>QEPC01000978.1:1183447-1199897 GCA_003113815.1 Sphenodon punctatus | reverse complement strand
TTCAAGGCTTGAAGAGCATGCTGCTGCCTTGCCGCTCCCCCCCAGCAGCGCAGGGGGAAGTGGCAGTGCGGGGAACTAAGGAAGGCACGTGGGCTTTCAGACTGAGCGGGGAGGAGTGCGCGTTCACGCGCTGCTCCCTACCAAGTCCCCCAACCAAGCTATCTCACCAGGGCTGTCAGCCCGACCGCCCTGGCAAGATCTTCCATTGCGCCCTCTGCAGCAGCTCAGAGGCTGCTGTAGCTGTCATAAACGGCAGCGCGGTTTTTTTTTTTAAAAAAAAAACTGTTAAAGCCGCAGCGGTGCCCCTGCAGGGCTTTGGGGGGCAACGCCCATAACGCGCTGCAGGAGGAGCTGCACCTGGCCGAGGGTCTGATGGATGGATAATGTCGGCGGTCAATCCAAACGAGATTGCCAACCTGGAACTGGGGAGCCGCTTGCCGTCGACAATCCGAGGAGAGTTTGTATAGTTGGCGTGCAGTGCGAAGCATCATGAGTGCATGTGCATTATTTTGGCGCAGCTGCTGGAGCATGGCGCCGGCTGCCGGGACATCTCCAGTGGGGATCTCCGGAAGGGAAAAACAGGGGTGATATCCATAGGAGACAAAAAAGGGAGAGAAGCCAAGGGAGGCATTGGGAGCATTATTAAAGGCAAACTCTGCAATTGGAAGAACCCAATCGTCCTGCAGGTAGTCAACATAACAGCAAAGGTACAGTTCTATCACTTGGTTTGTGCATTCTGCTTTCCCGTTTGGTTGAGGGTGGTAAGCGGTCATGGGGGCAAGCTTAACTCCTACTGCTGAGAATAAGGCTCATCAAAAGCAGCAATAAATTGGAAACCACGATCGGAAATGATGGTCTGAAGGAGTCCATGTAACTTTATTACATGCTGTATGAGTAGTCGCATGGTGTGCTGTGCCATGGGCATGCCTTTGCATTGAACAAAGTGACCCATTTTCATAAACTGATCCACTACAATGAATATGGTGGTGTGTCCGTGAGCTGATGACACACCACGGCCGCACCGCGTCGGCCCTCAGGTTGCTAGGCAACCCAATGCAGTACAAGGGGATGCTACCACGGCCAGTGATACAGACAAGGGGGCGGGCCCTGCCCAGCTGCCTCACGTAGAGGCGCCTTATCCCACTGTTACCTCAAGGAGGAGAGTCAGCTGGAGTCCCCAGAACCCATCATCCATCCATCTACGTTCGCAGCCACCTTCCCCTCCCTACAGAAGCTTCAAGTGGTGAGTACAAGGGACGGGGCCCAACAAAAGTATACACGCCACCAAGGGCTGTATTACCATCAGGGTCGGGTTGTCATCCCTCCTAAATATCGACCCCAAGTCCTTTGGGCTCATCATGACTCCCTGCTGGTGGGACACCCGGGCTACCAGTGAACCCTTACACTCCTGCTAAGGTCCTTTTGGTGGCCAGGGGTCCAAAAAGAAGTGGAATGTTATGTTCAAGGGTGCGCGGTGTGTGCCCGTATGAAGACCCCCCGGACCAAGCCAGTAGGGTTACTCCAGATAACCCCGCTGCCTAAGAGTCCATGGCAAACACTAGCCATGGATTTCATTGTGGGCCTGCCTAAATCAGAAGGCTGCGTTACCATTTTGGTAGCGGTAGACTACTTTACTAAAATGGGACATTTTGTGCCCTGTGCAGGGCTCCCCTCAGTGCCAAAGAGAGCAGAACTGCTCCTTTGAGAAGTAGTGCACCTCCATGGACTGCCCCGTGAGATCGTCTCAGAGCCTCAGACAGAGGACCACAATTTATATCAAGGTTCTGGAGAACATTCGTCACCCTCCTTGGAGTGAAGCTCCGCCCAGTCACTGCATATCACTCCCAGGCCAAGTGGAGCGGATTAACCAGCATATAGAACAGTATCTTAGGTGTTTTTGTACCTACCTTCAGGATGTCTGGTGGAAGCACTTACCACTTGCTGAATTCACGTACAATAATGGTCCAAATGCCTCCTTAGGAAATTCCCTATTTTTTGTGTCCTATGGCTTCCACCCTCCTCTTTGCTTTCCAGACATTGCCCAGACCATGGTTCCTGCAGCCGGTGCTCTAGTGTCTGTGAAAAAGATGGCTCAGCGAAAGGCACTTCACTGCCTCCACGCCGCTCAATGCCACTACAAGGCGGCTGCAGACAAACGACGCCGTCCAGGCCCCCCTCTACAGGTAGAAGACCTCATGTGGGTAAGAAGGAAAAATTACCCCTCTCTCCAGCCCTCAACCAAGGTAGATGACCAATATATGGGACCTTATCCCATTGTACGGAAACTCAACGAGGTCACCTATGTAGTTTCCCTACCTGCCCACCTTCAGATCCACCCCACATTTCACGTTTCCCTTCTGAAAAAGGCTCAAACACCACCACCACCCCACGCCCTACAACATAACACTCCTTCCTTGCCAGTGATCCTGCAGGACCAGCCCGAATACAAGGTTTGAGCTGTCTTGGACTCCAGGCTCATTGGGTCCCGACTGTTCTATTTAATAGATTGGAAACATTGCAGACTGGCAGAATGTTCCTGGGAGCCAGCCCTGAATGTACATGCCCCATGGCTCATCCTTGCTTTTCACCATCGCCATCCCTCCAAACCTGGGCTTTGGACCCTGGTGGGGGTGGGCGGGTTCCTGGATGGGGGGGTACTGTCACGCCACACCCGTGGCCACACCATGTCACCCCTCGGGTTGCTAGGCAACCCGATGCAGTACAGGGGGATGCTGCCACAGCTAGTGATGCAGACGGGGGGGCAGGCCCTGCCCATCTGCCTCCTGTAGAGGCAGGGACTCTGGCTCTGCCCAAGCGCAGTGCACGCCTGGCAGAAAGACGTAGACTGTGAGGGGGGGTAGACCATGGGGGAGGCGTCCTCCTATCAGAATGCTATAGGGCCATGGGAAGCATAAAAGCAGCCGTGGCGCACAGAAGCCGCGCCGGTAATCGTTTAGAGAGGCTGGCCTCTTGCTACCCTTTCCCTTGATCTTGTGTGCTGAGAGAGAGAGAGAGAGAGAGAGAGAGAGAGAGGGTGGGTGGGTTGACTGACCTTGTTCCTGTGTATGTTGTCCCACCTACTCTAGTGTTGGTCTGCCCTTCCTTGCTACCCTCCAGGTGGCGGTGTGAAATCCTTGGTGCGTGTGATTCCCCCTAAACCCCTTCTCATGGAGGGGGCATGAACCCCAGTTCCCCAATCCCCAAGTGACTGCCCTACCCACAGGAAACCTCAGTCCCTCTCCTTCCCATCCCTCACCCCTGTTCCCAGACCCCCGTCCCTCCACCCTTCTTTCCATGGTGCCCTGGGACCCTCGGAGATCGTAAGTTTGTACCCCCTTGTATTGCGTTCCTCCTGTTTCCATTTCTGGCAATTGGGTCCTCTCCGTCCCTATGATGAGTCGGGTCGCCCCCTAGTTTGGTGGGAAAACCCAAACACGACCCTGAGGGAAATATTACCACCCAGGGTAATGTGTGGGAGAGAGTCCCTGGCCAGAGAAACCCTTCTTCATTCCTTACCCCTCCTACACCCCTCCCTTCTCCCCCCACTACCCATGACAGATGGGGAGAGTTCAACAATAAAATCCATGTTTACACGTTGCCAAGGACCCTGTGGTATGGAAGCAAGTTGCAGAAGGCCTATCGGGCGTTTCTGGGGGGGTCTTGGTGCGACTACAGATATTACACCCCTGTACGTAGGCTCTGGTGTCCTTGCGCATAGTAGGCCACCAGAAGTGTCTTTGCAGTAATTTCAGGGTATGCCGTTGGCCAGGATGTCCTGCTAAAGGGGCATCATGATGGGCCCATAAAATCTTTTGTTGGGCTGCTTGGGGAACTATGATGGCGTTGTGGTGCATGTGCTTAGGTGCATTAGGCAAGTCTTGTATGAACAGATCTTTAGTTGCTAATTTCTTAAACTGCAACAAGGTTATACCAGCAGCTGCAAATACCTTTTGATCCAGGAGGAGGTCTCCCTGTTGTGCACAATTGGTGCTGGCTTTGTAGCATCGAGACACAGCATCCGCTATGGTATTTGTGGCATCCGGGCCAATACATCACTTGAAACACAAAACGGGTGAAGAAAAGAGCCCATCAAGCGTGCCGGGCATTCATGATACGGGCAGTTTGCAGGAAGATGAGGTTCTTGTGGTCTATAATTACTTGGACCGGGTGTGTCGCTCCCTCAAGGTAATGCCTCCATGTCTCAAAGGTGGCCTTAATGGCTAGGAATTCCCTATCGAGGGTTGTGTAGTTCCTCTCTGCCGTTGTTAATTGGCGGGAATAAAAGGCACAAGGTAAGTTATCTGACTTTTCTTTGTTGGGCTGGGACAATACTGCTCCAATGGCCACATTCGAAGCATTGGTCTCTACGATGAAAGGCAAACCAAAGTTAGGGTATTACAATATTGGGGCTTGTGTAAAGGCTTTTTTTAGATTGTCAAAGGCTTGTTGTTGTTCTTTCGAGCTATGTATGGTTGTCCCTTCTTGAGCAACCTGGTCAAAGGAGCTGTAAGGGCAGCATAACTGGGGATGTACTGTCTGTAGTAGTTAGTGCTACCTAAAAACCTTTGTAGGGGTTTCACTGCTTGTGGAGGAGGCCACACGGTTATGGTATGTACCTTGGAGGAGTCCATTTTAATTCCTTGGGAGGAGATAACAAACCCTAGGAATTGCACCACTTGCTGGTGGAAGGCGCATTTTTCGATTTTACAATATAGGTGGTATTGTCTCAATCACAACAGGACCGTGTGTACATGGTGCACATATTCCTCTTTGGTTTGGGAATAAATGAGTATGTCATCTAGGTAGGCTACCACATACTGGCCCATAACATCCCAGAATATATCATTTATCAGGTGCTGAAAGGTAGTCGGAGCATTGGCCAAGCCAAACGGCATGACCAGGTATTCAAAGTGCCCATAATGTGTACGGAAGGCCGTTTTCCATTCATCCCCCTGTCTAATATCAAGGAGATGATATGCCCCCCCTTAAGTCCAGTTTCGTGAAGATCGAGGCATCCTGGAGTCGGTTAAGTAATTCAGCAATAAGGGGTAGAGGATAATGATTCTTTATGGTAATTGCATTAAGCCTCCTATAGTCGACACAAGGTCGCAGCCCCCCGTCCTTTTTTGGTACGAAGAACAAGGGTGCCCCTGCAGGGGAGGTAGAGGGTCAGATAAAGCCCTTCCCCAGATTTTCATCAATATACGCCTTCAACATCTGTAGCTCAGTCCCAGAGAGGGCATAGATCCTACCATAAGGTGGGGTAGTGTCGGGAAGCAGGTCGATGGGACAGCCATAGCTTCTATGTGGTGGTAACTCCAGGGCTTGTTGTTCTTTGAATACGTCACTGAGGTCCTGGTATTCCTGTGGAAGTAATGAAAAAGGTAACACCGGTGATGGTTCCTGCTACCGTTGGCTTGGAGGCTACAAGGGAGCTGGTTAAGCAGCGTGAGGTACACAAAGGTGAACAAAAAGTCATTACTTTACATTGCAAATCGATACGGGGGTTGTGCGATCTCAGCCAGGGACTGCCAAGAACAATAGGGAAGGCTGAGGTATGGATGACATCGAAGCTTATGTTCTCCTGGTGTTCCCCGATTCTGCCCTTCAATGCAGGGCTGCAAGAAGTGACGGACCCCGAAATTAAGGGAGAGTCGTCAATGATGTAGACTGCCTCAGGCTTTACTTTCTCCAGAATGGGAATACCTCGTTGCCATATGAACACGTTGTCTATGAAGTTTCCGGAGGCACCAGAGTCAATAAGGGCTAGGGTTACAACTGACCGTGTTGGGGAGAGCTCTAAGATAAGGGGAACATGAAGTTGGTCGATGCAGACGAAGGCCGTAGAAGAACCCAGTACTGTAGGGGAATAGGAGCTTCTACTTCTTACCGGGATGCCCCATGCCCGTCCCGTTTTTCCTGTTTCCCAATGTTTGACACTCTGGAGGCAGTTGGGGGCAATTTCTGCCCTTGTGTCCCGCAATAAAAGCACAGGCATCCTGCCCTCTGTCATTCCTTTTCCTGAGCGGCTAGCAGCCCTCGGGATGCGCCTATCTGCATGGGCTCGGGATCTTCTATCTTGCCTGTTTCTATACGGTCCAGACCTGAAACCAGGGAACGATATTGTCAAGGGCGTGTGTCTTCCTGTCATCGCTCCTGGCACCTTTCCATCAGGCGATCATTGATTTGGCAAGTAAGGTTGACCAATGCAGCCCAGGTGGCTGGCATGGCAGTATAGGAGAGCTTGTCTTTGATCTCCTCGTTCAATCCCTTGCGGAAGAGGACCTTTAGCACATTATCAGGCCAACTGAGTTTGACGGCTAATTGTTGGAAGCAGGTTACGTATTCTAATGGGGGCCTTTTCCTTGCTTAAGGGTCATAATGGCAGTTTCCACGTCTTTAACCTGGTGCAGGTAATCAAATAAGAATTTGAACTCCCTAGTGAATCTGTCAAGATCTTTTAACAAGGGACTCTCACTTACGAGCAAAGGGGTGGCCCAATTAAGGGCAAGCTCTTCCAAGTGGCCTATGATAAAGGCCACTTTAGTGGCATCAGAATGGTACGTGGGGGGTTGCATCTGGAATGCAAGTTTACATAGTGCCAGAAACCCTTGACACTATCTTCTGTCTCCACTAAATTTAGCAATGGGGTGGTGCTTAGGTTCCCTACCTACAGCTCCTCCCTCTACTGCAGGGACCGGGGGAGTGGAGCCACCGGGACCCCGAAGCCACCTCTATTGCAGCCTCCTCATCATCCACCGCTCCCTGATCCTGTCTCTTCCGGAGAACTTTTACCTCCAGGGCTAAGGCTTGGATGGCTCTTGCCATTTCCTTGAGTTGTCTAGTTGGGTCCATGGGGATGCTGGTGATACTGTTAGGGTAGGGGGGAACAGGAAGGGACCGCATACCCGGGGAAACCCGCACACCACACTCAAACGCCCGCACCCCTTTAGACACTAAGAGGCTCCACAGTCTTGTGGGGGGAAAACAACGGGAAGAAGCCATTTCATCACAGGAGGGGGGAGACAGCAAGGCCCTGAGTGGAGCCCCGCCACTCGATACAGATATCCCATACACCACTTACACCCGATATCAGTCGCACCACCACACAACCCTATGTGGTGCCCAGGGAGGAAAATTGTGCTTGGGTGAGTGAAGGGAAGGAGGAGCCAGACCCAGGGGAAACAGGGGAAGATGTCTGCAGAACCACTTGGCCTCAGGTTACAGGGTAGGAGGGACCCAGACACAGCGGTAGGAACAGGGGGTGCCCCCGTAACCCCACACAACCCTCACCACCCGCTCTCTCTATGTAAGCAAGCACACACCACGCTCCCACAAGCACACACGCTCACACTCACAACACTGTTACCACACTCCAAAGTCCACAAGTCCACACAGGGGGCCAGTTTCTCACAGCGTTGCTGATCACTGGCAATGACTGTGTCCCTGGCCTTCCGTTAAGTATTGCTGGCCCTGCCTCTTTGAGCGCGCAAACGTGCGGAGTGGTGCAACACGCCAGAGGGCCCTGCCATCTTCTGGTGGCACAGGCCAGGGCCTCTCTCCTGCTTCCCCAGCTGATTGCGGTGTTGGCTCCACCAGCTCTGCCCCCACGAGTGGGGCAATGCCCCCAGACGTTTCCCCACTGCTACGCAGTGCACCCCAGCCACGGGCCTGCACCCCAAGGGGCTGGAAGTGGAGACAGTGGTGGCGAGCCCTGACAGATGGGTATGTTTAGCCTAGAAAAAAGAAGACTATGGGGAGGCACGATAACCGTCTTAAAAAATCTGAAGGACTGTCACATAGAAGATGGAGCAGACTTGTTCTCTGTTGCTTCTGAGGGCAAGACTAGAACTAATGGGCTCAAATTACAAGGAAGCAGATTTCAGCTAAACATTAGGAAGAACTTCTTAACAGTGAGAGCTGTTCAACAGTGGAACAGACTGCCTAGCAGTGATGGGCTTTCGCTGGAGGTTTTCAAACAGAGGCTGGACGGCCATTTGTCAGGGTTGCTATGGCTGTAGATTTCCTGCATTGAGCAGGGGATTGGACTAGATGACCCATAAGATCACTTCCAACTTTAAGATTCTATGGGTGACAAAGAACCGAAGCAAAAAACAAATGAATTTTGTAAATGACTAGCTTGGAATCTGACTTCAAGCTCACGTCTCATAAAGGAATTAATCCAATTGGATACAGTGAATCTTGGTCCCGACGCTATGCTATTGCCCTGCAAATCTAAACTCAATATCAGCCTGCCTGGCCACCACTTGCAGGAGCTCACATCAGCCCTCAAGCCCAAGAGCTGCTATTGCAGGAGCCCAAACCAGGACCCCAGACTGAGCACTCCTGAATCTGTGCAATGGTCTCAGAGTTAGAATCCCCCCTCTCGGACACAGTCCAGACTGGAGTGTATGTCTGGTTGGTCTGCCCAATCAAGCATCCTACTTCCAGCAGTTGGCAGACAGTAACTACTGCCTTGGAGGGAGATGAACAATATCTAGCCCATTGTAGAGATCTAGGAAGCTCTGCAAGTCCTTTGAACTACTTTACTTTGCAACTCCAGATGTTCTGAATTGCGCTGTCTTTCTTCTCCCATGAGAATGTGCTGAACACTGGAGGAGGAAAGTCTTCCCCACCAGTGGTAGCAGATGAAGTTTTAGGTTGATGGGGCAGGGGAGGGGGCCTGGGGCCATGCGTAAAATTTGACATTACTATAAAATTGGGGGGGGGGGATGGGGGCGGGGAATGTTCTTTGTACAACTGTGTTATGTAGAATCAGAACTGACAGGATTTCATACATACACACAAAGCTTGGCCTGGCTCTCAGTAGGGGTGGGAAGTTCAGATTTGGATCAATACAAATTCTCCAAATTTGGACAATTCATATTGATAAGAATATGAACCTACCAGGAGATACAAACCAAAGGATCTATCAAAGCTCCTTGGAGCAGCACTGGCATAATTCCAAGGAGCTCATGTGTGCCAAATCCATCCTGCCCCCAGCTCTGCCTCCCCTGGATCCCTGCCCAGCACCCGCCTCCCCCAGACACCTGTCTGCCTGCCTTGTCCAGCCCATCTCCCACCCCAGCCTACTCCACCCTAAGGCTAAGTTGGATGATGGGCCAGGAGGCGGGCACCAGGCAGGGGTCTAGGGGAGGGAAAACTGAGGGTAGAGGAGTGGGGAGAGGAGTAGTTACTTTACTTATCTTTTTTCCTAGGCTCTGGAGTCCAAACTAGCAACCAGGAGCACTTGGCACAGCCTTCTCAGGGCCATGCCAGAAAGAAAAGAAATACTATAAAAACATCACTGCACATTTAAAATACTATTAAAAAATCACATGTGCAAAAATGGCTACTATGGCTGTTCTGTGCATGCACGACCATTATCCAAAATGGTGCCAGCAGAGTCGGTGCCATTTGGGAAATGGCAGCCAGTCTGTGCATACTCATCCAGCAGCCAGGCACGTACAGACCAGCTGCCATTTTCCAAAATGGCACCGACGCTGCCAGTGCCATTTTGGAAAATGGCTGTGCATTCACAGGACAGCCATGGTGGCAATGTTTATGCAAGCACAGCAATTTCCCATGGTATTTTCTACCCAGTGCAGTCTGAGAAGGCCGCATCAGGCACCGTGGGTTGCCGGTTTGGACTCTGGAGCCTGTGGGGGGCGGGGGAGAGTAAAGCAACTAACCCCCCTCCCACTCCTGCACAGCCTCTCTACCCCCTTCTCTGCCTCCCCCAGACTCCTGCACAGCACCCACCTTCCCTAGAACTCTGCCCACCTGGCCCATCACCCAACTCAGCCTACCCTTGAGGAGCAGTGGTCTGGGGGATGAATAGGTGAGCAGAGACATGGATTTGGGCCCATATTGAGGTCTGTATTGCTTGAATACAAACCAAATCCAAGCAATACGAGCAAAAATCCAAATTTAAGTCACTTCAGTTTAGAACTGAACCTGAACTTCTATCCAAACTCCCATCCCTAGCTCTCAGTATTAGTCTGCATGTCCAGAGAGTTGAAGAGCAGGCCTCCAGCAAGGCTCACTAGGTCTGGGTCTAGGGCTGGCACCTTGTGGCTGGCTGCAGAATCGAGGTCACATGACCAAAGCTAGCCCTGGGGGTATGTGCTGGTCCTGTGACAATTGCAGTTGCACATCGCCCCACACTGGCCTTAGTTAGGGGTGGTCCCACACCTAGCTAGCCCAGCCCCAGTGGTGGTGTAGCTCTCTTCCCACCCACAGCCCTGCCCACATGACAGGAAGTCATGATCAGCTGTTTGTCGGGGGGGGGGAGGTGCACACGTGCACTTCTCTGGGCTCCCATTCATACTGATCAGACCAGTCGGACGGAGAGCCCACCCCTGGCAGTGCAGAGAGGTTTTTTTTTAAAACACCTTGTCCTTTATTTTGACAGGAGCTGGAGAAAAAGTAGAGCTGTGCTAAGTTTTCAGTGCAAAAGTCTGTTATCTAACTGTGTCTGTGAGGATCTCCTGGAGCAATGATGTGTGTCTGCATTAATGTGACCAGAAGACGAAAACAAAGCCCCTGTGACTGAAAAACTTGTATACTCTCACCAACAGAAGTCAAAACAATAAATCATCATCTGAACTACTTTGGGTGCAACCACACGAGACTCCATGGGATGGATACCATGCCTTGGGTAGCTTTAACCCACTCTGGGCAGCTGGGCCACATGATGTGGTGCATCGTGGGGCCGGTGACTGCTGGATGCTGGCAGCTATGCAATGAGTCTTTGGAAAAAGTCCACGGATGTATCGTGTAGCAGCTTTTCCCCAAATGAGATAAGATTGCCTAAGGTGGGGTAACTCGTGTGGCCAGACCTCATCTGCTCCACCACATGGTGAACTCATAGTGGGGCTTTGAGCAGCGGACACTATCACATATCACATGCAGCTACATCACAGCTGGGGTGGGAACTTGCTCGTATTGGGGAGGGAGATGGGGAGGCCCAGGCACTCAATTGTGTGGCCGGCGCCATGGCCCACCACAGCTCTGGCAGGAGCTCCGACAGTGGCTAGCTTGCCGCATAGGGGAACTGGCCACCTTCACAGCTCCCCACACTTGCTCCAATTGTGGCAGCAGCACTTGCCAGCCATGAGGGAATTGGGTCCTTGACATTCTGTGTAGCTGCAGCCTGCATTTCCATCAATTTACATCTGGAACCAGCATGGCAAACACCTTCTCTTCCTTAATTTGACCCAACCACTAAGCCTGCATGGAGCAGACATACTAGATTACACTGATCATCATTACAATGCCCCAGACCACTTATCACCTCCCTCCTTTTCTATGACGAGGGTCCCAAGCCAAACAAGGGACTGCAATTCACAGATTTCCCCTCCCCCTCCTCCCACAGAATCTCCTGCCCCACTCCTCCCCACGCAGAATTTCCAGCCTGTGCAGGGTAGGAGTAGAGCAGAAGAGTCCACGGGGGAGGGGGATGGAAGAAAGCTTGGCCTCCTGCCGGTAGACCAGGCTGGGCTTCCAGGGGATTGCCTCCCTTGCCCCACCCTCCTCAGCCCAACAACTCACCCAGCGGCAGCAGCTTCTCCAGCTGGGCCTCTTGCTTCTTCTGGCTGCTTCCAGCCCCTCCCAAAGGAGCCTCCCAGGGTGGTGCGGCTGGAGAATGTCATCCACCCATACCGCTGTGGGAGGCCCCATTGGGAGGGGCCAGAAGGAGCAGGAGGGCTGGCTAGAGAAGCTGCTGTTGCCACCAGGCGAATTGCTGGGCTGCAGAGGGTGGGAAGGGTGCTGATGATGATGGGTGAGTTGGTTGGGTAGGGGGTTGAGGCAACCCACGGCTGGCCCTCCTGTGCTCCTTCTGGCCACTTCCCAGCCCCGCCTTGTGGGGCCTCTCACCGCAGCATGGCTGGATGATGTCATCCAGCTGCGCTGCCCTGGGAGACTCCATGGGGCAGGGCTGGGAAGTGGCCAGAAGGATCCAGCTGGAGAAGCTGCTGCTGCCACCACCGGTTGAGTGACTGGGCTGGGAAGTAGGGTTGCCATCTGTGGTGGTTTTTTACCTGACACTCGAATAGGCCAAAATGGAAGTGTCAGGTAAAAAATGACTGAAGGTGGCAACACTAGGTGGGAAGCAACCTCTGGCAGCCCACCCCATCCAACCCAGCCTGGCCTACTCAGCAGGAGCCCAAACGCTGCCACTGCCCTTCCTCTCCATTCAGAAACGCAGTCAGCTGGGCTGAGAAGGGGGCAGGTAGCAGCAGCGCTCTGGTTCCTGCTGTTACCACTGCTGCCTGAGCCCAAGCAGATTGGGGGGGTGTAAGGCAACCCCCCTCAACCCAGCCCTGCATGGTGAAAGTGTGGGTAGGAGACAGGGACCCACAGAATCAGGCCTTGAGGACCACAGACTTCCACAGAACTTTTTTTTTTAAATCCACAAAAAAATCAGGGCCCTGTCTATGACATTGGAAAGTAACGTATTTCCCACTGCACTCAAAACCACAAAATACTCAATCCAAACTAAAAATTGTCCATAAATTCTCCTTTAACAATAGCAACACAGACTGAGTCAGAAAGGAGACTCCAGAGACAAAGTCCAAATGAAAGTACTTTTTCAGTTAAAATAGAGAAAGACAATGGTGTCTTCACAGAGATAGCTGCCCAACCTCACCCCCAGGCAGGCCATCCGTGTAGAGGCAGCCCACCAGATGTGCAGGCAGAGCAGAGGTGCGGCAGGCAATTCCTGCTCTGGGGCTGCCCCGCCGGTGGTGTGCTCTGGAACATCCCAGAACACCAACAACAAAGCAGACAGTCCAACCCAGGGACACCGGCCAGGGCTGCCATTTGTCTGCTCAGCAGATGGCCTCTGCAGCCCAGCTCTCAGCCAGGGGTTGCCCCGGCAACACCATAGCATTGCAGATGATCCAACTGCAATATAACAGTAGAATTGCCATACTGGGTCAGACCAATGATCCATCAAGTCCAGCACCTGTCTTGGGCCAATCTTCGTCGCTTGGAAGAAGTACCCGACAGGTCACAATGGGGCGATCCATTCCCTGTTTTTCACTCCCAGCACATAACAGTAAAATTTCCCCCTTCGCGGCCACCCTTTGGCTGCGAAGGCACAGTTGTCGCGCCCCATCAGGGGACGCAATGGGCACGACCCTCACCGAAAGGGGGATGGTGCTCTTCTCGAGCACCACTTCCCTTCTCCCCAGGGTCTTGCAACCCCCGCAGTAGTGTGGTGCGCCACGGGGGGCAAAATTCAATGAAGAAAACGCCCGCATGGTGGGAAGACTTGAATCCAGTGAGGGTTGCTAAGCAACCCTTGCTGGGAAGAGCGCGAAGAGTACGCAGTTGATTGGTGCACCGCCCAAAAGGGGCGGTGCATGTAACGAACACTCCTGCTTGCCTCTTCAGTCATGAGGCAGCGGGAACCGAGCAGCACCCTCCCACCCGCCTCATGAAACACTGTGGCTTTGCGGTCGCTTAGTAGGGCCAGGAAGGAATTTTTTGCGAACCACATTATTGGCCCTATTTGTTGTTCGTTTTTTCGCCTTCCTCATAGTGTTTGGGGACATTTGGCTAATTGAATTCAACCCGTTAGAATTGTCGTTGCTGCTATTAGTTGAAGTTTGTCACACTCTGCAGGGGTCCAGCACCTGAGTTAGGCAGGTTAGAAGATTAATTGGGGCATCTCCTTAAGAGATGAGGGAGTGATCTCAGCCGCAAATGCAGGGTATGGCAAGCAGCGGAGTCAACCCCTTGGGAAAGTGACCGCGAGGGCTCTAGAGACATGTACTGTCCCCGGCTTGAGGGCACTATCCTCCTTCCTCCGTCCTACACGGGCCATGCTCCCCCTCCCCACGACTGCGGTATCGGGAGGGGGAGACGTTCAGAACAGTTAAGAGGGATTGGTACCCGATGGGATATTGGGCCAATCCCTGAGTTGTGTTCATATGTTTTGTTATGGGTGCTGGACCCAATTCACCTGAGCGAATTGCCCCCACCATCACAATTCGGATACATAATCTGTTATAAATAAAGAGTGCGGCCATTTTGAATTCCAACTCTATGGTGTCGTGTCTCATTTGGGGGGGGGTGTCGACAAGGTAACATTCCCCAAACCTACCTGGCTGATAGCTGCTAATAGAGTACCCTGCAGAACCTTATCCAATCCTCTCTTAAACCCAGCTATACTACTGACCTTGACCACATCTTCTGGCAACAAATTCCACAACTTTATGGTGCACTGAGTGAAAAAAAAATTTTTTATTTGTTTTAAATCTTCTACCTGTTAGTTTCCATGAAGTGCCCCTTAGTTCTTAAACTATTTGAGAGGGTAAATAACAGTTCCCTATTTACTTGTTTCACACCACTCATGATATTATAAACTTCTATCATATTCCCTCTCAGTCATCTCTTCTCCAAGCTGAAAAGCCCCAACCTATCCAGCCTCTCTTCATAGGGGGAGCTGTTCCATATCCCTTATCGTTGTTGGTACCCTTCTGTGTACCTTTTCTATTTCTACTGTCTCTTTTTTGAGATGGCACAACCAGAACTAACACAATATTCAAGATGCAGTCTCACCATAGATTTATTTAGTGGCATTATGATATTTTTAGTTTTGTTCTCCATCGCCTTATGAATGATTCCTAACATTCTGTTTGCTTGTTTCACCGCAGCCACATATTGATCAGAGGATTTCAATGTATTGTCCACAATGACTCCAAGATTTTTTTCTTGAGCGATAATTCCTAATTTAGAATCCAGCATTGTATACATATACCTTGCGTTATTTTACCCTATGTGCATCACTTTGCACTTTGTCCACATTAAATTTCATCTGCCATTTAGATGCCCAGTCACCCAGTCTCGCAAGATCCTCCTGCAATTCTTCACAATCCGCTTGTGCTTTAACTAACTTGAATAACTTTGTGTCATTTGAAAATTTTATCACCTCACTCCCCTCTCCAGACCATTAATGAATACATTAAACAACACCAGTCCCAGTACAGATCCCTGGGCCACTCCACTATTTCTCGCCATTGCGAAAACAGACCATTTAGTCTTTGCTTCCTATACTTTAAGCAGTTACCAATCCACAATAGGACATTGCCTCCTATACCATGACTTTTTAATTTCCTCAAAAGTCTCTCGTGAGGGACTCAATCAAATGCTTTCTGAAAATCCAGATACACTATATCCCCTGGCTCACTCTTATCCACATGCTTAGTCACACCCTCAAAAAATTCCAGTAGGACACTATTTCCTGTTGCTAAATCCATGTGGACTCTTCCCCATTAAGTTATGTTTATCAATATGCCCTGTATTTCTGTTCTTAATAATGGTCTCCACCATTTTTCCGGGCACCAATGTCAGACTCATCAGTCTGTAGTTTCCAGGATTGCTTCTGGAGCCCTTTTTAAATATTGGCATTACAGTTGCTACCCTCCAGCCCACAGGAACAGTGGCAGATTTTTTATTTCATTTTTATTTATTATAAAATTTGTATGCCGCCCCCCCTGCTAAAAGCATCTTGGGGTGGCTAACAACATATTAAAACGGATTTAAAAACAACAATACAGTAGTTAAAAACCCCACAGTAAAACAAATTACCCCCTACCCCACCCTAACCCAACCCACCCAGCCAATCTCCCTTGGAAAAAGCATGGCGGAACAGCCAGGTCTTACATTATCTACAGAAAGGGGAGGCCGGTGGTCAGATGGACCTCCGGCGGGAGGGAGTTCCACAGCCGCAGCTCAGACACAGAACGCCCTTGGCAAGGTCGACACAAGAGAAACCCGGGGGACCTTGAGGAGGGCACCCCCGGAAGACCACAGGGACCGATTCAGGATCCGGCGGGTGAGACGGTCCTGCAGATAGGCTGGGTCCAGGCCATTTAGGGCTTTAAAGGTCAACACCAACACCTTGAATTGGGCCCGGAAGACTATCAGCAGCCAGGGCAGAGAGCAAAGCACCAGTGTAATGCGCTCGCGTCGGCGTGTCCCCATTAGGAGACGAGCCGCCGCATTCTGCACCAGCTGCAGTCTCCGAACCAGCACCAAGGGTAGCCCCACGTAGAGTGCCTTACAGTAATCCAGTCTTTAGGTAATAAAAGCATGGACGATCGTGGCCAGATCCAAGTCCAAGACATACGGTCAAAGTCTACGCACATGTAATTGGCAAAATGCCCCCTTCGCTACAACTTCCACCTGGACATCCAGGAGGAATTGTGGGTCCAGGAGCACCCCCAGAAACAGCAGAAAAATTGAGTTGTTGGGCCCCCTCCATAGTGATCTGTTTTTTTCAAGAAAAACTATTATTGAACGCGGTGGATGTGAAAATAAAACTGACTCGGGGGAAGGATTCTTTCTGCCTCATGAGTAATGACCCTGCCAGGCGGTACAAGTTGCAGCTTCTAAATGCCTCGCTTTTTGTGAAAAAAGTACGAGTGGCACCAGGAGT
>QEPC01000978.1:1163587-1183347 GCA_003113815.1 Sphenodon punctatus | reverse complement strand
TCTCAACAAAACCCCTCCCTAATTAAATCACTCCCTAGTTAAAACTTTGAGCCAGAACATGTGCTCTCACACACTCCTAAATGTTGCAAGCAAGAAAATAAAGGCTCTACCATTTAAAACTAGAAAACCACCCCACCATGTGCTAGTAAAAAGTCATTTACAGCTCCCCCAAAAGACTTCTAACAAGCATTGTAGTGCCCCCAGTTTCATTACCCCCCTCCCCCTTGTCATGCAGTCTTACTCACCTAAATACTGCTTGCGATGAGTTCACCTGGGCAGAGGATGGCAAAATGGGGGCAGTAGGGGTCAGAGTCCTTTAAAACCTTGCAAAGTCAGAACAGCCCCCTGCCCCTTATTGGCCAGAATCCAAGAGCATTAAGCATGAACAATCTGACCTGCTATAACCCTCTTTCATCACTAGATGGTTGCCAGTGTATTACAAATAAAAAAGCTAGACAAGTTTATCGGCAAAGGTATTAAAAAAAAAAAATACAAGCACAAACTTAAGCATCTGTTACTTTATTTTACAGACTTGTTTAATACATAAAAAAGGTCACACATACATTTCTTTTGAAAAAGACTTATAATTACGCTTTTTAATCATGGACTCTACAAATTCTAATATGCATTTATCAAATGGTTTAGCGATACGATCTAACCTGTCTTCAGGCTGAGGAGATGCCTCCACTTTATAAAACAACACAAAAGTTAGGTTAAAAGTGTCCTGGGTAATACATAAAGCTTGTAAAGCATATGCCAACATCATTTGAATATGAAACACATTTTGCAGGCAAAGGTTATCACATACAAATTTAAGTTTTCTGTTTCTGTCCTCAGATGTCCAGGTTACACAATCATGATGGTGTTGTGAAGGGTCCTCTATTTCACAGGCCTCACAGTCTGCAAGCAGCTTTTCCCTGTAACAATGCTTTAAAATCCCATACAGCGAGGCTCTCACAATAGACTTCATAAATGTCCTACACTTTGAAGGCTGAGGATAGTCCGTCTCGTTTACCTTCAACCCCAGCTGTCTCTGCAGGGTGACATGTGCTTCCTGCTCTGGCTTTTTACTCTCTAGGCAAAAACAGGCCGGGACGTCTGGCTTATTTTAATCCGGAACGTCATCTGCAGGGGCTCTTTCAAGCAGCTCCTGAATAAAAATCAAAGAGTATGAAAAAATTAGCAAACCAAGTATCACGCGGCTACATTTCTACCCCCCTTGTTAAATCACCCTTACCTGTGACAAAACTGGCGAACTGCGCTGAACCACTTCCACACAAATTGGCAATACCGGTGGTGTCTGCGCTTCCATTCGGGGTTCTTCATCACGAGCCGGCATGCTAAAAAGAACCTTAGCCACAGGCCCCATCTCGGTAACACCATCCATTTGAAATAAAATGCTTTCTAAGTACACGTCTCACTATTGCTGGAGGCGTGCTGAACTCCATAGACCTCACAGGAGTGATGTCAACTAGGAATGCCATTTTCAGTTGTAAAAAGCAGTGTCTGAGGGCTCACAAAATGGCTCCCCCAACATTCATACCCTGGAAATGGTTCTGATTGGCTTTGCGCCCTCACATGGTTACCCACACTGCCACCACACTCCCCTATTGGCTCAGCTCTGTCACGCGATCCCCATTTCTGCAAGTCACCCTACCTCAGGGCCTATCCTGGACTGACACATCATTTCCCCCCGACGTTACAGCCGCATGCTCAGGGGGTCGCCTTACCCACGTCATTTCCCCCTACATCACAACCGCATGCTCAGAGGGGTCACCTTACCCACGTCATTTCCCCTTACGTCACATCCGCGTGCTCAGGGGGTCACCTTACCCACGTCATTTCCCCCTACGTCACAACCGCGTGCTCAAGGAGGGACTTCCGGGGACAAGGAACACTGACGGGGGGGGGGGACCTCCGGTCCTATGACAGTTTGATTGACAGTAGCCCCCTTACTCTCTGCTGTGCTCCGCTGCCGGGGGAGTGGCCTCTGACCAGCGTCTCATTGGGTAAGCCAACGGAGGCAGCGCAACACACGGAAGCCTGGGGGTGGAGCCCTGACAGGCTCGAGTCTTCGTGACCCACGCAGGGGGGCGGCCCGAGCGCCTCGCAGCCACCCACGGCGCCCGGACGTGACACCTATACAGATCAGTTATATATGCTTTTTTTTTTTTTTTGAGCACTCAAAGCTATGCTCAAAGCTCTTATAGTCACCTTGGCAGCTTCCCATAATGTTTGTACTGATGGGACTGGATTTTTATTTATGTCAAAATATTCCTTCACTTGCTCTTGTAAAACTTCATTATATTCTTTGTTTTTAAGTAGTGCTTTATCTAGTTTCCATGTTTTCCTCCCTAGTGTTTCTTGCTCTCCCCATATCAGTGTGATGAGTATTGCCTGGTGGTCTGTTAGAACCACGGGGCAAATCTGGCTATCTATACATTTATTCATTAATTGTTTATCAAGCCACACGTGATCTATTCTTGTACAGGTATAATGAATATGTGAATAAAATATGTACTCTCGTGCTGTGGGATTCCAATATCTCCACGCATCCATCCAATTGTTTATTATTAAAGTATTGTATAGTTTTCCCTGCCAATGCTTCAATTTAATCTTGCGCGAATGGTCCAGTGGTGTTAGTATAGTATTAAAATCCCCTGTAGTATCACTTCTTCATATATGTGTTCTATAATTTTTGCCGTCACTTCCTGAAAGAATTCCCTTGTCTTGTCATTAGGTGCATATACATTTACTAAAGAAATGTTTTGCCCCTCCAAATTCCCTGTTACTATTAAAAATCGTCCTTCTTCGTCACTTATTTTTTGTGTTCAAATTTCCAGTTTGCGGCTATCCCGATTAACACCCCTGCTTTTTCTGAGGTGCTGATGACGTATAGATATACTTTTTTGCTTTTAAATTATATATATATTAGCTTTGAAATCTTTATATATATATATATTGCTTTGAAATCTATTTATGTCCCCCTGTTTTAGGTGTCTCCTGTAGATAGAAAACATTCACTCTTTTTTCTGTTAGCAGATTCTTGACCCGTCTCCTTTTAATGGGTGTGTTTAGTCCTTTTACATTCAGGGTCAATACCTTAATCCTCCCCATATCTCTTAATTATGGTTGTGTTGTTTCTGTTCATGCATAGCTGATTGCTCCACATGTAGAGCCTCTGGTACCCATTAAATATCCATCTGATCCTCCCCTCCCCCCCATAAACATTCTGTCAACATGACAGTAAAACCTTTTAAACATTTTTACTATTTCACCCATAATGCTTTTATATTTCCCCTTTATAATAATAATAATAATAATAATAATAATAATAATAATAATAATGTTTATTTGTTGGGCAAGGCCCTTTACAAATTCCCATCGGCCAGCTACCGTATGGGATACATACATTTAGTATGACTGGCGAGCCAGTTAACAGACCAAAGTGTTACAAAAATATTACAAAAGGGGGGTTACCCCATAAGAGATACTAAAATCCTAAAAACCTAGTTCAGCTGCATCTTACCTTCCTCATGACGAAGAGAGGCTGGAGGCCCGCCAAAAAAATACAAATTCTCCTAGATCATAGCTCCATGGTGTACGCACTTGGCCCCTCCTTATCCGGGCCGGCGTCTCAACAACCTTGGATGCCGCCCACAGCCTCACCTCTCTCTACAAATTGGGGAAGAAAGGACTGTGGATGCCTTGTATTGCAAGAGCAAACCTTGCTACGGCTCTTGATTGTTCAGTGTCTGCCGGATTAAGCAAGCACTGGAGCCCCTTGGGTCCCAGGGCCCGACCCACACATATCCTCCCCAGATATTTGCTTCTAGGGCCCACCAGGGTGGAGCACTGATAGATCATGTGAGAGAGTAAGTCAATTTTATTATATGTATAGCCAATGGTTATTACATCCAAAAAACAAAACAAAGTGTAATAACACTACACCATTCTATAATTCTACAAATTCAGTTCCACAAATCAAAAGTTTCAAATCACATCACTCAGGCATTAATTGCTACAAGTCTAGCCCATCTACGAGCCACCGCAAGCCCGAAAAGAGCCACCTGTCTGGAGACTGGGGAATCCTGTGAATGGAGAAGTAACCTTAAGTCAGCCAGAGGATTCCTAAAACGAAGCTGGAATGAAAGAGAGTCCTGTAATTTCCCTCTTAAATCGGCCAGAGCTGGGCAGTGAAAAAAATGTGAACCAACGAGTCGGGTTCGTTAAGATCACAGAGGTCACACAATCACTTTTCACTAGGAATACCCGCGTAGCAGCCCTGCAAAATATTAGGAGAAAATGCCCCACAATGAAATTGGGAAAAAACCTGCCTAAGTTGAGCATCCATCCACACCAGTAGGTAACTACACCTTGGAGATTGCAAATTTGGAGGAAAATAAGACAGAGCCACCCGCTGCAAACCAATTTGAGTATCCTCAAGCTGGATCTCCTGGTCGGCCAACCTTCTAGATATGAGAGATTCGGGAGCTTCAAGACCGACCTCCAGCAAGAAATCGCACGAAAACCCCAGGTTTTGTATTACACTCCTCATTTTAGAGTCCCACAAACTCAAGAAGTTGGAAGACAATGCCAACGAGATCAGGGATCTATCCAAGGGTAGAAACAAATAGGCCCGGAGCCAATACTTAATCATCAGACGGAGAGCAATATGTCTGAGAGTATGTGAACCAGATTTGGCTCTTAGTAGAACTTGGGGCATACCCCTTGGAAGACCCAGAACTGTCCACAGGAATCCATTCTGGAGCACCTCGAGTTTGTGCACAAAGGCAGGTCCCCAGACCGGGATCCCATACATGATCTGGGAAATCACCTTAGCCCTGAATAGTCTGATGGCCGGCTCAACCAACTTTCCCCCAGGACCCAGGTAGAACCCAACTATTGCAGCTGTGGTACGCTTGGCCTGGGCCTTTACCACATCATAGTGGGCCTTCCAGGAACCGGAAGCTGAGAAAAACACCCCCAGATATTTGTAGAGGGAAACCTGCTCAACAGTGACTCCCCCCATAGACCACCTGTGTGCCTTGTGACGTCTAGGGTTCCCCATGACCATCACCTTGGTCTTTCCATAATTAACAGAAAGAGCCTCACTACAACAATATGTACTAAATCGGTCCATCACCTGCCGCAGTCCCACCAAAGTAAACGAGACCAAAACTGCATCATCTGCATATAGTAGGACCGGGATAGGCCTACCACCGATGGTTGGAGCATGGCATTGACTAGATTTTATAAAGGAAATTACGTCATTCAGATAAAGGTTAAACAACGCTGGGGCCAGTATGCAACCTTGCCTAACACCAGACTCTACCTGGACCTTAGGTGTTAAGCCAGAGATGTTGTTACAGCGAACTTGTAAAGAATTACTCGAGTGTAGTTTGACCATTAAGAACAAAAGACGTGGGTCAATAGAAGTCTTACTTAATTTACACCACAGTCTTGCCCTTGAGACGGAGTCAAACGCCACCCGAAGGTTTACAAAACACAAGAATAGGTCCTTCTGTTGAGCATGAAAACTGTTTGATAGTGCTGTCAAAATCAAAATATGGTCCAGTGTGGATTTACCCCACTGGAAACCCACTTGTTCCGGTTCCAGGATGAGGGAGTGGTCCATCCACTGCTGGAGTTTTAAAAGCAAGTAACGAGCATACAGTTTCCCCACCATGCTTAGCAAGCTGATAGGGCGGTAATTCCCCGGGGAAGCTGGATCCCCTTTTTTAAAAATAGGATGAACTATGCTATTAAGCCATGAAGGAAGAATAATTCCCGTCTCATTGATGTAAGTAAATAGGGGGGCCAGTATACCAGCCCACCATTCCGGGGTGCATTTTATGCATTCTGAGGAGATAAAGTCATCACCGGGGGCCTTACCAGGCTTAAGAATTGCAATTAGCTCAAGGATTTGTTCAGGGGATACCGGGGGCCACAAAGGGAAACAATCACTTGGATGTGTGGGAATATTATAAAAATCAGGGAAGGAGTTGGAAAAAAGTCCAGAGTAGTATTGCACCCACTGCTCTGAAGATATCAGGGGAGACTTATGGGAACCATCCCACTTCCCAACTTGATGAACAAATTCCCAAAACTTACGAGTCTCCTCGGAAACAACTGTGTTCTGAAGAATTTCCCAACTTTTCCGCTGGAATGTCAGCTTTTTAAATTTCAGAAGCTTCTGATATTCAGCTCTACTAAGTTGGAGTTCGGACGGTAAGGCCCTGGTGGGATTAATACTTATTTTCCTCACTACTTTCCTTAGTGCAGCTCTGGCGGTCTGGCACTCTTTGTCAAACCAAGAGTAATTCGCTTTTGTGGCAGTTGAGTCTTTTAATACTGACATAACTGTGGCCAACATCTCAATTAGTTCCCCATAGTGTCACTACCCAGTTGGTGTTCCTCAAGGCTCTGTTCTTGGCCCTCTCCTCTTCTCGATCTATACCTCATCCTTAGGCAAACTCATTGCCTCCCATGGCTTCCAATACCACCTCTATGCTGATGACACTCAACTCTATCTCTCTACTCCCTCTCTCTCTCCCTCTGTTCAAGCTCGTCTCATCAACTGTCTCTCTGACATCTCTACCTGGATGTCTCAACGTCAACTCAAACTCAACATGGCTAAAACTGAACTCCTTATCTTCCCCCCTCATCCTTCCTCTCCTTCCTCACTGTCAATAACTATTGATGGAGTCACCATCCTGCCTGTCCCCCAAGCCCGTAGCCTAGGCTTCATCTTTGACTCAGCCCTTTCTTTTAAACCCTACATTGACTCTGTTGCTAAATCCTGTCGCTTCTCCCTCCATAACATTGCTAAGATTCGCCCTTTTCTCTCTGTCTCGTCTGCCAAAACTCTTGTTCATGCTCTGGTCATCTCTCGCCTCGATTACTGTAACCTCCTTCTCACTGGCCTTCCCCGGTCTCACCTTTCTCCCCTCATCTCTGTCCAAAACTCTGCTGCCAGGGTCATCTACCTCGCCAGTCGCTTCGACCATGTGCAGCCCCTCCTCTCTTCGCTTCACTGGCTTCCCCTTCCTGAACGAATCCTGCACAAGCTCCTAGTCTTCACCTATAAAGCTCTTCACAACCTTGCTCCCCCCTACCTCTCTGCACTTATCGCCCTCCATACTCCAGCCCGTGCACTTCGCTCCTCCTCTGTCCCTTCTCTCACCCTTCCACGCCTTCCCTGCTCCCCTAAGCGCCTTCGTCCCTTCTCACTTGCTGCCCCCCATGCCTGGAACTCCCTCCCTGTCCACATCCGCCTTGCCCCCTCCCTTCATACCTTCAAATCTCTCCTTAAAACTCACCTCTTTCGCTCTGCTCTGTCTGACTCTTTATCCTGCTGAGCCACTATTCCTATACCTACGATCGGTTTACCCTTATCCTTGCAACATGGACCTGCCTGCTGTCATTCTCATCGTAACCAAGCCAAGTACGTGCACTTGAGACCTCGCATCTTCATGAATGTTAGACCCCTTGTCTCTCCCTCTGTTCCCCTTCCTAAGTCTCTCCCCCAGCTCCTGTCTCTCAGATTGTAAGCCCTAGGGGCAGGGACCATGTCTATTTTATTACTTTGTAAAGTGTCAGGTACACTGCTGGCGCTATATAAATGTTTGTTAATAATAATAATAATAATACCCATTGCCTGAATTATCAAGCAGCAGGACTCCACCCTGGAGAAGCTCTTATCCCTGCCAGATCCATCTCAATTTTCCCTGTCCATTTTACACGGGTCAAGTAAGGTACAACCCGTCAGGGGTCCAATACAGCCTTCAAGTCCTTCAGCTGAAAACCCTCGTGAGGAAATGAAAAGGATAATAGCAAGGGAAAGTGGTCAGACTCCACCCTAGGGTGGCCCTGCAACAGATTAATATTTTGCAAAAAAGTCTTTGACGCAAAAAAATAATCAATGACACTGGAGCCAAGAGGGGAGTGATGCGTAAAATTCCCCATCAAGTCTCCCCTCAAGCATCCATTCAACAGAGCCAGGTCAAAGCTATCACATAGGTCAAATAGATGTTTAGCCTCTGATCTAAGTACCCTATCGCACGAGCTCCTAGGGGCCAGGTTTATTGGGACAGGTGAATCATCTAACAAATTGCCAACTAAAGTAGCCACAGCATTCCCAGTTCGAATATTAAAATCTCCTCCTATTATTATAGAAGAGAGAGGAAAAGACTTTTTGGCCTCAAACAACGATGTTGTCGATGTCTCCCAAAAGTCCTTAGGGAAGTAGACTGATGATATCGGGGGTAAATAAATGGTGCCAATGAGTAATTGTTGTCCACCAGGAAAAGTACAATGGAAATTTGCCAACCTCGAGCTGTAAGAGGGAACTTGCACTGTTTTGTTCAAACTTTCCCTCGACACTAAAAGTGCCAACCCACCACTAGGTCAACCACCCACAGCCGAAGGGGTGGCGTGAACACAATACACTTCGAAGCCTTCGCAAAGAAAATCATACTGACACCATGTTTCTTGTAGTAATAAAATGTCAAACTCTTTAATAAAGTCATAAAAATCCCTATCCGACTGGCATGACTACCATCTGGCGACGTTCCATGAAAATTTTTTAAACCCTAGGGATTCGGGTTGTGACTGTCACAAACCAACATCAGAATTAACCTGTAGTACCAGCCGCCCTCCATCTACTAGGCCAGGCCGAGATGTCATAAATAAACTATCCATACACTCAGGCTTTTGTGAACAAAGAACTACCTGAAGTTGGTCAATTAAACTAACGTCGAGGGACGTCATTTTGGGGGCATCCCTTTGTCTGTCAGGTGTAGAGGAAGGTCTCCCCTGAGGTCCTCCCTTAACAGCTGAGGGCCGTAAACCCTCACCCCCACTGATCACCAAATTAAGGGAATCCCCCCCAGATGGAGATATCTCTGGGGGAAAAGAAGAAGGAGACAGCATAGTACGTTGGGGTAGCAGAGATGAAAACACTCCCCGGCCCTTCTTGTTCATATGAGGGGCCTTGTGCTGCCTTAACTCCTTTAATTGGCCATACAAAGACTCTAGCCGAGTCATTAAGTTCCCTCAAGGAGAAACAGCTCTTGATGACCCATTGACTTCAGGGGGTGGCTCCATTTCTCCTGGGTCCGGGAGTGGTTGAGATAAAGGACAGGACAGCTCCACTTAAATCCCCGAATTTACTGATGCCCTTCCACGAACAAATTGGGCTGAATCTCCCTCTCCAACCCTTCCTTCCCTAAAGGCTGCAGGAAAGCAAGTTGCAGACTTTGAGGTACCCAACACAATATTCTGGGAAGGGGCAGCTTCTTCTTGGCAAACTAGACCAGCCTGAGTGTTGTAAGCTCTTGAAGGATAAACCGCATATTTATTCAACAGCGGCTGATTATCCAATATCAAATCAATCCAATCTATCAAAGTGAATTTGACATTAACCAAATGTCTTAGTTTAGACTTTTCCAAGACATCCACTGAAATAATAGCATGATGGGTGAATGGTTCATTCAATAATACCCTTAAGTGTGCCGCAGTGTCTAAAGGAGTATCCCAGTGGGGAATACGGCCTCCCTCACAGGGAAGAACTACAAATATAAGATTACTTTGAAGCAACCTAAACATCTCAGGCTCGTGTAGCACAAGGGGTAATTGGGGGGCTACTGTGGGTGGAGGAACCGTGGCAATCATTGTCTTAAGCTGCACTTTCCCATCTTGAAGAGGGCCCTCAGACTGCCTCAGGCCTTGTGGGACCCTAGATATGGGGGGCCACAAACGGAAAAGGACTTCTGCAAAATTAAAGTATCCATTTTGCCATTAAGTTGGTTCAATTGGTGGAACATGAACTGTAATGTCTCAGTTGTTAAGGCAACGTGGTCCGTCAAAAAGTCCATTAACCGGCCACTGGGCAAAATCACGGACTCAGGTTTTAATGTCCCATCTAGCTGGCATAAGTTATTTACTGTTTACACCTGCGGGGCTTCCGGGACAGTGATGGCCAATGTCAAGGGATCCCCCGTGGATTGGGTGCCTAACCGGGAAGGATACCTTCCTGCCTGAGGAGTAGAGGGGTGCCGTCCAGATCTTCCCATAAGTACCGATGTCTGGCATAGGTATCCATCTATCTTCCGTTGTTTAGCCAGTGCTAACGTTACCACTGACAGATCGGCTGTGTCTGCCCGAGATCTCTTGATTCCCGCCATAGCTTTTCAAATGAGCAGACCGACACCGCGGCACCTGCGGCCCTCGCCTAAGGCCACGCGCACAAGGGCGCATGCCCGGGGCGGCTCTGGTCTTTATAGTCCACAGATGACAGTGGGGGCAATCAGCTGGTTGCAAAGAGCACAGCTGACAGTGAGTGCTCGGCGGGTCTCAAGTTACGGGCTTATCACAGGCGCTTCAAGGCTCCAGCCCTCCAGGGGCTCGCACTAGGGCAGCAAGCGCTCGGGGAACCTGCCTCCGGTGAAGCTCTCCCCCTGCGGTATTCAGTGTGCGCCCGCAACACACACGCCCGGGGCGGCTCTGGTTTTTATAGTCCACAGATGACAGCGGGGCAATCATCTGGTTGCAAAGAGCACAGCTGACAGTGAGTGCTCGGCAGGTCTCAAGTTACGGGCTTATCACAGGCGCTTCAAGGCTCCAGCCCTCCAGGGGCTCGCACTAGGGCAGCAAGCGCTCGGGGAACCTGCCTCCGGTGAAGCTCTCCCCCTGCGGTGTTCAGTGTGCGCCCGCAACCAATAGATCATGTGCTCTAGAGTGTCAACCTCCCCCGAGTGACATAAGGGGCATGTCCGTAGGTCCCAAGGCACCTTCTTTTGGCAGCCTTCCCACACCACCGAGGCCAGCATATTAGTCCTTATTTTAAGGAAGGCCTCTCGCTCCCTGGCATTTTGCCATACGAAAAGGTAATATGGAGCGGCAGATCCCTCACTATAGGGTACATATGTTGGGGAGATCTTCTGGGCCGCCATCAGTTCCCTTTCCGTTTGCAAGGAATAGTCTTGAATCCTCCTTTTGAATAAACTTCTCATCGCTGACCTTCCTAACTGGGCCAGGTTCTCCGGAGAGAACCCCAAATGGTGAATTTCTCTCTCCGCCCCTTTTAGCCAGGGGTCCCCCAGTCCACTCTCCAAAGTTAGTGTTAACAAAGACTCCCAGAGGGGGGGGGAATTTCCCCTTTCTGGTTAGTCGAGTAAGAACTGCACTGTGGTCTGTTCAGTCCTTCGCGTATTTATATTGATGTTTTGTTGCGTCTGCTATACAGCTCACAGAGCCATTGTCCTTAAAGGGTGCCCCCACCCTTCTCCCAATGTTCACCCCATTGTAATATGTCTCTAGATCATCTGATACGGCAGGTCAGTGTCTTTTACTTGTTCTATTCCAGGGTGTTCCTGCAACTATACCATGTTTTTCCGTGCCTTCTTGTTGTGGCTTATTACTATGCAGAAACATCTCTTAAGTCTTCAGTTTCCATGAAAATCCTTCTCTTTCCTCTATGCATTATTGCCATTTTAGCTGGTGGTCAGAGCTGTGGTTGCAGATCCTCTTCTGTTAATGTACCCATATATTTAATCCAATTTCTTCTCTTCCTCATGATTTCTTGTGAATAATCTGGAAAAATCTTTATTATTTTTTTGTTATATTCTAGTGTCTGTCTCTTTTGTCTGGCCATTCTTAAGATTTCCTCCTTGTCTTGAAAAAATGCCAATGTAAATATGATGGTACATGGAGGATCTGCAGGACTTTTTGGCGGACGTCCTGTTCTATGTTCTCTATCAATTTTAGGATTGTGTAGTCTTGACTCTTCAGGGAAGGCTGTCTCTAATATATTCCATATTAGTTTTATCATGCCCCCCATTTCTAGACCTTCCTAAGATTGGAGCTCCTAGACCTATTTTCAAGGTCTTCAGTTTTCTCTGTTACCCAGGCCAGTTGTTTTTGCATTGTATCTGTCCAGTCTGCAGTTTTCACTGCCTGGTCCTCTATTGAGGAGATTCACTCTTCTGCTATAGCTATTCTCTTCTTTTTTCCCCCCTGTTTCTATATCTCTCTGCATCCTGTTTATTTCTGCAAAGAGTTTTTCCCTGTCCTGCTCCGCTTTCCTTAAGTTCTTTTGTATTTCTTTAAACATTTCTTTTACTTCCTCACCTGCAGGCTGGGTCTCTGTGGCCTCTGCCTGCATTGCGCTGGACACCATTTGTCTCTGCCGCAGGGGCCCGCCTCCAGTTTCTGCCTTGGTGTCCGGAGTGTGTAAAAGTTCGTTATTGCATTTTTTTTTTTCCTGTCCTCCACATCTATTATTAGGCATTAGTTCATTCTTTTAAGCTCTTTTGTGCTGCCGCATTTCAAGGTAGGGGGGTTTTCTGTTAGGCTCTGATGGAGCTCGCGCTTTCCACAGCTAGCCCGATCGGCGCATGCACAGTCTCCCCCAAAATGGGCTATTATAAAAACTTGAGATAATACCGGGTATCATAATTCTGCAATTTTTTAAATGTGTGAATGCACTATTCTCCTTTTATGCTGCGAGATCTTGGGTCATTGTAAAAGCCACCAAATGTGCCTCTCTAATGTTTCTAATCCCAGTATTTAATCGAGTCTGACCCTGATTGTTATGATCTGGATGTAAACTGCCAGTAGCCTCTGCTGTCCACATTCTTCCCGTTCTTCCCAACCCAAATGAAAGCTTATAGGGAAGCATATAGCTGCTCCCTGATTTCCGCAGCTTCAGTGTTGCCCCTGACCTACAGAGGAAGAGGACTGGATCTGAAAGACCTGAAGGCAAGATTTGATTGGGGGAGGAGGAGAAGAGAGCAGGGATTCTATGATCCTCCTGCGTTCTCCAGATGAGACACATCCTTTACACAGCTTTATTTTGCAACTCCACGTGGTCTGGATTGTACTCTCCTCTCCCATGAGAATTTAATGTACACATAACTCTGGATAATAAAGTGTTCTTGTCTGACATGGTACTTACTAGATTAAAGAAGCTTGGATCATGACGAAAGCTAGTATCTTAGTAAATCAAACTGAACTGAACTAATTAAACAAGCTTTTAATTCTTGGAATCAAGTAATAGTCTCTCATACTCAGATTCCAGCTGCTTCACCTACATTTGCAAATAACTGTCTCCAGAAACTTAGACACATGCATACGCAGGAGGGAGAGAGATCCCACTTGCTTATCTTGCATTCAAAAATAGATCTACGTAATTTAAACACACACACCTCACTTTGCATACACACTCTGAAAGAGCTCCAAGGCCAGTGGAGCCTGTTCCCCAGGGTGGGTCAGCTCCATTTTCCCCACTCCAGTTTCTCCTCCTAACTTCACATGCCAAATGAAGGACAAAGTGTTAAATCTGGCCCATTGATCTTTCTAGTTCCTGGATCTGGTCCATGGATCCAGTCCCTGCCCTCAAGTACTGAAAGAGTGAGCTATGGGGAAGGGAGCAGGGATGAGGGCATGCACACAAGGACAGGGTATGGATGTATCCCATGGCACAGAACTATGTTCATTATCCTCCCATCCTAAGAACTCCTGTTAGTTACCCCAAACTAGGTCTGAAATGACATGTGGCAGTGTCCAACAATTGTCAGAAACCTCCCATCCGTTGCTGTTTTCCCGACATGGCATGGACACGGCTTCCCCATACTTGTTCCAGTGCTTGCTGCCACTTTCTGCTATTGTCTGTTGCTGTTTCTCGGAAGCGGAAAAATTGTAGGAAACTGTTGCAAGCTCCATAAAGTGTTGGAAATTGCTGCAAAGTGTCAGAAAAACTGTCAGAAATTGTCACTAATATCTTCAGTGCTGCAGAATACCTGGAACTGTCACAAAACGTCAGTGCTGAAAATGCCATCGGAGTGGCGGCAAGACTGTCGAAACGTCAACAGTAAACAGCAAAATGGCAAACAATTATGCTGCTTCAGTCCTATCCCCAACTCCTTTTTGACTCATGGAACTTGTACTAACAACTCCAAGGTATCCCCTTAGAAGGGAAAAAGTTCACTCAGAACACTTGAAATTTGCACATCTGGCTGTGCTGATTTCCATGGTCCACTCCGGTTCAGTAGGGATGGGCGAACAGCTCGCGGTTCGGGTTCGGCCGTTCGGTTGGTCCGTTCGGTTCGGCAGTTCGGTTCAGCTGTGTTCGGTTCGTCCATTCGGCTAGTTCACCGAGTTTGGGTTCGGCTGTTCAGTTCGGTCGTCTGAACAGGCTGTCCAGATAGGCCATTCGGCTGTTTGGTTCGGCCATTCAGCCATTCGGGAAGTGTTGTTATGGGTGGGTTTTTTGTTTTTTATATGGTTTTTTTTTAAATTGGGTTTTATATGGTTTTCTTTTGCTTTTTATTTGGTTTTTTTGCTTTTATATGGGGTTTGGATATATATATATATATATACACACACACACATCCCATATATATGGGATGGGGGGGAATCACAAACAGAAGAGGAGTCTGTAGTGAAATACATACATTACATACTCAATGAGTCTGTACAGTGCATAACACAAAGTTTCAGTTTATGGTTTAAGTTTCATTTCATTACAAAAGTGAAATGAAACTTAAAGCAATCTAAAAATCCCACTCAACGCCTGCTGTTCAGGAACAGTGACTAGCTCAGAAGGTGTTGGGAAGGGGGGAGGCAGATAATTAGTTTCATTTCTTGCAAGCCTCTCCACCCCTGGTGCCTGGAAGTCTTCTCCTCAGTGACTGACACCTCCCTGTCATGTTTGGCCTTCCAGTGAACCTTTTTTTGCCACCCGAACTCATCCAAACGCGATCCGAACTGACTGAACTGTTTGGCCATTTCGCCGTTCGGTGTTCGGTTTGTTCGGTATGTTCACATTTGGGTTCAGTCATCCGAACAGGCTGAGTTCGGGCTGAACTCCGAACTGCCAAACTGTGTTCGCCCATCCCTAAGGTTCAGTTTTGTTGGAGGTGTCATGTGAGCCATTTAATGAACAACCCCCACTTTGGGAGACACGCAGGTCCCAGCCCTGATAATGGAGACGGAGGTCCAGAGGAGAGCGGGGCTGCGAGCGGGAGCCGCTGCCAGATCAAGCTACCCACCTGTTCCTGATTGTGGAGGGGCAGAGCGAGGACACCGGCAGAGAGAAAAGCTGGGGCAGAGCCTGCGGCTGTGCCGAGGTCCGGAGGAGAGCGAGGCTGTGAGCAGGAGCCGCTGCCAGATCAAGCTACCCACCTGTTCCTGATTGCAGAGGGGCAGAGCAAGGACACCAGCAGAGAGAAAAGCCGGGGCAGAGTCTGTGGCTGCACCGAGGTCTGGAGGAGAGCGGGGCTGCAAGCGGGAGCCGCTGCCAGATCAAGCTACCCACCTGTTCCTGATTGCAGAGGGGCGGAGCGAGGACACCGGCAGAAAGAAAAGCCGGGGCAGAGCCTGCGGCTGCGCCACAGGCACGTGCACAGGGCACGCGCATAAGGGTCGCGCGCTCAAGGGTGCGCCCTTGAGAGTCGCCCTTGAGTCGCTAAAGAGTCGCCAGGGGGGTATCGCCAAAACAGGTCCAGCCCTTGGGGCCCTGGAGTAGTATTCCCCGCAACAGGGGTAGAGGATGGCATATGGAAAGGAAAAGGGGTCGGGAGTCGGGCTCCCTCTCACCAGGAGATGAATTACCAGCCAAGGTCACCAGGCATGTTGGGCAAGGGGAACTAGGGGGGGGCAGCCATTTATGGCAATCGGTTTGCTTGCCTTGCTGACCAAGAGGAGGAGCAAGATAGTCCAAGGGTTTTTTTGATTAGAGAGTCGCCGCCCCCAAAGGACAATTTGCCTGAAGACATAAAGGCATTAAGTAAGGACTACCTCATTTGCCACACAAAGTTAATAGCCCACACTGTTGAAGCACTGTTTGCGGGAATAACTGAACTGACCAATTCCCTAAACAAAGTTAGACTTCAACTATATGAGATCTCCAATAAGTTAGAGCAAATTTCCCCTGGGGGGGGAATTTAGAAGGGGAAAGTACATCTCTGGAGGGAAGAACCATAGCTGCTCCCGTCAAGGGATCTAATAGGAGAACCTTTATCAGGTCACCATCCCAGTACCCACAGAGAGAGGCTTCTGTTAAGGAGAAGGAAGTGTGCCTTTCAATTCGCCCTCAGTTTGATGGAACAGAGCATTCCTGGGAAGAGAGGGGAGAAGTGGTGCAGAACCTGCATGCTCTGCTGGGAAAAGGAATGAAGCACAAAAATGTGGTCAATGTTGTTTGGTTGCCAAGGCAGAAATTTTTGTACAGACTGCAGATTAGCTTTGCAACTGTGAGTTGGGTGCAAAAGGTTTTTAAGGCTAGGAAGAGGTTGTTGAGAAGGGGTGTATCCATCGATAGGGTTTGGAGTTATGGGAAGAGGGGTAACCCTAATAGGGTACCGAGTATCTCAGGGGAATGTAAGCCCCCAGCTCCCACTCCCACGACATGGGAGGCACCTCTTAGGGAGGATTCCGGTAAAAGTAAAGTGGCTGTTTGTACAAAAAAGGAACAGAAGAAGAAAAATAGCACTGGCAATGATGTAGGGAAAATAGGAGATCTTATGGAAGTAGGCCCAGCTATGCAGTCCATCCAGAAGCCATTAATGAATTAAGTTCTTATGGAGCCTGCAAGTATCCCGAAAGTGGGTGGGAGCGATATGCAACTGCTGTCCCCGGTACGGGGTGATCAACCTAGGGCGCAGCCCGGAGGGGAGGAGCTCATAAATATCTCAAATCAAGCTCAAGTATTAGGCAAACTTGCAAGTAAGGTAGGCTCATTTTTATTGGGCAAGACTGTGATGGAGGATTCAGCACTAATAAGGGAAATGTTCAACAAACTATCGGTAATTGACCAGGATAGTTTTCTGACCAGATTAGGACATATCAAAAATTATACTCAGGGCCCAAATATTGATTACAAGGGGAATAATTTAGGGGGTGTTAGTTTTCAATACCAACCAGAGCAGAACTTGGTTGAGTTAATGTCCCAGAGAGAATTGGGAGCTGATGAACTAGGATCGCCAATTAAGGGGGAGGGAGCCGAGGTGGTAGCTGCAGCAAGCTCGGTAGATCTTGGGAGGGGGGAAGAAAGGCTCTGGGAGAGCAACGGGGTAACTAGCAATGTCAGTCTGCTAACTCCAGAACTTGCTGTGATAAGAGTAGCCGAGCATTCAGCATGAGATGGGGTTGGGGTCTCCCCTTCCCCTATGTTAGATATCAGCGATAAGAGGGGCCTGGATAGAGGAGTTCCAGGTGTGGTACCCTCAAAGGAAGGGGGGGGGGGATTCCTCACCTAGTTTCATGGAATATTGCAGGCTTAAGGCTAAAGGTTTTGGATTATGACTGGATCCAATTTATACAAGGATTTGATATAGCCTGTGTTCAGGAAACTTGGCTAAACAATGATGATTCCATAGGCCTGGCTGGTTTTGATATCTTTCTACATGGAGGGCAGAAGGAAGGCAACAAGGGACGGATATCGGGGGGGGTTTAGCAATTTTGCTCCTTGAGTCCGCAGAACATATATTTACCCCACAGCCCTTGGGTAGACCCAAAGTACAGGCGGGCCTACTGGAATTTGGGAGCAGTACGGAGGATCAACTCATAGTGGTAAATGTATATATTCCTCCCACTACCTCAAAGTATTATAAACCAGATGTTTGGCCGGCCTTAGAGGAAACCATTGTGAGGTTGGTTGACGACTTCCCCAGGGTGCCGTTGCTTATGGTGGGAGATTGGAATGTGCATTTGCATAGAAGTATTGACAACAACTTACACTCAGTAGAGGGGCCCATGAAGGACTTGCTTTTGAAATTTGGATTACAAGTTTTAAACGACGATCCACAAAGTGACGAGACAAGAGGCCACACATTTATAGGCCCACAAGGGAGTAGCAAGGTGGATTATGTTATAGTCGAGAGAGGCTCTCAGGATCGGTTCAGTAAAGTGGAAAGTATAATAAGACCTGAAAGTGATCATGTGGCACTGATTCTCCTGCTTAGGAATGTTAGCGTAAATAAGGATTTGCAGTTGGATGAGGCTGACAAAAGGGTTTTAAGATTGAGGAAATTTACGCCGGTTGCACTTATAAGGGAGGTCCAGGGGATCTGTGACTCAGGGGAGATGGCGCAACTGATGCGGGATATGAAGCAGGCAACTGGCTTTCAGACATTTTCGGATCTATATGAAGCAATCTTAGGTGTTTTCCAGAAGGGGCTGATGTATGAGGTAGGAAGGGGCAGATTACAGTTAGGGAATGCATGGTACGATCATGAATGCAGGAAGTTTAAAAGTTTACTCTCTGCAGTAAGGAGGAAAGGGGCCAAGGACCCATCCCCTGCAGTATGGGGGCGCCTCAGAGAACTAAGAATAGCTTATCAGCGTTTGTTAAATAGGAAAAGAGCTGGGTTCTATCACAAAAGATGGGTCAAGATGGGCATAGATATGCGTACTGGAAATACTGGCGAATTTTGGAACACATTAAATCAGATAATCAACCCGAGGCGGAAAGGTAGGGGTCAGACGATTGCTCTTAGTGATTGGGAGAAGTATTTCCAAAACCTTTACGCTGATAGGGCAATTCCAACTGCAGATCTGGGAGTGGGGATTGCCCAAGTGGCGCAGCCCTGGCAAGTAGGAGATTTTGATGAAAATAAGATACTCGACTGCATTATGGCTCTGAAACGGGGCAAGGCCGCAGGCCCTGATTGGGTTACAGTTAAGATGCTGCAGGCATCACCAAGGTGGTGGGCCAAATTTATGTCCCTTTTGTTTCTCAAGGTAAGCAAAGCGGGCCAATTACCAAGCTCCTGGCTCGAGAGTATTATTGTTCCCCTGTTTAAGAAGGGCAAAACTAATGACCTAACAGCATACCGTCCAATAAGCCTTCTATCAGCTATTGGGAAGGTGTACGCTAGGGTATTATATACCTATCTGGTAAAATGGGCAGAGTCGGGGGCCATTATTCCGCGTGAGCAGTTTGGCTTCCGGAAAGGTAAGGCCACAACTGACTGCTGCTTTATCCTCCAACATCTGGCATTTAAGTACACCAAGGTTAGAAAAGGCAAGCTCTATCTGGCCTTTATGGACCTAACAAAGGCCTTTGATACAGTGCCGAGGTCCAGGCTGTGGGCCAAATTGGAGGAGCAGGGAATGGAAGGGAAATTATTGAGGGCCATAATACAGCTATACTCCAATAATGAAGCTTGGGTGAAGTCGAGCTTAGGCCTGAGTAAGTCCATTACAATTGGGAGGGGAGTACGCCAGGGCTGCGTCCTGGCACCTCTCCTCTTCAACTTGTATGTTTCAAATCTGGCTGGGCATATTAGAGAAGCAGATACGCACCCACCGAAAGTGGGAAATGAGCAAATTAGCTTATTACAGTTTGCGGATGACTTGGTGTTGATATCACAAACGGAGGGTGGTCTGCGGCGGGCCATAAACAAGTTTCAGTATTATTGTGACCTAAATGGTTTAGAGATAAACTTGCAAAAATCCAAAATTATGATATTGGGCAAAAGGAAGAACCCCAGCAAATGGGTAACCAAAGCTGGGGATTTGGAAATAGTGAATGTATTCAACTATCTAGGAGTTACATTTAATTGCAGGGGAACATGGAACTCCCATATACAGGCTAGGGAGCAGACGGCCCAGTGTGCAGCCCAGGCATTAAATAGTAGGGATGGGAATTCCGGATCTACCGGTATCCGATAATGCCGGTATCGGGCGTACCGGCATTATCGGATTCGGCCCGGTAATCCGGCCCCCGGTACCGGATTTCAGTGTGCCGGTTTTTT
>QEPC01000978.1:1147742-1162654 GCA_003113815.1 Sphenodon punctatus | reverse complement strand
ATTAAATAGGGCTATAAACATTTCTAAAGGGGTTTCCATCTCGGAATTTATGCGAGTTTATAAATCTAAAGTCCCCCCGTCAGCGGTGTTTGGGTTAGAGGTGATACCTAACCTGAATGTGATAGTCCTAGAAAGGGTTCAAAATTTATTCCTATGTCGTTTCTTAAAAGTAGGATTAGGTATTCCAGGGGCAGTACTGAGAGCGGAACTGGGGGTGAACTCCATAGCAATGCATGCAAGGGCCAATTATGTTAGGTACTGGCTAAGGCTTTTGACTGGACGTGAGATGGAGCTTCCCCTTTTAGTTTTAAGGGAAGAGTTAACGAATGTAGGGTCAAGGGTGTACCCATGGCTGAGGTATTTGGAGAGGATTCTCAGTTCATGTGGTTCTCTTTCGCCTACTTTATTGGCAAGAGTGTATCGGATATAAGATCTGAAATTTTGTTAAGAATGAAGGATATCGAGCATCAGGAGGATCTTGAGGTAGTGGCAGATTGGAGGGCAGCACCAAAATTGGGGTTGTGCAAATGGGTATTTGGGTTTGAACCCTATTTGGATATCATAGCAAACGCGAAATTGCGTAGAGGGTATACACTGTTACGCTTTCAGCTTATCCAACTTGCGGTAATGGAAGGCAGGTACAATAAGGTACCATATTTGTCAAGATGCAGGCGGTAGAGACAATAGAGCATGCAGGAGGTAGAGACAATAGAGCATTTTATGCTGCGATGCCCCTACTATGCGAAATTGAGGACAGCATGGTTGGAGCCTTTATTGAAGGAACAAACGATTCTAAATACGGAAGGTCGTTATTTGTTTTTCCTAGGGCTACGTGAAAGGGAGGAATTGATGGCGGTTGCCATTTATGTAGCCCTGGCTGAGAAAAGGAGGTTGTTAATTCAAACAAAATTAAGAGCTATCGGAAAGGTTTAGAAGGGGATGAGGGATGGTAGAGAAAGTCCCTTGTAAGATAAATCTTGGTTGCAAGGGCTACCGTTAATACCAACAAACTGCATTAGGTGAGTGTAAGTTGTTGTTAATCAGAGCCTCGAGGGGTATAGCAGGGGTATTATTACCCCCGTAAAAAGGGGAAGTCGCTCTAACTATTGGTACCGGGGTATCTATGGGTATATGGGTTGGATGACTTGGGGTCTGCGAGGGTAAGCAATCTGGAATAGGGCCATCCCCTACTAATCATGGGTTGGATAAGGGCTGCCCGGTAAGGGATTGGTGTGGGTGTCAAAGCTACTGTGAGGGCCAAGTCGCCATAGAGGGCAATTTTCAAATCGGGTCCAGGGTTATGTATTCAGGATATGTATTATGGGAGCAGTATTGTGTTTTTTAAATATATTTTACATATTATACATATTATATTTTATATTCTGCATTTATTTCTACTTGTTACAACCATTACCATAAACATATTTTTTATATATATATTTAATGTTCTGCATTTTTTCTATTTGTCATAATTACTATTGTATATTTGGTTATATTTTGTTTAATTATGTGCCCATACGAATTCTTATTATATAATGTTGGTTGAGTTATGTTGCAGCCAAGGTTTAAGACATATGGGATTCGAGAGGAAGCGAGAAATAGGGACCTAAGAGTTAGGGTAGGAATAGTTGTGGTTTGCGGTGCCCTTTTCTCTGCTTGTGTCTGGGCGTATGGGTTATAAGGAGATGTTATTAGAAGAGTGCACTTAATTGGAGTTGTTTTCTTTGTTGCAATGTGATATGTGTATGTATATGTTTGTTTGGCTATGGCGAAAGCTAGCCTAATAAAATTGATTTGATTTGATAATGGAGACTGATGGAACCGGAGAGGTTCCAAAATGCTCTGGGGGAATTTGCCCTCTGATCTTGATGGCCGGACGCTCGATAACCTCATTGCTATTTGGAACATCGACCTGATGGCTCCTAGGCATCCGCTCCCTAGGCATTGGCACCACAGGCTTCCTTGGTTCACTGAGAAACTGCGGTTGCTGTAGCAAGAAGGGTGGCGATTAGAGCGATGGTGGCATTGTTCTCATGCTGAAACCAACAGATTGCAACATAGAGCCAGTTTGTTAACCTATGCTGTGACTGTGCAGGCAGCAAAGAAGGAGTTCTTTACTGATCTCATAGCATCAGCAAAGTCTTGTCCAGTGGAGCTTTTCCAGGTGGGTAGGGGGCTGGTTAGCCTGACCTCCCCCTGTCTGGAACAGGAACCATCCAGTGCCCGCTGTTTTTTGATTACTTCGCTGATAAAAATTGCTTGCATTCACCATGACTTCGATGCTGCACTTATTATGACATAGAGTGAGTTTATGAGTCTATGCCGTGGCTATGCGGGCAGCAAAGGAGGAATTTTTTGCTGCCCTCATAGCATCCGCTAAATCCCGTCCAGCGGAGCTGCTCTGGGTGGTGCAGGGACTGGTCAGTCCAGCCCCCCTCCAACTTGGAGTGGAGTCATCTAGTGCCTGCTGTGACATGTTTGTGGATTATTTTGTGGATAAAAATCACTCAGATTCACCACGGTTTTGATGCCACTTTTGTTTCAGTAGGGCAATTTGAGGTTTGAGGTCCATGTTTGTGGGATCAGTTTCGGTCGGTGACCCCTACCAATGTGGAAGATATTCTTGGGGCTGTTAGGGCTACCTGTTGTGAACTGGACCCTTGCCTGTCCTGGCTGGTTACGGTCTGCAGGAGATGATGGGGCCATTGCTGTCAGGGGTGGTCAGTGCCTCCCTTAGGGAGGGCAGGGTGCTGGGCTGCCTTAAGGAGGTGGTGGTATGGCCCCTGCTCAAGAAACCATTGCTTGACATTGACTCCCATGCCAGCTATCGGCTGGTATCTAACCTTTCCTTTTTAGGGAAGGTTATTGAGCGGCCTGGCAATTGCAGAAGCATCTGGATCATGTCGGTTTTCTTGATCCTTCGCAGTCAGGATTTCACCCGTGTTATGACACCAAGACTGCGCTTGTGGTGTTGGTTGATGACCTGCGCTGGGAATCATATCAGGGTCATTCATCCCTGCTGATTCTATTAGATCTGTCGGCTGCTTTTGATACCGTTGACCATGAGATGTTGGTGATGCACCTGCGGGACCGGGTGGGGGTGAGCGGGACGGTTCTTGGCTGGTTCCACTCCTACCTGGCTGGAAGAACTCAGCAAGTGGTGCTCAGGGATTATTTTTTATCATACTGAGACCTCTCATGTGTAGTCCCGCAGCGTTCTGTTCTGTCCCCTCTCCTGTTCAACATGTATATGCAGCCGTTTGGTGAGGTGGTCAGGAGGTTTGGCATGCGGTGTCATCAATATGCTGATGGCACCCAGCTTTACCTCTCCTTTTCATCGGACCCAGGCCCACCAGTCTCGGTGCTTACCAGGTGTCTGGCAGCTGTGGGGGATTGGATAAGGGCAAATTGACTAAAGCTGAATCCCAACAAGACGGAGGTGATGTTGCTGGGTAAGGCAGCAGGGGTGATGGCCCCCATCATTGATGGGGTCTGTCCTCTTCTGGTTCCCCAGGTACAGTCTGGGGGTGTTTCCTGATTCGCACCTCCACTTGGATGCTCAGGTGGAGTCTGTGGCAAGGAGTGCGTTTCGCCAATTACATCTGCGTTGGCTTCAGGGCCTTTTTTTGTGAATTAGATCCATCCCCATCCTGGCTGGCTAAGGCCAGCCAGGAGACGCTGAGACCATTGCTTGCGGGGGTGGTCAATGCCTCCCTTCAGGAGGGCAGGGTGCCAAGCTCCCTTAAAGAGGCGGTGATCCAGCCTCTGCCCAGAAAACCATCTCTGGACATTGATTCCCTCACCAGTTATTGGCCTGTCTCTAACCTGCCCTTTTTAGGGAAGGTTATTGAATGGGTAGTGGCTCAGCAGTTGCAGGAGCATCTGGACCGACTCAGTTTTCTAGATCCCTCACAGTCCAGCTTTCATCCAGGCTATGGCACTGAGATTGCGCTTGTGGCTTTGGTCAACTGTCTTTGATACTGTTGACCATGAGATGTTGGTGACTCGCCTGTGGGACCATGCTGGGGTGGGTGGAACTATTCTCGAATGGTTCTGCTCATTCCTGGCTGTAAAAACTCAGCGAGTAGTGCTCAGGGACCATTTTTCATCTCCCCGGGACCTCTCATGTGGAATTCCACAGGGTTCCATTCTGTCCCTTCTCTTGTTCAATGTGTATATGCAACCACTGGGTGAGGTCATGAGGCACTCTGGAGTTCGTTGCCATCAATATGCTGATGACACTCAACTCTAGCTCTCTTTTTCATCCGACCCAGACCCCGCAGTCTCAGTACTTACATGATGTCTGGTGGCTGTGGGGTACTGTTTGAGGGCAAGCTGACTGAAGTTGAATCCTGACAAGATGGAGGTGATGCTAGTGGGGAAGGAGGTGGGTGTGGTGTCCCCCGTCATTGACGGGGTACGACTTCCACTGGTTCCCCAGGTTTGGAGTCTGGGAATGCTCCTTGATGTGCAGCTTTGTCTAGATGCCCAGGTTGGAGCTGTGGCAAGGAGCGCATTGGTGTGACCCAAGGCTGTGGAATTCCCTCCCAGCAGAGGCCTGGGTGGCCCCAGACCTCTCCTCTTTTTGATGTCAATGCAAGACCTGGCTGTTCCGCCAGGCCTTTGGCAAGGGATCTGGGTGAAGGTGGGTTTTTATTTTTATGGGGGGTGGTATGGGTGGGGCATTTTTTTTCCTCCCTCCTCTTTTCCCCCTTCCTCCCCCCCCCCTCTATTTTAGATGCTTTATGTTGCTGTTTGTGCATTTTTATCTGTGTTTTTATTCTTTTATATATTGTAAGGCACCCTAAGCTGCCTTTGGCAGGAGGGGCAGGATATAAAATGTTTTAATAAAATAAAATTTAAAAATAATAAACAACTGCCCAGAGATGGGTACAGACACTTCTCCTTGCCCCCCTGCAAAAATGGGGGTAACTCTGCCTTGAGCTGCTAAGAATTTCAAATACCAGAATCTCCTGCTTCCCTGAATAAGTTTTCCACGCCACGCTACCCTATGTGTAATCTGACCTTCTAGGACAGCCCTTCTCTGACCTTTCCTAGCTTTACTTGGTCAGGTGTATAGAGGAAATAAGCCATTGCATAAAAATAATGACTGCTACATAAGGCTGTGACCATGAATGGTGTTACGGGGTGGGTGGGACACACAGCCCCTCTGTAATTGTAGAAATCATTGTCAGAGGGGGGGTGGGAATTAGACAGGTCTGCCCCCCTCATATCCTCTCCACCCTCATTTTCACAATCAGGGCTCTAGTTCTCACTTGCACCCTGTAACAGAATGAAGCCTTGACAATGGTAAGTCAGGCAGATTCAGGGCCCAAGCAGCAGTCTCACTCAGGTTATTAGCAACAAAAGTCTCTGTTATTCATCATGCCTCCACCATCATCTCCATCAGGCCAAGCATCCCTTGTCTTCTTGCCCCTCTGCTTTCAACAGGTTTGCTCAGTTTAGGGCTACCTCCCCAGTAGCCACTCAGTTTTTAAGTCCCATTCAAAGTCAAGGCAACCCCTGTTTGCCTCTAAAGCCTCCCAGCCCCTTTTACCAGCTTCCCCAGCAGACTTTCATAAGTCGATCTCTTTGCAGCAGTCTTCAAGCCCCTTTCCTGGGCTTAGAACAGAGCTCTCCCCTCTGGCTCCTGCTCCATCAGCCTTCACTAGACTGAGCTGCTTTCAATAGCTCTCCAAGAACTGCTTCCCAGGGCTGGCCTGAGCCACACCCCTTTCCAGGTGCAAACCCAATTAGGAACTATAATTTCTCTATTGGTTCAGCTGCAGCACTGCTTCTGCCTCTACTAGGCCTGCACTATCTTAAAGGACTCCCAATCCTCTGTGGCTTTACTCCACCTCGTACCCAACTCTGACATTATGTCACCTCACATCACTGCTGATTACACTGATGTAACAAGAGAATCTGTTGATGTCAGTGGAGGTTTGCCTCAGAAAGGACCGAGGACTAGATCCTCCCCTCTGGTTGGGGAGGAAAGGAACTGAAGAAAGGTTACACCCAGGAAAGGAAGAAGGAACCCCTGCTCCCCCTTCACTTCTCCCTGCCTCATAAATACACAGCAAGAGCTATGAGACAAGGGGGTGGGGTTATAGTTGTACCAAGCCCTCAAGCTCAGGGCCCCTGTGGTGATGTGCTGTGGGTAGGTTGCTGCAGGAGCAGGTGCACAGACAGTATGTCATCACTTCCCCACTTGCTTATCTGAACCAGGAAGGAAGGGGCTAAGATGGAGCCCCGGAGCAGAGAGTCATGTGACCAGAAGGGGGCTATGCTTCTGCACATGTGCTAGTGAGCTTCTTGGCATATTCATTCACAGAAGCACGCAATGTTTGAGCGCACTGTGCACTTTTGTGCATACCCTGACCTTCCATTGGATGCCTGAATTTGGGATGGCAAAATATCTCCAGCTTGACCTAAAGCTGAGTTACCGTATACATCTCACTAGACTGTGTTTGGGTCAGATATTAACAGCAGTCATTGTGGGACATAGTTTGGGCATCATTAAAAGCAAAAGGATTTACCCTTGCGGTTTAAACTCAATCGAGGATACTGAGCATTATGGAATGCCTTTATTTCCAGGATATTAGGAAAATATTTTTGGCTCCTTTTTTTGCAGAGGATTCATTTTTTCTCTAGAAGCGAGAAGTTAATCTGGCTATGTCAGCAGCAGGATAGGGAGATTATTATTAAACTGGCTGCTTATTCTTACCAAGCAGCAATAATAAAGAAACTGTATCCCCTTATGGCCCTTGAGTAAACCTTGATAACCCCTACATATGACTAACATGCTATATGGTGTTCCATAAGTTCTGTTGATGAAGTTCCAGTGTTTATCATGAATTTCAGCGCTACTTAGAGCCATTGCTGAGTGGAGTCTTTGATTGCCTGCAATTCAGGGGTCAAGTGCCGCCAACATCAGCCCCGAGAAGGGCTAGGCACTTATATGTTTTGCTTTGAGAGTTAGGTATTTCCCAACTTTGAGTTTAAGTCTTATGCTTGTGATTCAAAACCTAGGGGTTAGGTGTTCCTCACTATAACCCCTTTGAAGGACTAGGTATTTATATATTTTGTTTTTAGTGCTACAGGGGCCAAGTGATGTCAACATAAGCCCCGAGAAGGGCAAGGCACTATAATAGTTTTGAGGAAGGGCCCCCTCGGAACTTGGAAAATCGAGTCTGAATACAGGGAAGGGGGTCAGAGGCCAGTGCTAAGCCCCTGCTTCCCCCTGCCTTGGAATTGGGCCAGGGAAGGGAGGGGAGGGTGCGGGTCTAATGGGGAGTCAGGGGTGGTTTCCTTACCTTCTGGAGGGCTCCAGCACCAACGTGTGGCTTCTTCCGAGCTGGTAAGTTTGCTCAGTGGGGGGATAGGGGGTTATTTTCATTCTCAGAATGGCCTGAAATTACCTGAATGGCCTTTTCTGAGCATGCTCAGGCCTTTTTAAAGATGGCGCTGGCAGCATCAGAAGGCCAGCACCATCTTTGAAAAGAGCTGAGCATGCTCAGAAAAGCTCATTCAGGCCCTTCTGAGCATGCTTAGTTGTTTTTTTTATTTTCAAACTTCCCAGCAGGGAAGAAGCCATGCATTGGTGCAGGACCCCTCTGGAAGGTAAGTAAATCATCCCTAGCCCCCCGATAGTTACCCTTACCCTGTTCCCCCCCCCCCCCAGGCCTCGGAAGTTCGCCAAGTATTTGTCAATGTCTGAGGAGCAGCCCAAACACTCAGACTGCTCCTCAAGTCCTTGGACAGTACTCGCAAGTTTTTTGTTAATTATTCAGAGCAGCCCTAATATGCATATAAGGATAGAGGAAGAATCTATGGCACAGATCCATGATTTGGGACCCTCCTGTTTCTAAATAACTTCACCCATGACTTCTTTCTGGTCCTTGGAGCTTGTACCAATTTTCAAAGTGGTCCCTGTGAGGGAAATGGTTCCCCAACCCAGCTGTCCCAAGCTGTTCTCAGGAGGGGCGGGGTATAAATCTAAGAAATAAATAAATATAGCACTTCCAGTACCCTTCCTGCAAACTCTCTGACCAAGAAAGGGGAAGGTCTTTGAAGGGCTGGGAGTGCTGTGTTGTGCTGAACTGGGCTGCCTAGAGGCAATTACTGAGAGCCTCCAGTGATTGGCAGAGGAGGATTGCTAACATCTGACCCCTTCCTCTACAAGTAGACATTGAGAAGAAAGGTTCTGAAGGGTGCTAACCCTTTGGCAGTAGCTAAAGGGTGACACCAAAAGGCACCAGTCATTGGTGGGCCATTAGTGGCCAGCATGACCATGGCCCCTCAGGACTGGACCAAAGACGTGTAGTTTCTAATAACAGTTATTTGTGTTTTACCCTGCTCTGTATGGGTGCTCCTCCTGGCTCCAATCTGCTTGAGCTCCAAGTCCTTGGGTGAGCTTTCAGCACTCCTCGCTGCCTTGTTCTGCTGTTGCTGGACACAATCCTCCAGTAGCCTTTCCGCAATCCTCCACTCAACACTGCTAGGCACAGTTCCTCTAGCCTCTTAGCCTCAGTTTCTCCAGCCTCTTAGCCTCAGTTTCTCCAGGTGCTCCTTCTCTCCCTATTCAGGCAGAATCCTCTCCGGGTGCAATCCTCTTCAACACTACCCTGCAGTGGGAACAATCAGTTTGGGGAAAACACTGGCTTTGCAGTCAGTAAGGTGTGTCTGCATTCTCCACTGCTTTGTCACAGGGTCTCCACCTCAATGTGGGTAAGTGTTTGCAGGATCAGGTCCAGATTACTCATGCAGTCTTAGGGAATTAGCTATAACTAGGGCTAAGATTTAGTCATGGGAGTCATGTTTTTAGCGAATTTTCTCCTTCACTGTGACTTTTACAGCTTTTCAGTACCAGCTGCTGCACTCATGTGTTGCTCCAAACAATGAGCCAAGCTTAACCAGTCAGAGTCCACCAGCTCACTCCTCAGGCAACTCACTCTTCCAGTAGGCTAGGTGCTTCAGGTAGCTCCAGCACCTCCTCTAGCTCAGGAGTAGCAATGTGTCTTCTTCGGCTTCCAGGAAGCTTCTATCAGAGATATGCTCTCTTCAAGGTCCCAGAGCAGATAACCTTTCCTGCCTGCCTGACTCCCTTTTATGTCTGGAGCCACACCCCAAACACTCTCACTTCCTGTGGTGGCCATTTTGTACTCAATCTATAGTCCAGGTGCCATCTTGTGGCCCAATGCTGCCACAGTCAGGTAAAGGACTTGGGCATCATTTTCAACCATGCTCTGTCCATGACAGCCCAGGTGTCTGGTGTGGTTCAGAAATGCTTTTTTCAACTACACAATTTGTGTAATTTACACCCTTATTTTTCCCAGGATGACCGTGCCACAGTAACCCATGTCCTGGTGACTATGAGGCTTGACTTTAGCAACTCCCTTTTCTACGGGCTGCTGGCAGTGCTTATCCATTACTTTCAGCTTGTTTAGAATGCAGAAGCTTGCTGGTTTAGGCAGCCATTATCATATTACACACACCCTGCATTCTCTGCCCTGACTGTCTGTGGAGCGACAGACTGAGTTTAAGATTGCACTGTTGGTTTTTAAGGTTCTGAACAGTTTAGGCCCTGGCTATATTTGAGACCTACTTCTGGAACCTCACACTGATGGGTATCTGCGCTCAGAAACGACTTGCTGTTTGGGCTTCTGCCATTGTGTCTGAAGTTGGCAGGCAATCGAACTTTGCTGTGGCCGGCCCCTCAGTGAGGAACTTGCTCTATCTACATATTCACCTCGGTTCCTCCCATCGTACCTTTAAAAAGCACTTGAAAATTTATTTATTCCATAGGTGCTTTTAGGATCCACTGATGGTTCCCTCAATGTACTTTGTCCTCCCCTTTTCATGTTAAAATCAGAACCTTGAAACCATTCTGATAGTTGGGTTCCACCATAGGAGCCCTTACCTTAGAGCCCTGGCTCTTCCTACAGCTTCTCCCCTTGCCTTTACTGTGCCTGTGCCCCTGGGGCAGTAGGCCCTGCTGCTGCAAGAACACAGTAAAGGCACATGTGCCCTGCCTCCTTGGACTGCCCCGCCCCTACACAATCTTCCTCCCTGGCTTCTTGAGTCTCTGATGGTTGTGGTGCTGTGGTCAGTGCATGCAAGTAAGTAAGTACATTTATTAGGCATTAGCTTGCACCATAGCCATTATATAAGTAAAATACATATATACATACATAAACATAAGCAAACACAAACAAAGCATATAAATAAAACACTTAATCCCTAGGACTAAAATTACAATCAAGAAATTCCTGGGAAACACAATATTCAGGAATACAAAGGCCTTGCCCTTCTCAGGGCTTGTGCTGGCAACACTTGACCCCTGCAGCATTCAGGACAAATAATATGAATGCCTAACCCTTCTTAAGACATGAGCATAAAACACTTGACTCTTAAAACTTAATCACAAACATGAAACTCAGAGTCCTATTAGTCCTGGGAAATACGTTGTTTGTCTGTATGTTTCATATGGAACATAAGTGTGTGTGTGGAATGACCAAAAAAACCAACCAAACACACAGGAGAGGAAATGGAATAACAGAGTGTGAGACTATTGGGAGTTAAAGGATAGGGAGTCAACTATGGTAAGTGGATAAAACGATAGGACTGCTTCCTCAGATATCCCATCAGTCTTCTGAATCAGTTATTTCATTCAGAACCTTATTATTGTAACTATATCTAATTCCTCCTGTCATTCCACCTACATACTTAATCCTGCACACTCTTCGTATTTTTCCCTGTCATTCCACTTGCTGTATCTGGTGCCTTCCTCATCATTTCACACCCTCTTGCCTTCCCTATGTACGACCAAAGATGCAACTGTTTATAATTTCCCAATCACTTAATTGGATGTTGGAATGACAATAGTGTTTATTTAGAAATTGGCACTGCTGTTGCCTCCATTCCTTCCAATGGCCATTCCATTTAATTAATTTCAATGCATACCCAACTTAGTTTTAATTAAACATTTGTATATGATTCTACCCAGCTTCACTATGCTCTGGGAGGGCAGTGGAGACGAGTGGGTAAGAAGGTCGGTTGTGAGCCATTGATCAGCTGTCCCATTCTCCCCAACTGAAATGAAAGGATAGAGAGAAAGGAGGGGGTGAGGGGCCAGTTCACACCCTCCTGTCCCCAACTTCAGCACTGCCCCCAACCTGCAAGGAGGAAGAGGATTGGGGCTGAAAGATGAAGGCAAAGTGTGGGTGCATGGAACCTAAGTGGTAAGTGCACACAATCTGTGAGACTGTACAATGTCTTTACTGCTAACATGGCATGAAATTTAAGACCGTAACTTGCAATTTCCATGCTTTTTAGTGCATCATTGAATTTGCAAGAGCCTTAACTCTTCTTGTAAACTGGAGGGTTTTTTTATTATGGAGTATCCAAGCTTTTTGTTCAATACAATGCAATGGAGGAAATTTGTCCTGCTTGCGCAGTAGGATGCTAAGCAAGCAGCATAACCACTATGGGAGTAGGGCTTAGGGGAGGCTAAGGTGGAAGAATTGCTCCCTCCAGTTTAGAAGGTTGTTACTTCCTTCAAATAGCAAGCAAGACAAAGCTGGATTTTTATTGGTAGCTCCCTGGTTTACTAAGAATACAACAACTTTGGTTCAGTTTAAGCATTGCAAACTTCCAAAACGACTCTCTATGATCTTTCTAGTTTATGGCTTGTACGGGAGTCTTCCACTCTGCTCCCCACTGTCAGAGCTCTTTTCCTTATGTAACACTGACCATTCTGCTTTCTAGGACCTCCCCCTGTACAGGACCCCCTGGCTAGTTCACTCCTTGTACAGGGCTCCCCGACTCTGCTGTGCCCATGTACAGGACTTTCCACCTGGCATAATTCTGCCCATCCTGCAGCTCTCCCCATGTACAAAACTCCCTCACTCAGTTCTCCTCTGTCCAGGGTTCTCCCCTGACACAATTATGGCCATTATTCTGCAGGTCTCCATCTCTACAAGACTCCCCCACTATACTCCCCCTTGGACAGGACTCCCTTTCTTGCACACTGCTGCCCACTCTGAAGACCTCCCCCTGTACTGGGTTCCATATTCTGTATTCCCAATAAAGCTGCTCCCTGTAAAGTTCTCCCCCTGTGCATGGTTTCCACTGTGGAAGCTATTTACAGAGGGGCTTCCCCTACTCTCTCCCCTTAATGCTGCCCCCCTCCTTTGTGTATGCTTCCTCCCCCCCTGTTCCCCCATAGGATTTCCCTCCCTGGGCTGAGGCTCGCTCTTAAAGTCCTCCCAAGAGGAGTACACTTGCCACTCTGTCCCACATGGCTGTTCTGCACAGGACCCCACCATCTCCCTGCTCCCCTCCTGCAGAATGCCCACTGTATCAGCCCAGAGCACCCGCTTACCCCTCATTCCTTAGTAGGGTTGGGAAAGTTGGAGGGAAAAGCGCTCAAAGAAGATCGATTCCATCCTGCCTGTAGCCTCCTGTCCCTGTCTCTGGGATAAACCTCTGTCCTCTTCCTGCACCTTGGACCATCCCAGACAAACTCCAGCGCTCCAGACTCAGCCATGCTTCTCCAATGGGGTGCCCCATTGTAGCTGCAGCCCAGATACGCCACGTATTTGGAGGGACAAGGGCTGTCACTGAAATCCATGTGCTCTGTGGTCCTGGGCGGGTTTAGGAGGCAAGATCAGCCACCCCAAACATCACTGTGGGATTAGCTAGCTGTTGTTTAGTCATCTCGGTGTCCCTGGCCCACAAGCCAAGGCACCTGCTGTGCGGGATAAGATCAGAATGACCTTCAGCTCTCTCCCTTCTATAGGCCTTGCTCTCCTCTCCCTACCAGATTAATTCTAAACATGGCTGACCAGTCACTCACACTGCTCCCTGGGAGGTGAAGTTCCTTCTCTTTCCCCAGCACTGATAGGCTCTGGAAAGCACTGCCTGCTGGTCTGACCCAGTATGGCACTTCCAGAGCTGGGCCTCTATTTATTTGGTGGGGCAGGAGTTTTTCAAAATCTGTGCCTGAACCCTGTATCTAAAGTCCCTGCATTATCTGCACCTGGACCAGCCTAGCTGATCTGGGCACCATTCTGACCCTGCACTCTGTGCAGTTCAAAGAGGGTGAGAAGACCTCATCTCCCTTGCAATTGAGAAGAGTGATCAAACTTCTAAAGTGCAAGCAGTCAGCCAGTTAGGTCAGTCCTCTCACCCACTTCCTTCACAGAAGTTTTTTATTCAGGCTGCGGTAGCAGCCTGAATAGTTAAATGCACAGCCACTCTCCATTATAAACAGGGGACTGCTGAAGCCCCGATTTTGAGGAAACCGCTTTACCTACATTTCTGAAATTTTAACCATGACTGTAAGTTGTGAGGGCCATCATATTCACAAAATTTGAAAAAGATCCATTAGGAAAATAAAATGTTATAACTGCTTAAACGTTAATTGGTTGTGGTTAAAATGCACACCTTCCTCATGTATTTGAATCATCAATATCTCCTCCCCCTGGATGAGTTGAGCCCCCAAACTTCACAGGCTTTGAGAATGAGATCAATATCAAGTGCTTCTGTAATATGATACTCATTGGTGCAGCCAAAACTAAGTTATTAATAATGAAAAAAATCAGTTCTGCTGGTGCACACATGCGCAGTTCATGACCTGCACCCCAGCATACAGAAAGTTACATGAGTCCGCTTGCAAATCACGTATGTATTAGAAGCCCACTCTGATACAGCATCCTTATGATTTTGATTGAATCATCAATATCTCCTCCCCCTGGATGAGTTGAGCCCCCAAACGACACAGGCTTGGAGCATGAGATAAATAACAACTGCTTATGTAATATGATAGTGATTGGTGCAGCCAAAACCTAGTTATTAATAATTAAAAAATCAGTTCTGCAGGCTTGCACATGCGCAAGACTTTGATTAGGCTCCTAATCAAACTTTGGGCTCCTCTCAGACTTTGATTAGGCTCCTCTGCAAAGGGAGCCTCACCAGGGAAGCATTACTTCCAGCTGCACCTCACCTTGTCTTCCCCCTCCCCTCCCCCCCAAAGCTGGACTAATGAGAAGCCACGGCCAAGGTAAGAGGAGGAGATTCGGAGGGGCAGTCATTCTCCTGCCTCTCCTCCCTGAGTGCCCCACAGCGAGGGGAGCTGTGTCGGGGTGCCTTCCTGTCGCTGGGGAATAGCTGCCCCTAGGAAAGTTACGTGATTTTTAAAAGTACAGTCATGTAGCTTTCCTTAACACACAGCATAAGGAAGAGATGCAGCTAATTAACGACTGCGAACTTTTATGCCATCCCTGTCCTGCCTCTCCCTCATAGTAGCACTGCAGCAGCAGCTGCTGCTGCACCACCCGATCAGGCTGGGAGATAAAGCTGCTTGTTTACAAACAACTCCTCCCCGTGTGCTGATCAGAAGGTTGTAGCCTTGTAACAAACGTTCTTCGAGATGGCACCTAACATTTTCATTATTTTGTTCTCCATGCTCACCCTATTCAAACAATAGACCACATGATGGTCTCGACCTCCTCTAGTATAAAAAGCGCTTTCCCCCTCAGAATGACAGTTCCTTCCAACCCTTTCTAGAAATATAAGAAAAAAATTCCATGCAGGGCTGGAAGGGTGGGTGGCTGGCTGTTGTAAGAATGTTCGAAGCCATCTCAAAGAACCTAGTTTACAAGGTACCAACCTTCTGTTCTTTGAGTGGCTCTGACCCACCACCAAGCACCCCAGCACCTCCCACCACCAGCACCCACCACCACTTACCCACCACCGCCCATACCTCCCTCCGCCCACACAACATCCCCAGCCCCAATCTGACCCCCAACCTCTGCTCCTGCCTTCCCCAGCACCCAGCACCCCCCAGCACTTCCCCACTACTTCTCCAACACTGCCCCTACCCCCCGCCCCCCCACACAACATCCCCA
>QEPC01000978.1:1106036-1141637 GCA_003113815.1 Sphenodon punctatus | reverse complement strand
AGCAGCAGCAGCAGCAGCAGCAGCCGGAACATGCCGCCCCGGGGACAATGACCGGGCCTGGGGAGGAAGCACCCCGGAAATGGGTAAGGGGACTGAAGGGGGAGGGGACCTGGTGGCACAGGGGCACCAAGGGGACCGGGTGGCCGGCAGGAGGGGGGGAAGGGGGCGGGCCACGGGACAGGGGCAGAATGGCAACCAACCACCAGCACCACCCCATGTCCCGTAGACACGGAAACGGGCCCGGGAGCCCGAGTCCCTGGAGGAGACGGGCACAGCCCCGGCGGAGGAGGAGGACCTGGAGGGACCACGTGGGAGACAGCCCTACCACAGAGGGGGGCAATGGGGGCACCGGGAGACTCAGGATTTTATCCGCATCTGGGGGACCCTGGAGCATCAACTGGAGCTCGCGCTCAATCAGCACAATGAGCACGTGTTCCGGGAGATAGTGCAGGACATGGAGGCGTCGGGGCATCACAGGACCATGGCCCAGTGCCACTCAAAGACCAAGGAGCTAAAGAGGGGGTACAAGGCCATCCAGGACAACAACTGCCGGTCCGGACATGGAGCCCAGGCCACCCCCTACTATGATGCCCTGGACTGCATCCTCCGTATGAAGGGATCCATAGTAGCCCCACACCTCATGGGGAGCACTGTGGTCCAGGGCAGAGAATGGGCCGAGGTACCCCCTCTCCTCACCACCCCACAAGAAGGCTCCAGGGCCCCCAACCCCCCAGAGGAATGCCCAGGGACCTCCCAGACCAGCAGGCCCCCCCAACCACAACACCAGCCTGGAGAGCCCCCAACCCCCAGCTGGACAGGCTGACTCCAAGGCCGGCACACTGGTCACCCTCAGCCAGTGGTCGCTGGGGGCCCCCAGCTACACGGAGGGGCCAGCCTCAGAGGGATCGGAGAAAGACATCGAGGGTAAGCAGGCAGATGGGAGGGGAGATGTACTGGGGTGACGGGGGGAGGAGGGAGCCATGGGCAGGGGGGTGGCCCTGTCCACCCCCAATACCCCAGCCCATGGCAGCCCCTGCAGCAGCTGGAGGCCCCAGGTGAGGCACACTGGCAATGAGGGGGGCCCCCAAGGAGGCCAGGAGGGGAACCAGGGTCACGTGGGGCAGGGGGTGGGGCCAGGGTGATGGGGAAGGGGGGGAGGGCACTGGCCACCTAATGGGGGGTCTCGCTACCCCCAAGCCATGCCCCCACCTAGGGTGCGACCGGCCAGGTCAGCCACCCCATAACTTCTGTGTACTCTACAGGCCAGCCCAAGGGGCCCCAGCAACCCGTGCCCCAAGCGCAATGGATGAGGGAGCACCGGGCATGGGTATGATGCCAGAGGGAGGACCAGGCGGAGGACATCGTCCACACCACCATGGAACAGGGGGAGTGGATGATAGTGGCTGCGGATCGCATGGAGGTGGCCACAGAGTGATCCCTGCAACAGACGGAAGCAAGGGACTGGAGGCTCCAGGAAGAGGTGCACCTGGAATGGAGGCAGGAGCGCCGGGACCACAACAGGCAGGTAGAGGAATTTGGGTGGCTGGAACAGGCCATTGAGGGGATGGTGCGGGAGCATTCTACTAAAATTGATAGGTCCAACAACATTGGGACCGCCCTGCTCCTGCACAATGAGTACCTATGTGATGGCAGCCACCCCACCAGGCACCCTGCCTGCCCAAGGCCCCATGCCAGGCCCCCCGGCATCCCCACAATCTCCCCAACTGCCCCAGCTGCCATCCCACCAGCTGGGCCCACACATCCACCTCCCAGTCCCTGTAGGCCTCCGGAGGGAGCAGCTGCCCAGGTGGCCCCCTCAGGTCCCGGGTCCTCCTTCCCTCCCACCAGCCCCCATGAGGCCCCCCCACAAGGCCCAGCCCCAGGCCAGGCCGGCCCAGTCAAGCCCCAGGCCCCACACCTCCCACAGCAACTCGTATGTGCAGGGCACTCTGGCAAGCATGGGCTCGTGCACAGCAGGGCAGGCAGCATGGCTGAGGGCACTGGTGGAGGTGGTGCCAAAGGACAGTTACACAAAGGAGTACAACAGTGCCTCAGCAGCAGTGGAAAGCTACCTGGAAGAGGAGCCATGTATTGATCCTGGCAGCAGTCCCTTGGCCTACTGGGCTGGCAAGACAAATGTGTGGCCAGTCCTGTCCAAAGTGGCCAAGGGTTTGTTGTCTTGTCCACTAATGAGTGTCCCCAGCGAGTGGGTGTTCTCTATTGTGGGGGACATTTTCTCACTGCATCACCTGAGACTGGGGGCCAAGTTGGTGGAGAAGTTGCTTTTTATCAAGGTGAACCTTCTGCTGCTGGGATTCCCCGAGCTGCCCCTGGACATGGATTGATGGTGCAGTGGCACACGCCATCCCATGCCAGGGGCAGTCTTGGGACGGGGTTCCTCCTCAATTTGGGCTGCTGCTGCTGAAGTGCTGTCCATCCCTCTCAATGCCCGGTGCCTGCCCTGCCCCTCTCTCTCTCTGACTAGATGGCCTCAGCCGGCCTATCTGACTGAAGTTGAACAACATCCCTCCCTGCCTGGAACATAGGCTGGCTGGCATCGTTGCAGAGGCAACATTGTCACAGCAGGAGCAGACACTGGATTGCCCAGAGGCAGCATTGGTGGCATTGGCAGCATTGTCACAGCAGGAGCAGACATTGAATTGCCCAGAGGCAGCATTGACAACATTGGCACAGCAGGAGCAGACATTGGATTGTCCGGGCACAGAACCCATGGCATGGACAGCAGAGGCAGCATTGGCAGCAGCAGACATTGAATTGCCCACAGGCAGCATTGGCAGCAGGAGCAGATTTTATAAAATTGTTTATTTATTTATTCAAATTTGGAATATAGTATATACCACACTAACTCTAACTGCTATTAACTATTCTAAAACCTATGGAACTAAATGGAATATTATCTAATATCTACAAAGGNGGGACCCTGGAGCATCAACTGGAGCTCGCGCTCAATCAGCACAATGAGCACGTGTTCCGGGAGATAGTGCAGGACATGGAGGCGTCGGGGCATCACAGGACCATGGCCCAGTGCCACTCAAAGACCAAGGAGCTAAAGAGGGGGTACAAGGCCATCCAGGACAACAACTGCCGGTCCGGACATGGAGCCCAGGCCACCCCCTACTATGATGCCCTGGACTGCATCCTCCGTATGAAGGGATCCATAGTAGCCCCACACCTCATGGGGAGCACTGTGGTCCAGGGCAGAGAATGGGCCGAGGTACCCCCTCTCCTCACCACCCCACAAGAAGGCTCCAGGGCCCCCAACCCCCCAGAGGAATGCCCAGGGACCTCCCAGACCAGCAGGCCCCCCCAACCACAACACCAGCCTGGAGAGCCCCCAACCCCCAGCTGGACAGGCTGACTCCAAGGCCGGCACACTGGTCACCCTCAGCCAGTGGTCGCTGGGGGCCCCCAGCTACACGGAGGGGCCAGCCTCAGAGGGATCGGAGAAAGACATCGAGGGTAAGCAGGCAGATGGGAGGGGAGATGTACTGGGGTGACGGGGGGAGGAGGGAGCCATGGGCAGGGGGGTGGCCCTGTCCACCCCCAATACCCCAGCCCATGGCAGCCCCTGCAGCAGCTGGAGGCCCCAGGTGAGGCACACTGGCAATGAGGGGGGCCCCCAAGGAGGCCAGGAGGGGAACCAGGGTCACGTGGGGCAGGGGGTGGGGCCAGGGTGATGGGGAAGGGGGGGAGGGCACTGGCCACCTAATGGGGGGTCTCGCTACCCCCAAGCCATGCCCCCACCTAGGGTGCGACCGGCCAGGTCAGCCACCCCATAACTTCTGTGTACTCTACAGGCCAGCCCAAGGGGCCCCAGCAACCCGTGCCCCAAGCGCAATGGATGAGGGAGCACCGGGCATGGGTATGATGCCAGAGGGAGGACCAGGCGGAGGACATCGTCCACACCACCATGGAACAGGGGGAGTGGATGATAGTGGCTGCGGATCGCATGGAGGTGGCCACAGAGTGATCCCTGCAACAGACGGAAGCAAGGGACTGGAGGCTCCAGGAAGAGGTGCACCTGGAATGGAGGCAGGAGCGCCGGGACCACAACAGGCAGGTAGAGGAATTTGGGTGGCTGGAACAGGCCATTGAGGGGATGGTGCGGGAGCATTCTACTAAAATTGATAGGTCCAACAACATTGGGACCGCCCTGCTCCTGCACAATGAGTACCTATGTGATGGCAGCCACCCCACCAGGCACCCTGCCTGCCCAAGGCCCCATGCCAGGCCCCCCGGCATCCCCACAATCTCCCCAACTGCCCCAGCTGCCATCCCACCAGCTGGGCCCACACATCCACCTCCCAGTCCCTGTAGGCCTCCGGAGGGAGCAGCTGCCCAGGTGGCCCCCTCAGGTCCCGGGTCCTCCTTCCCTCCCACCACCACTTGCCCCACTGGACACTGAGGCCTCCCAGGACACCGTTGGGGACACAGACAGTGGGGGGGAGGGGAGCTCACAGAGCTTGGCGGTGCCCACAGGGTGGGGGAGGGGGAGGACACGGGGGATGGGGGGGACGGGGGAAGGTGGTCTGAGGGGGGGCACGGAACCTGCGCAGTGTGTGGTGGTGATGGTGGTGGTGGTGGTGGTGGTGTAGGGGGCACATGTACGTGAGTGAGAGAATGAATTCCAGGGCACCACTACTGCCTCCTTCGGTCTGTTCATGGGTCCGGGGGTGGGGGCAGACCGATGGCCATAGAGGGGCTTGCCCAGGGAGCCGGTGGGGGCCCCAGGGTGGTGGGGTCAGGGTTGAGTGCCCTCACGCCTCAGCCTCCTGGCTGATATGCCTGGCCAGGGCAGCACTGATGTGCTTGGTGTATCAGTACTCCCGCGGGTTCTCTATGTTCACATACAGGGACACAGGGACAGGAAGGCGCCAGGGCACGAGGTATTCAAGGCCAGCCCCTTCAGTCTCACATACGTTGTGCAGCACACATCAGGCACCTATCACCAGGGCCGAGGTCTCCACCGTGTAGTCCAGCCAGCCAGCGAGGCTCCTCCAGTGCTGCTGGAGGGCCCCGAAAACCTGCTCGACCACGGTCCGGCTTGCACACAGGAAGGAATTGTACAGCACCGTGTCTGGGGTCTGGGCAACCAGGTACACCTTCATCAGCCACCAGGTGAGGGGATAGGCTGGGTCCCCCAGGATACAGGGAGGCATTAGCACCCCCTCGATCTGGGTCATCCCCATGTCTGCAAAGTCCCAGCGGTACATCCGGGCATAGAAGGGGGAAATGGTCATGATCTGGGCATCGTGGCTGCGCTCAGAGTTGCCCGTGAAGATGTCTATAAACCGCCCCCAGTGGTCCATGACAGCCTGCAGCTGCAGGGAGTGGTAACTGTGTCTGTTGACATACTCCACGGCCTCCCCAGCGGAGGGGTGGAGGATCTCTATGTGGGTGCCGTCCACAGCCCCCTGGTCCACCAGCTGGATCGCTCGGTCCAGGAGCACGCCCTGCACAGTCTCACATATATCCAGGAGAATACAGGCAATGGTGCTCACCCCAACACCGAAGTTCTGGGAGACTGACCAGCAGGAGTTGGGCGTTGCGAGGGTCCAGACCCAGATGGCCACCCGCTGGACCATGGGAATGGGGGTCCTCATGTGGGTGTGCTGCCGCTCCAGCCAGGGCATCAGTAGCTCTGCAAGGCACAGTTGGGTGAGCTTGTCCATACAAAAGTGTGCCCTCCAGGTGGCCTCGTCCCACTGAGCCAGCACCCGGGACCACCACCCCTCTGCCCACCCTGTGACCCATACCCACTGGGCAATGGGCATAGCGATCAGGGCAGTGTGCTGCATGGTCTCCCTCCACCATTGGATGCACCCAGCTGCCGAGTGGAGCACTGCGGTCCTGTTCTGGCCACAGATCAGGGCCTGCTGGCCCGCCCCGGACACCTGCTGAGCCCTGAGCCGGGCCAGGGAGCGCCTGCAGCCGTGGTGGACTTCCCAGGCCCTTGCAGCACTCCAGGCCAAGCTAACCCACAGGCGGGCGCCCAGGTGCAACTCTGCAGTCAGGATGCGCAGCGGATCGATGTGCGAATGGTACCATTTGGCACAGAGCGCTAGGTGCATCCCGCAGGTGCCCAACCTGTCTCGCTGCATGGTGCCTTCTGCCCATGGGTTCTGACAGTCCCATTATAGCCTGGGACATGTGGTGCCCTGCCCCGGGTCGCGACCCAGCGACCCTGGTCTGGGTGGCTCCAGGTGGGTGGGAGGGCCAGGGCGGCAGGGGCAGCCCATTGGGCACACGTGCTGTCCCTGCCTGGAGCCTTGCACATGGACCAGTGTGTGCCCGGGTGTGGTTTTTGTAGCTACATTCCTGCTGTCATAACCTCCCACCTCTCTGTGTTGGCAACATTGTGTGCTCGCGGGCCTGATTAGTGTGTTGGCTGTCCTGTCTGTGTGCTCAGTTCCTGCAGCTGTGCTGGGTCCGCATCCCAAGCCTCGCTTCTTTGCCATGGCTTGTTGCGGCCTGTGGCCTTATTGCTTGGCCTTGGGGCTCCCCTGCATCCCCTCCTGCCCCTCTGGGGAATGTGGGGCCCCCTTTCCGTGTTGTCAGTCCCCCTGGCTTGCTGGACCATGGCTGGCTGTACTTCCACCGGACTCCTGGATTCCAGCCCCCATGGGGCCCCCTATATGTGGGCCTTCCATGAGACCATGGCCCTGTATGACCTGTGGCATACCCTGGCCGTGCAATTGCCCCTGAGCTGCCCAGACAGCCTGCCGGGTGCCTATGCGAGCCTGAGCTCTGGCCTTCATTACTTTGGCTATGAGGCGAGCACCCGCGATTGCCTGCTGCATGCTGAGACGCTGGGGCTGGTTCCCTTTCCTGATGAGCACATTCCGGAGATGAGGTGCTCGCATGTGGGGTGGTCTGTGGCGGAGACCGTGTCTGCTCTGTCTGTGTGCAGCCTGGTTGCCTACACAGTCTGCCTGGCGGAGGGGGGCCCTGCCTTGGTTGTGTCCTACTTTGGCTGCGTTCACAGGGCCCATGGGTACCAGCGCTCTTGTGGGGCGGTGTATCACCGGCTTTTGGAGCTTGGTCACCTTCCGTGGCCCCCCGCTGATGACTTCTGCATGTCTGAGCCCACCACGGTGGAGCTGACAGCACTGTCAGGTGTGTGGTCCCGCTCCGATGTGCAGTTGGGGCTCTCCATGCAGGATCCGTTCAAGACGTACTACCTGATCGCCCACCCCATGTCTGTGCTGGGGTACCGCCGGGGCATGCTTCATTGACCGCGCTTCGTTCACCTGGTGGGCCACCCTGCCCCTGGCCCCTTCGTGGCTCCCTGCAGCTGGCTGTGAGTCCTCCTGTGCCTTCCGGGCCCCTGTTGCTGGCCCCGCTGTGAGCTCCCGCCTCTGCCCTGATGCTGTGGTCCACTGCCGGCTCCCTCCATCACACCCTCGCCAGCTTTTGGGGTCCGTGTGTGACTCCTGGACCATGCCGGGGCTGCTCCCTGTTCTGTGTGGCCTCCCCCTGTGCNCCCGCCTCTGCCCTGATGCTGTGGTCCACTGCCGGCTCCCTCCTTGATGTCCTGCCCATGCTGCTGTGCTGCCTGCTTCCCATGGTTCCGCTGCTCCTGCCTGTGGCTCCGGGGTCCCACTGCCCCCCCCCATCTGCAATTGTTGTTCCCCTCCCCTGCAACTGTTGTTGCCTCTGCAACTGTTGTTCCCCTCCATGGCTGCTTTCTCTAGTGTCTGTGTACAGCTCTCGGATGCGCCCCCCCCAGCTCCCCTGGGTGCTGCTGACCTTCCTCGTTCACCTGCGCTCCCTCGTGTGCCCCAGTCCCCCCCCTTGGGTGCCTGTGTGACCTCGGGGTTCTGAGGCCCACAGACTTCACCTCCCGGCTACCTCCCGGGGTGTGTGTGTTTGTGCCTTTGGACCAGCTGCACGGCTTCGGCTCTCCTGCCTCCCCTCCATGACACCCTCTCTGTTGCTTGGGGTCCATGTGTGCCTCCTGGACTGTGACCGGGCTGCTCCCTGTTCCGTGTGGCCTCCCCCTGTGCCTGTACCCCAACCTTTCAGGTTCCCCCCATTCCAGGACTGACTGTGTAGCTGTGGGGGTGCCCGTGTGGGCTGTGCTGTTGTTGGGGGTCTGACTGCTGTTCCCCGTGCCCGGTCCTACCCCTGGCCCATTCCCCCCTTCCATGTCCCACTGCCCCCCCTTCCCTCCTGTGCCCGTTGTCCCATGTGTGTTGTCTGTCCCACTGTGTGCCCCCTTCCCTTCCTTTCCTGTGCGGGTGTGTGTGCGCCCGGGCATGTGTTTGTGCTGTGTGTTCCACTGTGCCCTCATTGTCTCTGTGCCTGTTGTGTGTGGTACCTCAGAAGTTCTTCTATCTCTTCCCCCTCTCTTCCTGTTTTCCTTGTGTGGGCATTCCCTTTTGGCGCTTTTGGCTTCATTTGCCCTCAGTCAGCCATGTCTGTGTCCCACCCCTCCCCAGTGCCTTGTGGGCCACGGCTGGGAATTGGCATCACATCTGTTGCGCTGTCCCAGGCCATGATCTGGCGGCCCGATTCCCTGCCATGGTCCCAATCCCGTCACGTCTGTTCAGGGCTCTCCTTGACCACGGGGGTGGTTGTTCAGTTCACCACCACTGGGGATCCACTGTGGTGAATCCGTACCACGTAACGTCTGAAAACACCCAATGTGGCACCCAATTATTATTTTTTTAAACTGCATGGCATGGTAAAGGTAAAGGTAACCCCCATCCCCCAGCATTGGCCCTATGGACAGGATAGGACAGGCCAAACCAGGCCAGGCCAGGTCAGACCAGGAACCCCTCCCCCCGCCAATTACTTACAGATTCAGCAGCACTGTAGCACACAACCAAATTCACCAAAGAGAACAGACAAAATGGCTTCAGCCATTTTTATTTTGCCCTGTCAGCCAAACAACAGCTTGCCATCTGGCTTACCATTACTCAACTGTCCCCTCCCATACCCCCCTCCTTCTAAATATGGCACTAAGTTTCATTTACAAAAGAAGCTCAACTGTCCACCAGCTCCCACACGTGCAGCAGTTTCTGAAGTTTTCCAAATAATGGTCTTGGTCCTCAGAACTTTGGAATTCAGACTTTCCAAACCAAATACCGTAATATTCAGCTATTTCTGAAGTTTTCCAAAGACTTCATTTCAGCCCTACAGTGAATGAAGAGGAGAGGCTAAGCAAGAAACTCCTTCCTCAATGGCCACCATCCTAGGACTGAGCTCAGGACCCTTTATAGGACCTGAGCATGCTCAGTCTCACATAGCTTCACTGAGCATGTCACAGGACTTAGAGCAAAATCCCAGTTCTAAATCCTCACTGGGCATGTTCCAAGATAGCCTCAGAAAGGGTGTGGGAGCCTAACTGAGCATGCTCCACAGCTACCTATCTGCTTAATGGCTGCAAGCAGCTCAGGAACAGGGTTTCTCTGGCTGCAGGTAAGCCACCCTATTACACTATATAAAAAAAGGGGGGGGGAGGAAGAAAGGGAAGGGAAAGGAAGAAAAAAGGGAAGGGAAAAAAGAAGAAAAAAGAGGACTATCTTCTTTTTTCTTCCTTTCCCTTCCCTTTCTACCTCTTCCCCCCCCTTTTTTTTCCTTTTTTTTTTAATAACCCTTTTTTTGCAAATTATATTTTTCACATATAGGATACAGGTGTCTCTTTATTTGGAATACACTGAGACAGCCAAGATTTGGGATATCTACTTATCTAATCCCTTTTGAAAATTTAAGACCAATCCATAATCTGTCTGGTAGGTGTTACCTCAAAGTTTTGGGTTACATACTTCTACCAGGGGCATGTGGCAACATTTATATAANAGGGCTCTCCTTGACCACGGGGGTGGTTGTTCAGTTCACCACCACTGGGGATCCACTGTGGTGAATCCGTACCACGTAACGTCTGAAAACACCCAATGTGGCACCCAATTATTATTTTTTTAAACTGCATGGCATGGTAAAGGTAAAGGTAACCCCCATCCCCCAGCATTGGCCCTATGGACAGGATAGGACAGGCCAAACCAGGCCAGGCCAGGTCAGACCAGGAACCCCTCCCCCCGCCAATTACTTACAGATTCAGCAGCACTGTAGCACACAACCAAATTCACCAAAGAGAACAGACAAAATGGCTTCAGCCATTTTTATTTTGCCCTGTCAGCCAAACAACAGCTTGCCATCTGGCTTACCATTACTCAACTGTCCCCTCCCATACCCCCCTCCTTCTAAATATGGCACTAAGTTTCATTTACAAAAGAAGCTCAACTGTCCACCAGCTCCCACACGTGCAGCAGTTTCTGAAGTTTTCCAAATAATGGTCTTGGTCCTCAGAACTTTGGAATTCAGACTTTCCAAACCAAATACCGTAATATTCAGCTATTTCTGAAGTTTTCCAAAGACTTCATTTCAGCCCTACAGTGAATGAAGAGGAGAGGCTAAGCAAGAAACTCCTTCCTCAATGGCCACCATCCTAGGACTGAGCTCAGGACCCTTTATAGGACCTGAGCATGCTCAGTCTCACATAGCTTCACTGAGCATGTCACAGGACTTAGAGCAAAATCCCAGTTCTAAATCCTCACTGGGCATGTTCCAAGATAGCCTCAGAAAGGGTGTGGGAGCCTAACTGAGCATGCTCCACAGCTACCTATCTGCTTAATGGCTGCAAGCAGCTCAGGAACAGGGTTTCTCTGGCTGCAGGTAAGCCACCCTATTACACTATATAAAAAAAGGGGGGGGGAGGAAGAAAGGGAAGGGAAAGGAAGAAAAAAGGGAAGGGAAAAAAGAAGAAAAAAGAGGACTATCTTCTTTTTTCTTCCTTTCCCTTCCCTTTCTACCTCTTCCCCCCCCTTTTTTTTCCTTTTTTTTTTAATAACCCTTTTTTTGCAAATTATATTTTTCACATATAGGATACAGGTGTCTCTTTATTTGGAATACACTGAGACAGCCAAGATTTGGGATATCTACTTATCTAATCCCTTTTGAAAATTTAAGACCAATCCATAATCTGTCTGGTAGGTGTTACCTCAAAGTTTTGGGTTACATACTTCTACCAGGGGCATGTGGCAACATTTATATAATAAGGAAATTATCATTCTATATACATGAAATATATTGTTTTATTTTCAGATAACTGTTTGAGGTTCTGAAGAAGACCCCTAGAGGGTCGAAACATGTCAACTTATTTTGTATATCCTCTTCTTTGTCTTTAATGTCTTTACATGTTCAAAAGTTTACAATATCCATTCAGAAGACAATCTGTTGTCATGAAGTCTGTTTGAAACATGTACACCTGTTTGTATTTGTACATTTATTGTTTATCTTTTCTTGTTTTTTCTTTAGTATAATATATAAAAATATCATTTTAGACACTTGCCCTCTAGATTGTTTTTCTTGTCGTTGGTATAGGCTTAGTGGGCTTTTAGAAGTGGTCACATTTTCCCCCCTCTCCCATAGCTTCACTGAGCATGTCACGGGACTTAGAGCAAAATCCCAGTTCTAAAGCCTCACTGGGCATGCTCCAAGACTTAGCCTCAGAAAGGGTGTGGGAGCCTAACTGAGCATGTTCCACAGCTGCCTATCTGTTTAATGGCTGCAAGCAGCTCATAACAGGGCTTCTCTGGCTACAGGTAAGCCACCCTATTACACAATGGTTCAGTCCATGTGAGTGTGGGTATTAGAGCTGAGGAACATACTGTGTCCCTAACAAAGCAGCAACATCTCTCCTTAATGGAAGGGGGTAAGGTTTATATCTGCTGACTGTGCAATGAGAAAAATACATATACACTCACACATACATGTGAACACACCAGACACATTCACATGCAAAGTTAAAGTAACATCCTGAATGGCAAAATTCCACCTGACTCCACTGTGCACAGGATCTCTCTCTGCACACCTTGTATACCCTGCGAACCCTGCACCTCCCCCAACACATGCATACTCTACACTTCCCTGCACACCCTATACCTCCCTGCACACCCACACCTACTAAGAGTGCAAGGGAAAAAAACTAATATTAACAAATACCTAATTAAACAAATAATAAAAACTCTAGGAACTTCAAACAAACTAAAACAGTACCAAGGGCCAAAAATTATTTTTAAAAATAAAAAACCCAAGGCAGTTCCCTCACTAAGGGTGTAATCACACGTGCAGCAATTATCTGGATTTTTAAAAACTGGTTCTCAATAGTTCGCTGTTAACAAGTCCTGTTGCATTCACATGCATGCCATACCGATTTTAAGTACAGCGAAATAATGCATTCAGACCTTCTTGTAATACGTGCTTAGCCGGCTGCTCAGTACGTGTCAGTTACAGGAAGTGCCCTGTGGGGAGCCGGAAGGTTGCTACTTTGTAGCAAAGTACAACTTTGCTACAACCTTTGCTGCAACATTTGCAAACTTTGCAACAACCTTTGCTACAACCTTTGTAGCAAAGGTTGTTACTTTGTAGAATCAGGGAATAAAAACGGAGAGCCTGAGGCTGCTGGAAAGAAGCCCCTCGCATAGTGAGGCGCGCTGCTCTCTCCCTGGTTTCTTTCCGGTATCCCGCTGCTGCTACTTCTGCAGCACTACGGTAGAGTTTAGGAGAAAAGATTGAAAGTCCCTTGGAGGGAAGAACTTTTTGGGGGAGAAGCATGGAGGGGAAACATGGAGGGGAAGAACTTTTTTTGGGAGAAGCTGGCTGCAGCCTGCACCCAGCGAGGCAACTACAGGGCTCCAGCTGGTCTCACTGCTTCCGGTAGGGGCAGGAGTAAAACAGCGCACTTGGAAAGCACGGTTGCATTCACATCAGAAAAGATTACACACTAGTTAAAACCAGTACGATGTTGCTTTCACACTGCTGTTAAGTGCGGATTTATTGAAAACGGACAGCAAAAAGGTAGGTTTGAGTAGCTTTTCAACACGCATTGCTTTAGTGCGATATTGACTACATTTAATCGAATTTAGGTGTTCAGACAGGCATGAAACATTCGTGGTTTTTTTTAAATCGCACAAATCAGAACGTGTGAATCCCCCCTAAGAGCATGAAGGTTTCCTGTGTGCCGTGTAATATGTATCTGAGAGTGAGTGTGTATGTGACACTGGTACATGTGATAATCCAGGGCAGGAGATGAATGGTTCCATGGGACAGAAGCTGCTTTCTCTGGGAAGAGACAGTGCAAACTTTCAGTGCATTTCCACTGGGTGCCTTTAGACACAATAGCAAGGGGTGGTGGAATAGTAAGTAAGTAAGTAAGTAAGTAAATAAATTTTATTTACGGCATTAAGCCAAAAAATCAGTGTTCCAACAAAAACACGCAAACCAAACACTGCATAATAAGTATTAAATAAATAACATAAAAATAAAAATTAAATAACACGGCAATCTTAATTTTTTGTTACAAACAACCAATCAACATCTTAGGGTGGTGGAATATGTGTTGACACCATTCTCTTTCCCCAATTAGCCCACGTTGCTGTTTTCCACATCCAGGGGTTAACTGGGGTTCTGTCTGCTGCTTGTGCCAGAAGCTCTCTTGGCAGAAGCAGTCCCATGGATTTATGGGACTTTTGGTCCATGCAGGAGAGCGGTCGAATCTGCCTGATCCTCCACCCTGCGCTGATTCTTCACTGCTCACCCACCCACCTCCAGGGGCTCTGGGAGAGTGAATGGATGGTGTGCAACAAGGAACAAGATGGATGGGAAGGACCTCAAGGATTGAGCACCCCTACTCTAAGGCCGTTTATAGACCAGACAAAAAAGGCAGCTGATCCTTTGATCAGCCGCCTTTATTTGCGCTCATCTATCTGGTTCAGCTGCATCTTACCCTGCATCGGAGGGGGCAGGTGATCCTGCCCCCTCCAACGCGGATCCCCGAAGTGCCGGCTTAACGCCGCACTTCCGGGTTCCCTGGGCTTGTGCGCATGCGCACAAAGACTCTCTGCCATGTCTGAACAGCAGACACGGCAGAGAGAGGAAGGCGGGGGACAGATGCCAGCGCTGGATGATCCCGCTTGTCAGCGGGATCGTCTATCAATGCCCTAAGGCAGGATACCGTCTGCTTAAAGCATCACAGACAGATGTTTATCTAACCCCTTCTTTTATAACCTTCCACATTATTCCTTCTTTTTCTAACCAAGTTGAGAGGAAGCTTCCTTTGCTAATCAACTCACCATGTTTTCCATTCCTTACAGACTCCCTACTTGTTCCTGTTGAAGGAGGCTAGGTTCTAGGGGTATTTTCAGACGTGACAGGGCCAGTATTGGCCCTGTCATGGAATCACCTATTGATCCCCCACCGGGATCAAAATGGCACGGCCAACAGATGTGCCAGCTGATCCCGGCGGGGAATCGGGGGAGGGGACGGGGCTGCGCGCCTCAACATGCGGCCGCACAGCCCCACACCCCCATGCTCCCTAGACCCCCTGCCTGCCCCCCCCCAGGGCAGTGACCACAGCCCGGAATCTGCGGCGGGCACAGCCGCTGATTCCGGGCCGTGGTCAGGGGACAGACGTGACATTCCCAGGGGACAGACAGTGAATTCCCCGTGGTTGAGCGTGGGAACGTCACGTCTGTTGGCCCGAATGCAAGCTTCCCGCTGGGTGTTCACCACCGTGAATCACGGGCGGGAATCTCTTTGACCACACAAACAACAATGGTCCGGGTAGGACAGCCGTTTGCGTTGTCAAAGAGATTCCCGTCCATGATTCACGGGGGTGAACATCTGGCGGGAATCTCTTGTTGGGCCAACAGACATTACGGTCCCTTGCTCACCATGTGGGAATTCACCGTGGCTGAGCATGGGATTGTAACGTCTGAGGGTGATTTCAGACGTTACATGGTTAAATTCACCACAGTGAATCCCACCCAGTGAATGGCTTCACCGTGGGCCGTGGTGAGACGCGCAGCCCCAACAGACATGACAGGGGCGGCACCACCACCCGGGGCCAACCGGAGAGAACACGAACCAGGAAAACCCAACAGATGTGACGCGGTGGCGAGAACCGCGGTGGGAGCCCCACAAGGCACCGGGGTCACACGGACGCAAGCATGGCTGCCTGAGGGCAAACGAAGCCACAGACGGTGGAGGGCCCTGCCCAGGGAAGGGAAACACAAAGGAAGGGGGTGGAGGGAGCCACAGCGCGAGCAGCGTGAGCAAACAGCACTCACACTGAAGGCACGCACACTTCAAAACGAAAAGCGCACACACACACAAACGAAGCAGCACACCCACAGAACGAAGGGGAGAAGAGCGATGCACAGGAGGAGGAGGGGGTGGGGAGGGGCCAGCATGGCCAGACCACCAGGAGGGGGAGGGGGCAGGAGCCCAGCGGGCAAGGGGAAGGGGGACCCAGAAGCCCAAGGAGACAGGAGGCAGCACAAGGCACAGTGAAGCACAACAGGCGTTTATTGAGGACACAAGTGGCACCGGCCAGTTGAAGAGACATACAGTGCAGGAGCGCGCAAAGCCAGGGCACGGGGGAAGGGGCAGCTGCAAGGGGGGCACGGGGCCCAGTCCGGGAGGGGGGGAACTCGCACAACGGCCCGCCATGGAGTCAGGCTCCTAGGGCCGGTTGAAGGCCGGGCCACGGTCGAGGGCCACCAAGGCAGGGGAGCAGCCCCAACCCTGCAGAACTGGGGCCCCCAGGCCAGGTGCAGGAAAAGCACACACAGCAGCCACCAGCATCTCCTCCATCTGGCATGTGCTGGTTGCCACTAGCTCCTATGCAAGGTCCTCCCTCCACCTGCGCACCTGTGCTCGGTGCTCCCACATCCTCTGGGCCAGCGGAACTGGCAGGGCCTGGTCACGGTCCTCCCGTACTCGATGTGGCTCTGTGGAGCGATATAGGGGTCGGTTCATCATGTGGGTTGCCATTCCCCAGCCCCCCCCTCCTGTCCGCGTGCTCTGGGCGCTCCTCCCCCTGGCATGGGCACCCCCCGCCTCCTGTGCCGCTCCCTCTGCCCGTGCCCCCTCCCTGCCTTTGGGACTGTGGGGGATGGATGGCTCCCATCCCCTTCCACCACCTTGGCCCCCCCTCCCATTGGGGTCCATGCGTGTGCACTGTCCTGCCCTTACCTGCTCCCTCGGTGTCCGTTCCCTCTGAGACTGGCCAGTCGCTGGGGCTTCTGTCTGCCTGGTCTCCAGGTCGGCAGCCCGTGAGGGTCAGGGTGACGGACTCCTCCTCCCCCTCCACCTCCTCAGAGTCCGCTGGGGCATGTGTGCCCTCACCAGAGGTAGGGCTGGAGGTGCATCAGCTGCGTGCACCCGAGGTCCCTGGCATCTCCTCCCTTGTGTCTGTGCCCTGTGCCGGGGCATGCTCGGGGTTCTTTGGCTGCAAGGGGGGGCTCCTCCGTGGGCCGCTCCTCCCAGGCACCCCCTCCTACCGGGCACTGGGCCACTATGAAACCCTTGTGGTGCAGCACCCGGTTCAGTGCTTCCATGTAGGGGGAGGCCCATGTTGCCCACCCAGAGCGCTGGTTGTTGTCCACTATGTCCTTGAACCCCATTTTTGGTTTCTTTATTTTTGTCTGGCACTGTGTGGGCATTCTGTCATAACCGGCCTCCCCCATCTCTGTGGCTATCTGGGCAAACACCTGTTCATTCCTGGAGTTGACTGCCAGCTGGACCTCTCGGGTGTCACCCATATGGCAATGAGGTCATGGGTCTCCTGGAGCCCCCACTGACCCCCCCGCTTTGGTACGCCACCTGGGTTCTGGCCCCTCCACTGCCTCTTCCTCCTCCGCAGCCACCCCCACCTGGCCCTGGCTCCCTCCAGCCTCGGCTTCCTCAGGGGCACGTGCCAGCTGGACCTCTCGGGTGTCACCCATATGGCAATGAGGTCATGGGTCTCCTGGAGCCCCCACTGACCCCCCCGCTTTGGTACGCCACCTGGGTTCTGGCCCCTCCACTGCCTCTTCCTCCTCCGCGGCCACCCCCACCTGGCCCTGGCTCCCTCCAGCCTCGGCTTCCTCAGGGGCACGTGCCCTCTTGCTGGTCTGTTTGGGGGAATGATGGGGACTGTAGGTTGGGCTCCTGGCGGCTGTGGCCCCTCCCTCCCATGCCCTTCCTCTCCCCGGCTCCAACCCACCCGCTCCCAGCTGCACCCCCTACCTTCTTCCGGGGTGGCCCCGTGTGCTGCTAGGTGTCCCCCGCTGGGCCGGGTTCCCCCTCCTGCTGCTGCTGCTGCACCACCTCCTCCTCGCCATCTTGCTCCATCCTCCAGTCAGTTTCCTCCTCCCTCCTCTCCATCGACTGCTCCGCCACGTTCCCCTACTGCTGCCTGCCCTTTAAACCTCCCTCCATGTGCCGCTTGTTGTTGGTTGCCTGGCAGTGACACTGCATGCCGTCACCACGGACTGTGGTCATTTCCTTCCACCATGGCCGGGGTTTTCCCTTCAGACGTTACTTTTCATTCACCCCTGCCATGGTGGACATTCACCACACTTCTCGACCTCCTCCCGCCCCGACCTCACGAAGCGTGGTTAGGTTCACCCCAGACCACATTTGACTGAGGTTGACTGTGGTGAATGCCAAAAATGTAACATCTGAAATCACCCTGAAAATACCCTATGGTGGCTATGGGTGATTTCAGAAGTGATGCATTCCAATTCACCACAGTGAATCCCACCCCGGTGTGAACAGATTCACCATGGACTGTGGTGACACGTGCAGCCCCAACAGAAGTGACAGGATTGTGACCACCGCCCGGGGGTGATCAGAGAGAAGATGGGCCAGGGGAACACAACAGGCATGCAGTGGAGACGTGGACTGTGGTTCGAACCCCAGAATGCACTGCGGCTGGGGTCAATTTCTTCCACCGCGACTGCGGGTTTCCGTTCGAAGTTACTTTTCATTCACCCCTGCCATGGTGACCATTCACCACACTTCTGGACCTCCTCCTGCCCTGACCTCACGAACCATGGTTAGCTTCACCCCAGGCCACGTTTGACTGTGGTGAACATCTGGATGCGAGCAAACAGACACGCACGGCGCTTTCACCACCCCCCGTGTTTGACTGAGGTTGACTGTGGTGGACATTCACCATGTCACTTCCGAAATCACCCTATGTTTGCTAGCCACTAGGTGGCTAACCAGATGGTTCAGGAGCCCTTCCTATGGCTTTCCCCCTTCTTGGGATTCAAACTCCAAGCAGCTTCTGCACTTTTGATCGGAAGAGATTCCAAGTCTCATTCATGTCCATGAGTTCTCTAACACCACTGACCTCCCTAATTTTCTTAATTGCACAAATACTGCTTTTCTGTCACTGGTTTCTCCCAGAATTAACAAACTCTGCACCCTCACCAGAGTCACGTATCACCCCAAATAGCAAGTATAATACCAGAGTTATCATGGCTGATTTACTCATCCAATCAGTACCCGCTTCAGCATGTCTTTGGTTATGCACAGGACGGGCTTCAGTGTAAGTGCATGTCCATGTAGTACACTTTGGGAGATGGGGCACTATGAGAGAGCTGCAGAAGCACTGGCATAGCAAGAGGTAAGTTCCTGTCTGGACAACTGAACTTCCTGCCTATCACAGCCTCACTGCACCTGCTACTTCAAGCACAGAGCAACCTGATCCTGTACCCTCTGTTCACACAAGAAGTGCTCACATGAGTAGGAGCTATAGGACCAGGCCTAATGTTCCATGCACTGGAATATGCAACCCTTGTGCATGTTGATCAGCAGTCACATAAGTAAATGCTACTCACATGCTACTTATGTGAGTAACAGCTGCATTCTCCATCCTTCAGAAAGTCCTTTTCCAAGGACGTCAAACTGTATTAACTTGAGGCATCCAGCACCACTAATGGAAAAGGCTCCATTCCAACTTCCAGCCCAGCCCTTTAGTTTCTAGAATGTTGTAAACCTTGCTGATGATGGAGATATTTCTATTGCATTTTTTTTAAAAAAAACAAAAAAAAACAAAAAAGAACTCATTAAACATTTATTTTCATGTTCAAAAATAAAGCAAATAAATGAAACTGAAAAACATCCAGCAACACTGAAATTCCTTAGGAGCAGCACTTTGCGCATAAGAGGAGGAAATGAAATTGATTCTCAACAGCAAAAGGATTTGTCTTGACTCTACACAGACAAGCAGCTCTAGACCTAAGAGTGAGAAAAATGCATAGAAGTGGCCACAGGACATTAGAACACTGTTAGTTTGAATGAACTATGTTCTGTTTTCATTAAACTTGCACATGTGAGAGGTCAGCTGTTCTTGCAAGGGAAAAGGGTGCCAGCCCCATCATTTCACCATAGGGTGGTCAGATTTGCATATTTTAGAAGACACATGAGAATGCAGCCCTGCAACCTGTATTTCTCATTAGTGACTCTAAAATGTGCATATCTGGACACCCTACTTCAGCATACCCACATAGCAGCACCCAGGCTGGAGGAAGCTTAATCCGTGTTGCCTTCCCATGTAGATTGGGTGGTACTAGCAAAGAGGCCTAAAAACAGAGAACAGAGGACACACCTGCCCCCTGAGTTTGGGGTGCCTGGGACAGCCCCCTCTTTAATTCTGAAAGGTATCCTGCACCTCAAGCTCCTGCTGTCTCCTGCACCTCAAACTCAGAAGAGACCTATCTTTTCAGTCACCTCATTGTTACCTCATGGGGCTAGGACAGACCTTCAGGAGAGTCAGGAGGAGGCAGAGCATTCACACACACATACACACGTGAGAACCTGGCAACTAGATTCAGTACAAAATCTGAAATGAAATTTGATGAAGATCTGCAGGAACAGTTTGTATCTTGAAGTTTCTAACTGGAAAATCTAGGAAATGTTTAAGTTTCTCTGCCAAAAAAAACATGGAGCCATCAAAACTGAATTTATTTCATTGGGAAAGTGTTACAACTAAAACTGATGTGTTTTCCTCAAGAACTGTCAAAGCAAAAACTGGTTTTAATTTAAGTTAAAGTGTTTTGCTTTGTTTTCTTAGGTTTCTAAACAGAGATGAAACAACACGTTGACTTGATACAAAATTACAATTTTTCTGAGTTTCATACAAAAATGTTGATAGTTTGCATTTTAACATTTCTGGCTCAACACTGTGACTTCCCTGAAGTCTTTGTTTAATGACATTTTAAATATTTTAACCTTCCATTCTGATGCAGCATGAAAGCTAATATTGACACTGTATTTTCCCTCAAAACAAAAAAATCTATTCATTGAATTGTTCCATTAATAACACAGTCTCTCTCAATATGTCCATGGGAGTTTGACTGTTGATTTCAGTAAGAACAGGATTTGGCCCTTCACTTCAATTTAGACACAGATAGTCATTCCAAAGAGTCTTGAAGGAACCTTAAGGATCAACTAGTCCAGCCCCCTGCACTGATGCAGGTTTCACCACACCCAAACTACTCCAGCAGAAAAATTAACCAACAGGGCAATAGAGCCTAGAATAAAAATCTGCCACAAGCAGATAGGGAGTTTGACCAGAGCAAACATTGCCAGAAACAATAGGGAACAATTAATTTTTAATATATATCCAGATGACTCAAACAAATGAACCATGCTCCCCAGCCTGACCTAGAGGAAAACTCCTTCCTGACCTCAGATATCACGATTAGTTCCTGAACATGAGTGCAGGACCCGCCAGTCAGGCACCCAACATATAATTACAGTACTAAAGCACCAGAACACTCCATCAGTCCCACCTCCAGTTATGGACAACTTTGATACTTCAGGAAAAAGTGGGGGGGGGGGGGGGAGTATGTATTAAAGGGTTACTACAGCAACAACAAACAACAAAAGAAAAGAAAAACGTTTTTTCTGTATCATCAAAAGGAAAACTGATCATAAATTATCTCATAAATTTACCCAGCTCCATTTTAATTCAGGATCTCTCTGGCCCTTTTTAAATGAGATGCAGTCACTCATGCCCATGCAGTGCACACAGCTAGGTGCCTCCCATTTGAAACCAGTGGTGGATGAGTGGGCGTGTACGCGCACCTCCACCTACCTCCACCCATTGCCTCCGCATGGAGCAACCAGCAAAAACACAGATTGCTCCATGTGGGGGCATGGGTGGGGGTGCGCCCAACTGCACCCACTCCTCCACACTGCCCCTGCAGTGACGCAACCATGGACTGCCACTGGGGGGTGATCTGTTTTTAAAAGGCCTTAGTTTGGGGTCACCTGTAGTTAGTACTCTCCTATGTTATCACTAATAACTTATGCTATCACTCAGTAACTTTACTGAGAGCCTCCTCAGACTATGAGCCCATATAGCAGCTGATGAAACAGTCCTCCCAAGTATTTGATTATTTCACCCCTTCACAAAGAGACTACTATTTTCTGGGTGGGGAAAGGAGGGTGGTAATTTTTTTCCTATAAAAATGGAAATGAATTACAGATGTGAAATTAGGAGGGAAGAGGGGAGTTTGAGTTTGGAGTACAGAGGGTCATCCCCTCTTTAATTTCAGGCTCCCCTATGCAATCCACACAGCAGCAGCCAGGCCACCCTGGCTGGGACTGCACCATCTGCCACTCTGCTCCCCATTGATATTTGAATTCCCCTGAAGTTAGATGAGTGGGCAGTGCTGTCACCATTTCAGGGAATCAGGGAGTGGGATTTGGGGGGTCCAGGGAGAGGATCTGCCTCTCCCTCATTTTGGATTGGTCACTTGTGTCACTTCACTGGTGCTTACCCTAGACAGCTAGGGACAGGGGTGGGACTCCTGGTGAGATCTTTTCCTTCCTGCAGCTCCTCCCTTGAGAGGAATAAGCAAAGCTGGACAGGTGCTTGCCTTGACCAGGCTCACACAGGTCACAGGAAGTGTGAGTGGCAGGACCCAGGAGGAGTCCTAGCTCCCAGCACACTTCTCTGAAAGTAACACACACATCCTTAACCTAGCTGGGGAGAATGAGAAGGGCTGGGTGCTGAGCTATGGCACCCAAATCCCACCACCACCACCACCACCACCACCATCTGACTGTGGTAGATGCAGGTTGTAAGCCATAGGCAGGGACCGCATCCATCTCCTTGTTCTGTAAAGCGCCAGGTACACCACTGGCACTATACAAGTGCTTATAAATAATAATAATAATAATTAATAATTAATTAATAATTGATGCAGAACCCTCTGGTAGGGGCTTGCCTCAGCAAGAATACAAAGCACATAGACAGCTAGCCTAGATAAACCAGTCAGGTTTCCTTTAAGGGGGAGTTTGCCAATGAAGGGGCAGAGGTGATGGGCCTGCATCCAGGGCCAGTCTTGGGTAGGAGTAACAGGAGCAGTCACCCCCAAGGCCCAGAGTTTGAGGAACCCCACAGGAAGTGCTACCCTGCCACAATCAATCCTGAGGGCTTCCAGGACCCCCAACAGCAAGTGCCATTCCTACAAAGTTCCACAGCTGCTCCTGAGCCTTGTTGTGGTGCCAGGTCACCCATGGACCTCTGGAATAGTGGAAAGCCATGTTGGGTGAACTGCCAGACTGCCAATTGCAAAAGGGGAAGGGCCATGGGGCCCCAATTTTATTTTTACCCTCAACCCCACAAATTCTAAGGCTGACCCTAACTGTGTCTGCACCTGCAGTGTGTGGGGTTAGGGTGGACTACCTCTCTCTCGAACGGGTTCATAGACCTATAGCTCCATGGCATAGATCCATGATCTGGACCCTCCTCTTCTAGAGCATACCCCTTAAGCACACCCACCCCAAATTTCTATGTGACCCTTGGAACTTGTACATATTTTCAAACTGGCCCCTGGGAAGGAAAAGGTTCCCCATTCCTGGTCTTAGGGATCCAGTGCAGTCTGGGCTCCCTGCTTCCTCCTCCCCCCTGACAAGCAGAGAAGAGGATTTCTGTCTGACACTGATTGACTGCTAAATGGGGAGGGAGCAGGGAGCCCAGCCGCTGGCACTGGATCTCAGTTCTCCCCGTCTCCCCACTAGGAAGGTCTACACATGCTGGCAGGAATGGCCTTAGAATTTAAGTTGGCCCAAGGAGAAGATAATCTGTATCTCCTCTGTACCCCGCCCCCTCAGAGGCACTCTCCATGAGGTCCTAGAAGTGGCCCTGTTTGAAGCCCTGCTGAGAAGAAATGGGGTCTCCACAGACTGCACTGGTGAAAACGGGTCACTGTGGGGCCCTCAGAAGTAGAGAAAACAGCAGGACCCTTGCTGGTCACCCCATGTTAGCCAGTGTACACTGAGGGACCTGTGTTCACTGTGTTTTACCCATTGGTAGCAATGGGGACAATGCAGTTAATATGGGTCCCTGAGTAAGCCCGACCCCTGACCCACAGGTGGGTAAGTGTGGGATCCAGGAACACTCATGAAGATAGGAAAGGTGCACACACAAAAGAAGAACACGGGCAAGGCAGGCTCTATCCGTTGTATTGCTCTTCCATAAAGAGAACAGAGCTCAGGGTTTGACGCTCTGCAGGCAGCTCCAGGTGATCCAGTTCCTCTGGGCGCCTCTCTCCCGTGGCTGGAGGGAAGGGAACGGCAGGCTCGTTGGTTTTCAGACAAGCGTATCACCCACTGGTTACGCACTGGTTGCCGTGGGGGGGTAACCAGTGGGTACTGAGTGAGAAGGCGAATGTTTATCTGAAAACACCAATTTTGTCAGGTGAATCAGGAATCATCACACCCCTCCCTACCCAGTCAGCCCGGGGCTCGCCCAGCGGTGGCCAGGAGGCACAGCCTGCTGTTCGAAGAGGGACAGCAGAGCTCCACCCTCCCTGGCTTGGGCAGTTGTTTTTACAGGCCGGTCTCTGCTCCAGGGGAAGAACAACCCAGCCCCAGCAAGGGCCGCTCCAACCCCTTAGGCAGAGCAGAAAGCGTACTACCCAGCCCGCGACAGCGAGTGGCCCTAGCCTGTTAGGGAGGTTGGCAGTCCTTCCTCTGCACAGTAAGGCACAAACCCTGTGCTTCGGAATGTCTGGAGTGAGTGGTAGAATTAGAAAGTCCCTACTCCGACCGAGCAACTCGCGGTAGTAGCCGGCTAAACTTTGGGGAAAGTGTGAGCAGAGCCACGTGCACCGAAGGCGCTGGGAGCGGTGTAAGCCCCGGGGTAATTGTGAACAGAGGCGATAGGAGAGGGGTAATTCCCGGATTAAGTGTGAGCGGAACTGTGTGCCCACTGCCTTGAGACGCTAGGAACCGGTAAACCCTGGGGTAAGTGTGAGCATTGAGCAACGCTCCCTCTGCTTCGTGCCCTACATGGAGAACACCCAGAAAGTGAAGCTACTGCACAGTAGCAAAATCTTAAGCAGACAACTTAAACACAAGTTTAAAACACTCTGCAGCGAAACACAACTGTAAGAAATCCAGAAATTAACAAATCTGAAGTGAGTGTGCGGCTGAAAGAGCGGCTCCCAAATATAAGAGACTGAGGCAAGAGAGTTCACATGATGATATATTATATTTTATTGGCCCAATTTCTGTTGGGGAGAATGTGCAGGCTCCATCGGCCAGACAGACGCTCCCTTGGGTGTGTTAGGTTGGTTCTGACATGTTGCTTTGCGTGAGGTAGGACTCTGCCTGGCAAGAGAGCTCGCGCACTCTCCCCAACCGTAATTGGACCAATGAAAGAATTTCTTTCTTTCCCATCCACTCCTATGAGTGAGAGGCTGACAATCTAACGGGGTACTGCTGGAGTTTTATCTCGCCAATTGCATTTATTTGGGGGGTGCTGAGAACAGATCTGGTATTGTCCTATTAAACTCTCCAAGTTTGAAAAAAGAAAAAAGAAAACTCTGCCATTGAGGTCTTTCTCCCCAGCATCAAAATACTATAATAGCAACTGTTTTTCTCGCTTTTTATCCTTGCACTGACACTGATTGACAAAGGTACAGAGTTTTCTGATATTCTATTCTGCTCATTCCACTGCCACCAAACACCTATCTCTGCCCAGCTGCTGTTGCTGTAGATTTGTAACGGGACTGGGATTGGGGTTTATTCGACAAGCCCTTAGAACCTTGCGTTTGCCCAATGCATGGGGAGACCCCGGACTGGCTCAGGAAAGGGGGAAGCATTAAGGAAGCGCCCCCATCACCCAGTCCGGCAGAGCAAAGCAGCGCCAGCACCCCAGTTCAGACGTTTGAGCTGGGACACACACACCCCTCTCATTCCCGCTTAACAGGAGCGAAACTAGGCAGGGGGTGCTGCGGCGCGATATGAAGCTAAAGAAGTGAGGGCGCCAAGGCATAGCTAGGTTAGAAAATAGGCTCTGGTACAGAAAATTGAATGGGTCTCCTGCCTCCCTGTAAGGGTGCGGACACGGGTGCATTATGGTCCCGGTGTATTAGGCCGATGTCCTTAGAGCTCTGTCGCTATTATATTATACCTACACCTTCATAGCTATGTATAAATTATACGGGTTTATAGACGCTGGATTGGAATCTTGTCTGGCAGCGGACGGTTGGCTTAGTTTTACTGACACGCTAGAGCTAAACCAGCCATCCACCCGATATTACCGCTGCTGCCCTGGGCACGATCCAGAAACGTTGTAGCCCTGATAATTTGAACATGGTAAGCAGTTTAGGCATTTTAGCCACTATGCACAAGATACATTTATCAATGAAAGGATGGAAAGGTGAAGCCCTTCATATGGAGACTATATAGTTACTACCTTTGATTAGACCCGTTTCTTTTGGGGAGAGTGTGCAAGCTTTCCGGCCACACAGGCTGGTAACAAAACCAGAGCTGAAGGCTGAACAATGCAAGAAGAAAGGCATGAAAACTATACTAGACGGTGCCGAGATTTCAAGTACAAGCTGTTAACAATAGTAGCAAGCAACCATCCGTCTGCAAGGCTACCGGAATTCAACAGCACTTCGTGCCAGTATCATTCGTGCCTTGGATACCATGTTTTGATCTAGATAATTTAAGTTCGGCTTCATTTTTAATTGTAACCATTTCTCGCCAGAGTTTGAAGTCTGTAGGTTTTGCCCAGCCAAGGGTCCGCTCCCTTCTCCTGGCTGCGCTCTCTGGGCGCAGCCAGGCCCAGAGAGCAGCCAGGTGCGGGCTCACTTGGGTTTACTGTGCTGCCCTTGCGTGAGGCTGGAGATCGGCGCCTGGTCTGAAGCCGCCCCACCGACCCATGTGGGGGTGTGCAGCCGGGGGACGAAGCGGCGTTGCCCTCGATCCAGCCCCGTCTTCCTCCTCGCTTGCCAGTTACTCCAGCCACCCCCTGACCCCACGAGGGAAGGGAGGGAGCACTGGGCGGGCCCCGTGGTGCCCACCAGCAGCGGACAGGCTCACCCAGAGCTCACTGCGCCCTTCCTGCGAGCCCGGCTGAAGTAGCCTACCAGAGGCGCCGCCGGTTTCTAAACGATTTGGGGCAAAGTCGCCCCTCTAAAAGCGACATCGCGAGGGTGCACCGCTCACACCCTGGGGGGCGGGGGTGAGACGCTAGCCCCTGCCGCTGCCCCGCTGTAACTCTCTCGCTGCGGACCAACGAACCCGGGGAAGAAACTACACTTTTAAAATGCTGTGGGTAGCGGGCTCAGGATCACATCCCCAAGAGAAACTAAAGGGCCCCATGTGAAAGGGTTCTGCTCCTACAGTCTGGTGGGTGCCATTCAACAAGCAACTCACCGGCTATGGGAACGTCGGGAGGACAGGCAGACAGACCAGATAACTAGATTTTGTCAGAGAGAGAGAGAGTGTGTGTGTCTGCCCTGCTTGAGGGAATGGGTTCTGGGAACAGAGGTCCAAATTTCATCCGCCCTCTACACCAGAGACTCTCGAGGTCTCCTCGAGAACCCTCGAGGTCTCCAAGCAAAACGGTCTTACTTTGCTGCTCCGGCTGACAAGTCTTTTTGTAGGTGCCTGCAATAACCCCCCAGAGCACCCATTATCGGGGATTTAGAGGTATTAGAAACCCCTCAAGAAGTCCGCAGACTGGCCGCAGTTACTCGCTTCAAGGTTAATTAGACCGACTGGGGCGCAGGCAGCTCTGCGTGTACTGCCGTCCTACCCTGCCCCAGCCAGCGGTATGGGGAACGGCAGCTTCCTCTGACCCCCTTCTCAGAGCGGCTGGTGGTGCCCCTGCCCCCTAGCAGCAGCATTCACTGAAACTACCACAGGGCACCGAGCTCCCTGCTTTTCTTTGCTTTTTTGCAGGCTTTTCTTTGAACTGGACACACACACACTGTAACCGGGTTTGCTAGAGGGCAGAGGCCTGGCTGGCCAGAGACTAGCTTGTAATAAATAAAAAAATTAATTAAATTAAATAAAAATAAGAATAATTAATAATAATTAATAATAATTAAAAGAAACCATTCTGGGGACCGAGAATGTTCGTATGACAGCGCTAGAGTGTGACCAGTTTGACCAACTGCTGACAGAAGGGGCAAAAGGCGCTTCAGGTTTGTGGAGCTGGAAGCTGACAATTGGGCCATGACGACAGCCCGCTCTGTGTTATAAGACCGTGGCAGCCCCGGCAGGTGACTCTGAAACGTTTCAGGAGGTGATAACCACTTGAATTCCCTGTCTGTTACCTGATTCAGATCCGGCTTTGTAACCGCGCTCTGATCCCGGAGGAGGGTTTGCTATGATAAGAACCCCACTTCCCGCTGGGGTCCCCAAGCCTTTCCGCTAAAGAGAGGTGCACTAAGCGACACAGACACACACACAGACACACACAGACACACCAACTCGCTTGGTCCGACTCTTGTCTGTTTTCCCGAGAAGCTTAATGAATCTTTTGGTCCAACTGGCCCGAAGGGTGCGCATCCCCCAGACCTGACGAGTTTATGAGAGTGTGGGTGGGAGCTAATTAAAGCTTGGGGGGGGGGTAATTAGCCCGATTACTGGGGATGGGGTGGAGTGAATCCCGGCGCAGGGGACAGCCCCCTCCTCAATTCTGACCCCTGACCTCCAGCGCGGGGATGGGGGTGATAGCGAGGAGACACTGTACTGCACCCCAGACTCAAGGGACATGCGTCCCCCACTGACTCCCCCTGTTTGTACTAGCAGGGACTTGGGGGTGCTGTCCCCCTCTGTATGGCCAGCCCCGGTTACTCTGCAGTCGGCTCTACCTGCCCCAAGCCTTTCCCGGCGCCCTCGCGGAGAGGCTCCGGTCGGTCTCACTTACTGTCCTGCTGCTGCGTGTCGCTACCGCTGGTCAGCCCAGGCGACTCCAGCAAGCTCCTGCCCGCTTCCCCTACTCCGTCTTCCGCCTGAGCCGCCACCATGTCCCCGGCTTCCTCCAGATCGAGCAGGTGGTTGACTGAGAAGTTCCTCTTCGTCTGTAGTGTGTGCATGGGGCCGGGATTCTCCAGGCGAATGTGAAGAACCGGCACGGGTTGCCTTTCCGGGACTTGGGCATAGCTGGAAGTCATGCTTCCCCCCTCCCGCGGCGGGGCTTAAAGAGAAAACGAGGGGAGAGAGGGGAGCCGGCAAACGAACTGAGTCTTCCCCGAATTCTAGCAGCAGAGCCCCCTCCCTGGTCAGGGTCCAAGGGGGAAATCCAGTGTCCCGCTCTGCCCCGATCGCTCCAGCTCTAGGGATGCAAAAAGTGCAGGAAGAAAGAAGCGAGCGAGGAGAGAGGGAGCGCCCCAGGATGCCTCGCAGGAGAAGGCGCGTACCCGGGCCGGGCTGGCAGCAGATAGGCGTTGGCTCGGGCGGCTTGTCCCGGCTTTAAAACATCTTCCAGCGAGTCCGCTTCGCCCTCTCTGCGCTCGCGGAGAGCCTCTGGAGTGAGCCAGCGAGGTTGCTTTGGGCGGCTGGGAGGGTGCTGATGTCTTGCAGATGTACTCGCTCCCGTCCCGAGCCTCCTCTGCTCGGAAGGACAAACGGGAGTGGGGGGGGAGTTATCAGCCTCCCCCACCTCCTCAGCTCTCTGGCACTTCAAAGGCGCAGGCTGGCATGTAGGGAGGCTTTGCAGGGAATACAGGAAAATGGGAGACCCAGGGGAGGGCAGTTCCAGACTTAATAGGAGCCTGTAATTACGTGGCAAAGTTTTTGTGCTGTTTCTGACGTTTTACAGACCCCTTTTCTGCAGAACGTGCTCTCTCCCGCCCCTCCCCCACCCAGCCGCCGTACCAAAAACTGCTCTGATTAAAGAGGCTAAAGAGCTCCCCTCTCGCCCCCTTTGCCAACATCTGATTACGCGCCGAGGAGACACCGTTTTCATTATCACTCGACCCCCTCCGCGGTCCAAGCAGAAACCCCTCTGTTTAACTCCTCCCGGTTTGTTTAGGGCCTGGCCGGAGAGTCTCATTTGCATGTTTTGATAACAGCTGCAAGGGAAACTTTTGGAAACAGTCCACGTCGCTTTTAATCAAGGCTCCTTCTCCTCGGCTATTCTCTCAGCGTTTCCTGCTGCTCCAACAGTTTTGCTCCAGGCCATTAAAACAGTAGAAATAGAAAGAAGCGAGACCGACCCACAGATCGGGTCAGACTCATCCTGTAGGAGAGGAAAGGGCCTTAAACGAAAGGATTAGCGACCCACCAAAAAGTCGTTTGGAGAGAGCTTTGATTGGGGCAGGTTTCCAGTTCCAGGGGGTCAGTAGACACCCGCCTCTCCCCCACCCCCTTATCGCAATTTGTAGAAAGGAATGCGTGTCTCTTTGCTAGTAGAGTGGATCCAAAGGAGAGAACGAACCGGGGAAACCCACAGGGGAGGCCAAAAGTATAGGGGGGTTGTGTGTTTGTCCCACACCCAGAACCCAGAACTCAGGGAGGAGAGACGTACTCCCCCCCCCCTTCTGTTTTCTTTTTAAGGGAGCAGAGGGTGGGATCTTTGAGGGTGATTGGGGCCATCTGCCCCCCTCCCTTCCACTGTCCTTGCTTCCTTCTCCACAGAAAACTCACGAGTAAAAGCTGCCGGCTAGGTTTTGGGGTCGCGGGATGTAAAGATCGTGCTGGGCGATGGAAAACGTCTGACTGATACAACCCCTGACCGATCAGCTCACAAGAGCGCACTGTGCAGACTTTCAGCTCTGGACTCCCACTGGGCTGGGCTAGGAAGAAGAGGTGGGGGGGAGGGGCACTTTGCAGAAGTGGTCTCCTAATGGTCTCCTTAGGGGTGGGTTTGCTATGTGTGGTATGGGGGTACAATCTGAAGTGCCCCTTCTAAGCAATCTGAAGTACAATCTGAAGTGCCCCTTCTAAGCAATAGGAGTCTGGACTCCCCGCTGCCATATACAGCCCAGAATTTCCAGCCCTGATCTGGGAAAAGAACATTTGATGCCATCAAAGGGCTCCGGATTGAAGTACAATTGATTGAAGTACAATTGATTTGAATTGAATTGAAGTATTGAAGTATTGAAGTATTTGAACTGAATTGAAGTACAATTGATTGTACAATCTGAAGTACAATCTGAAGTGCCCCTTCTAAGCAATAGGAGTCTGGACTCCACGCTGCCATATACAGCCCAGAATTTCCAGCCCTGATCTGGGAAAAGAACATTTGATGCCATCAAAGGGCTCCGGATTGAATCCAGATGTGCTTCCCTTGGCGCTTGCCAGGCGCTTAATTAAGGAGCTGGGGGGGGGAGGGAGGGAGAGACTTTTTCATTATTTGTTTGCTCCCCACCCCCACCAGCTTCCCCTTCCTGCCTGGCTACCCCCTGCTCCAGTGGGCTCCAGGGTTGATGCCAGAATTGGCTTGTGGGTGAATCTTTTCTAGCGCTGGAGGCTGTGCTCTCTTTCATTCACTCATTCACTCACTCACTCAGACAGTGTCTGTATGTCTGTTCTGCTGCCTGTTAGTTTCTCATTGCGTGTGGTTGTGTGAGGTTCTTTGTGTGCCTGTTCTGCTGTGTGTTTGTAGTGTGCGCACACAAGAATGTCTGTGTCCCTGTTCTATTATGTGCTAGTGTGTGATTCATTGTGTGTGTGTGTGCAGGAGAATGGGTGCTTTTAAGTAAGCAAGAGGTGGGGGGCAGGGTCTGTAGCCGTTGAGTGGCATAGCTGTGGAACAGCCATTCAGGTGGAACCGGTGGAGAGGGATTTTTAATGGGCAACTCCCAGGGTGGCCACCATGGCCATGCAGCCAGCCTCCACGCACGCACGCAGACACCGACCTGCTCCCTCCGCAAACAACTCATAAGGGCAGCCATTCCCACCACCACTGTCCAGCAACACCCCCACCCTAAGCTCCACCCAACTACCCACCCCCTCTGCCATAACACACAGCCATGGACACCATGGAAACATGAAGCTGCAGCAGGCAGTAACCCCTTCCTGCCCATGACCCCAGGACCAGGAGTCACTGCAGCTGCTGACAGTTCCAGACAACAATGGAGGTGCATACTGGGCAGGACACACAGGAAGCTTCATGCTGTTGGTCCTCCAGGGCACTGGCTCTTCTGTTGTGTGTCACAAGGGGTGGGGTGTTGTGCTTTGAGCCAGCACAGTTTTGTATTTTGCGTGCTTGTTCTTTAAGGAATCCCAGCAGGGCTGTGGGTGGGACTGGGGAGGGGGCTGGGACATGGACCTATCTGCTGGTGTGGGTGGCTGGCTGCCCCAGTTCATACAGGCTGGGGATACGGGCACCCATTGCCATGCATCTTTTTTGACTTGCCTCACATGGGGTATTCTGGATTTTTCAGCAGTGTCCCATGAGTAGCCATGAGGAGGTGCTGCATAGCTCACAGGAGTGCACAGCCCCGACTCCACCTTCAGGCGTGTGTTTGGATGAGTGGTTACTGGGAGGCTATGCATGGTAGTATCTTAGTTAAACTTCATTTTTTAGGCTGCATTCACATAAGCCTTTTCTTCTGGCTCTTTAATTACCTGTACAAGAGTACTGTTGCACTTTATCATCCTTCACAGATAATACCAAATCTTCCTCCCTTGTGTTAAAACTTGACACATGTTAGCCCCTATGAGCTGTTAATGATCCCATCATTCTCAGCAGCTATTATCTCCTCTTGAGTTGGGGGGCATTTGTCATATGGAGGAGACAGAGGCCACTTTCACACATTACCTGAGAGGGGGGTAACTTCTGTGAGGGCAATCGCAGCTGTATTCTCGTGGTAATTAGCACATGTAGGAATGCGTTATTCCACTTCTATGCTGTGAACACTTGTGTATGACCGGGTCCCCCAATGTAGCTTTGACAATCATGGGTTGCAGCATAAAAGCAGAATAGCTCATTCTTACATGCTCTAATTTCCTTTAGAATACAGCCATGATTGCCCTCTCAGAATTAAACATTGAAAACAGCAGCAGCCTGGGATCTGAGCCAACACACTTTGATCTTTGTACCCTGGCAATGTTGGCTGAAAAAAATGACCCAAGGTGGGAGTGTGTGACGGCCACTCAGAATGTTCCCCCAAACACATCTCTATGACTGGAGGAATAAGAAAGGGCAATAAAAGTGAATTGTCCTCACATTATTAGCAATGCACAGGAGGGTCTTACCTCAATTGTTAAATTTCAGTTTGCAGCTCATCAGCTGTGGGTGATTTAGGACTTGCTTGTGCAGAATCTTGCAACTTAAGGCCACTTTCACACATTACCCAGGAGGCAGGGAAACATCCATGAATACAATTGCAATTCAGTCTCTTTTCATGGGAATTAGTGGCACGTGGGAATGTGCTATTCTACTTTTATCCTGCAAGAACACCTGTGTGGCAGGGAGCAGCCTGATGGTGCTGCTGCCCATTTAAAAGAGCAGAGTGTACTAATCTGAGGGCTGAGTGTGAGTGTGGGCTTGACAGAGATGCGCCAACCTGAAGGCTGAGTATGGGCTTGGCAGAGACAACCCTGTAGAACGTGGTGCAAGCCAGAGCTGGAAACCCAGACAGAGTCAGGGAAAGAGAGGGAAGTGACTGGCCCTTTAAGGGTTGAAAGACAGGGTCCTTATCCCAGTCTGAGCAAGACTGGATGCCTAAGCCGGCTGTGTTAGGCACTTAATGCTGTTTAGGGTCTTGATGAGACTGCCTAAGGAGTGCTGCAGAACCCAAAGAAGGCAATGACCTTTGGGGTTTATCCAAGCCTGAGGCCCTTTTCAGACGAGCGCAGCGGCGCCTGCGCTTGTTTCTCAAAAGAGCCGGCAGTCCGTTCCACACGTGACGCTGCCGCCGAATATGCGCATGTGCGGCCAATGCGCATCCATTTCCGGCTGCGAACTGACCGGGTCGGCGATCGAGGCTGGTCATACGCGGCCGGAAATGGAAGTGCATCGCCCGCGCATGCACGTATTCGGCGGCAGCATCACGTGTGGAACGGGCACCGCCGCGCTAGTCTAAAAACGGTCTAAGAGGCTGTGTCAAGGATCTGTTAGTAAACACCAAAGACAGCAGTCATTAGTAGGCTGTTCATAGGCCTGTTTGGGGGTAGGGGGTGAGGTTTCATTAAAAAATTTTTTTTTATTGTTTTTAGGGTTGTTTGGTGTTAGGGGTGGAGGAAATGGTTGGGTGGGAGGGGTATGGAATTTGTGGGGAAGAAAGGGATCTAAATATGGAGGGTTGGGAGTGGGGTATGATGCCATTACCCCTCTGTGAGAGGGGGGCATGGATCGGTATATGGGGGGTTGTTTTGGCCCCCTGTGAGAGGAGTTGGGTGGGTGGGAGTACCATGCCCCACCTGTGAGAGGGGGGTATGGGCACAGGGGAAGTGGGGAGGAGGGTTGGAGTTATGGACAAGAGTATTGGGAAGAAAGCAGGTGGGGATTGGGGTCTCAACCTCCCTGGTGGGAGGAGGGGGGGCAGACTTGGGTGCTGGTGTCCTGAACTCCAGGTGAGAGAGAGGGATGGATGCCAGATGGGAGCTCCCTGTTCAGGGTTTCCTGGTGAGAGGGGGGATTCTTGTAGGGAAAGGGGGGGGAAGAGAGTAAGTTGGTTGGGTGGAGGCAAGGGTGGGGGGTTGTCCCCCTCTGCCCCCCTTGTGATTCTGCCTCCTGGGGTGCTGGGCCCAGAGGATCTTCCCTGGTCATCTGTCCCATTGGGGCTTTGGGGGAAGGGGTGAGGGGCTATTGAGGTCATATGGGGCATGGGGAGGTTTGCCATCAGGAATGTTAGGGAGGTATTTAGTGTCTGTCCCCATTTTCCACTCCCCCACCCCTGTTTCAGGATATTTTGGGGTTTGAGGTCAGTCGGGCCCCTGAGTTGATGCTGATGCTGCTTAATGTGAGATCAGTGGGTAATAAACCAGCTAACATCCAGGAGTTTATTCTGGATGAGGCCACTGACCTCATGTGAATCACAGAAACCTGGTTGAATGAGGCATCTGGGTCGGTTTTGTCTCAGATGGTGCCTTTTGGGTATTTCATGCAGCATCAGTGTAAGTCCAGGGACCGGGGGGAGAGGGGCAGTGTGGCCATGATTTCTTGGGATTCCTTGTCCTTTTGGAGGTACCCTGTGTTTGAGTGATCTGGGATGGAGTGTGTCCATCTAGTGTCTGATTTAGCCAGAGATAGACTAGGGATTCTGTTAGTGTACCAAGCACCCACTGCACTGCAGCCTCCCTGACTGTTCTAGCTGAGCTAGTCTCTGAGGTAGCGTTGAGATCATCCAGACTTATTGTTCTGGGTGACTTCAACATTCATGCAGAGGCCCACCTTCCAGGAGCAGAGCAAAGTTCATGGTCTCCAGTAGGGTTATCCCAGGTTGCATGCACTGGATTTGATGTTTTGCACTGGCCTGGAAACGGGGGTTCCAGTTATTAGAGATGTAGATATAACACACTTGTCAAGGCTGGATCGTTACCTCCTGAAGGCTTGGATCCTGGCCCTCCTATGCCCCAGTCGGGGTGATGGACCGGTTAGATTGGTCCACCCTCAGAAACTTATGGATCTGATTGGATTCCAGAACTCTCTGGGGGATTTACCTACCGACCTTGACATCTGCTCTATCATTGATGACCTGATTGTCCTGTGGAATCGTATTTTGACCAAGGCCATTGACCCAGTGGCAGTGGCACCCAGGTGTCCACTCCCACTGCTGAACCAGCACAAGTCCCCGTGGTATATGGAGGACATGAGGCAGCTGAAGCAGGAGGGTGGGCAGTTAGAGCGCAGGTGGCACTCAACTTGTGCTGAATCCAACCAATTATTTTTGTTTTTGAAAGACTATGCCATAGCTATGATGGCAGTGAAGAAGGTGTGGATGATAGGGATGGGCAAACAGATCACAGTTCGGGTTCGGCCATTCGATTCAGCTGCGTTCGGGTCGTGTGTTCGTGTTCAGCCATTCGGGCGGATCGCGCGTTTGGGTTCGGCCGTTCGGTTCGGCCGCGTTCGTGTCACGAGTTCGTGTTTGGCCGTTCAGGTGGATCGCGCGTTCGTGTTCGGCCGTTCAGTTCGGCCACGGTCGGGTCATGCGTTCGTGTTCAGCCGTTCAGCATTCAGGTGGATCGCACATTTGGCCATTCGGAGTTCGGCCAGAAATATTGCGAGAGCGCGGGAAGCCGGAAATCGCGGCGGAAACTGGAAATTCGTGTGCATGTGTGTGCGAGTGAGGCGAGACGGTGTGTGTTTGAGTCAGTGGCTGCTTGTTTGTGTGTTTTGGCTGCGATTGTGTTGGGTTTGGCTGTGCTGTGTGTTTGGGTGGGTTGGTGTGTTTTGCGAGTGACTCTTGGTGTGTGGGTTTTGTGGGGAAAAAAATGAAGAAGACTTTTGTTGGTGGTCGCATCCTCCGACTGGGGGCAAATTTGTCGGTGGAGGAGGAGGAACCGGTGGTGGCCGCTGCCCCTGCACCTCTC
>QEPC01000978.1:1080090-1102778 GCA_003113815.1 Sphenodon punctatus | reverse complement strand
GGGGGTGGGTGGGGGTGGGGAACAGCTTTGGGGTGGGTGGGGGGAACAGCCTAGGGGTGGGGATGCAGCAGGGTGGGGGAGGATGCAGGGTGGGGGGGAAACAGGCTCAGCCTAAGGGGTGATGGGGGGAGGGGGACCCCCCTCCACACCCATCCCCCCTGGGGGTGGGGAGGTTGGGTACAGGGTGGGGGAGGGAAGGGTCAGCTTAGTTAACTTAAACTTACCTGCTCAGTCTCTGTTGCAGGCTTTAGGAGCGGCAGCACGCAGTGCGACTCCTCTCTCTCGGAGGACTGAGGCAGGGAGGAAGCGCGCATGCGCCTGCTCCCCCTTTCTGTCCCCCGAGCCATGACGCTATCTCACCAGGGCTGTCAGCACGACCGCCTTGGCGAGATCTTCCATTGCACCCATTGAGCGAAATAGAAGGCTGTAGCCCCTCCCTCCACAGCACGTCCCATACGTGCTGTGGATGGAGGAGTTCAGCCACCCAAATCAAGTTTTCCATAGGAAAATGCTTTGGGAGGCTGAGCAGCTGAACCTTTTTGTCCCTTCGGGGACCCACCCACTCCACTGGGATAGGGAGTGGGTCCCCGAAGGGACAAAAAGGTTTGTCCCGCAGGGCTTTGGGGGGCACCGCCCATAATACCCTGCAGGGGGAGCCGTCCCTGTCCACTTTCCCCCTGGGCCCCATTCCTTCCCGCCTCCTGACCTCCATTGCTCTTACCATCACCCCTCCCCTCCTGCACATCAACAACCTCTCCCTTTCTACCAGCTCCTTCCCCTCCGCCTTTAAACACGCCACTGTCTCCCCCATCCTCAAAAAGTCCACTTTGGATCCCTCTGATTACCGTCCTGTCTCGCTCCTCCCTTTTGCTTCCAAACTCCTTGAATGTGTTGTCTACTCCCATTGCCTTGACTTCCTCTCCACCAACTCCTCCCTTGACCCTCACCAATCCGGCTTCCATCCCCTTCACTCCACTGAAACTGCATTTGTTAAGATCACCAACAATCTTCTTATAGGTAAATCCAACCGCCTTTACTCTATTCTTGTCCTCCTTGATCTCTCTGCTGCCTTTGACATTGTTGACCACTCGCTCCTGCTTGAATCATTTCACTCCCTTGGATTCCAGGACTCTGTCCTTGACTGGTTCTCCTCCTACCTTTCTGACCGCTCCTTCAGTGTATCTCTTCCTAATTCCTCCCCCTTCTCCTCCCTACCCCTCTCGGTCGGGATTCCCCAAGGCTCTGTCCTTGGTCCTCTCCTCCTCTCTATCTACACCCAATCTCTAGGCAAACTCATTGCCTCCCACGGTTTCCAATATCACCTATACGCTGATGCCACTCAACTCTCTCTCTCCACTCCTTCCCTCTCCCCCTCTGTTCAAGCTTGTCTCACCAACTGTCTCTCTGATAACTCCACCTGGAAATCTCAATACCAACTCAAACTGAACATGGCAAAAACTGAACTCCTTATCTTCCCTCCCAATCCTTCCTCTCCCTCTCCCTCTCCCCTGTCAATTGCCATTGACGGGGTCTCCATTCTCCCTGTCCCCCAAGCCCATAACTTGGACTTCATTTTTGACTCGCACCTTACCTTCAAACCCTACATTGACTCCGTGGCCAAATCCTGCTGCTTCTCCCTCCACAACATTGCTAATATCCGCCCTTTTCTGTCTGTCTCCTCTGCCAAAACTCTCATCCATGTCATAGTCATCTCACGCCTACCTCCTCCTTGCTGGCCTTCCCTGTTCTCACCTTTCTTCCCTCATCTCTGTTCAAAATTCTGCTGCCAGGATCATTCACCTTGCCCGTCGCTTTGACCATGTGCAGCCTCTCCTCTCCTCTCTCCACTGGCTCCCTCTTCCTGAGCGTATTCTGTACAAGCTCCTTGTCCTCACTTACAAAGCCCTTCACAACCTCACTCCTCCCTACCTCTCTGCCCTGATCTCCCTCCAAACCCCTGCTCAAGCACTCCGCTCCTCCTTCATCCCCACCCACACCCTCCCACGCCTCCCCTGCTCCCCCAACCGCCTTCGTCCCTTCTCTCTTGCTGCCCCACACACCTGGAACTCCCTCCCTGCCCTCATCCACCTTGCCCCCGCCCTCCACACCTTCAAGACCCTCCTCAAAACCCACCTCTTCCGCTCCGCCTTTCCTAACTCCTGCTAATTCATCCCCGCACCCAGGATTATCCCCCACTTGTTATCTGAAAACTCCTATTTACTGTAACCAAGTCAAGAATGTGTACCCGAGTTCTTGCATCCTCGTGAATGTTGCATCCCTTGTCTGTCCCTCTGTTCCCCCTTCCCTGTCTNCTTGCATCCTCATGAATGTTGCATCCCTTGTCTCTCCCTCTGTTCCCCCTTCCCTGTCTCCCCTCCCCCTGTCTTTAGAGTGTAAGCTCTTGGGCAGGGACCGTGTCGAGCTTATTTTTTGTAAAGCATCAGGTACATTGCTGGCACTATATAAATGCTTATTATAATAATAATAATAATAAATAATTAATTGGCTCAAGGATCCGCTCAGCTCCCACCCTAGCTCATCCATGGTGCCCTGGTGCTGCGCTACCCCTGGGGGGGTGAAACGAGGCCTGCTGTACCTCTGCCTGCCTTCTCCTTCCCCTTCTCCTTGCTCTTGCCCTGATGAGAGGAGGGTTTGCCCACAGGATCAGGAAACTCACTTGTCCCCACTGTGCCTACCTGTGCTTTCAGCACCAAAGCGTGATGGTGGGATTTCAGATGCCAGCTCATGCCTGAATTGCTGAGGTGTCCTGCCCATGAGTAATTTGAGCCCTGCAGTAAACACACTCTGGCAGTTGGCAACCCTCCAACTGCCGGAAGTGCTCCCACACATATGACTTGTGCGGCACTCCTCCCACCTTCCTGCCAGTGGGGACTGCTACCTTCTTCCCCAGGGGGTGGCAGGAGGAGAAGAAGGAGAATGACATGAAAGAGAAGCAGGGGTGCCCGCCTGAGTCCTCTCACTCCCTGGATCCTCTGCTGAAGGACTATGGGATCCCATTCTGCTGATGCTACCAGGGAAGGCCGGTGGAACAGGGGAGTCCACTCTGCTGCTAGCAGTCGATGATGAGGGACTAAATAAAGGCCTGCTTTCTTGGGGCACCACAGACAATGGAGATGTGCCCAAACTCCTTATGGAGGCAGTGCCTGCTGTACCGGTCCCAGGGGGGAAGCCTGCCCGTGAGGAAGGGTGGAGCTACCAGCAACACCCCTCACATCAGCACCAGTAGTAGTCTGGGTGCTGCCACTGCCAGTACCACCACTGCTACCTGGTGTGGCAGTGCATCTTTCACTTCCCCTCCCCTCCAGAGTCAGTAGTTGAAGACAGCTGCTAAGGCTCCTTGACTCCACCACCTTCTCCCATCAAATTTGCTGCTATGTCTTTCCCCAATAGCTGCTGCATAGAAGGGAATGCTGGCCTTCTTATCTCTGGGGTTGGGCTCGTAAGAGTGCCATGTCCTCACCTGCACCCTCTTCCCCATCCTGAGAGGGGAACTGCTCCTACCTCAGCTGCCTCAAGGCCAGAACTAACTCTTCTTTCCTTTCTTGTAATAATTATCTATATGCAGCTATGCTGCAGTAGATATAGGCTGTTTTTACACTGAGGGCTCCACCCCCAGTTGTGCGATGTGGGGGGAGTCAGTGTACATACCACTGCGGTGGGGGGGATGGGTGTTCATCCGTGTGAACAGCACGGATGGTAGGTGGGGGTGCATGCATGCTTCCAATGCACACCCATCTCCACCCATCACCCAGCCATGGTGCCAGCTGGCAAAACGGAGGAGACTCTGTGGGTGGAGATGCACGTGTGTCTGTGGGAAAGGGCACACACCCACTTCCACCTATCACGGCACTGACGGCAGCACACCCATCCCCCCCCACTGCTGCCCATGTAAAAAGGGCCATATAGGAGGTAATTGACACACCCATTTACATCCTTGATTCTGCTGTATGTCCATCCGTCTGTCTGTCTAGCATACTGTCTGCACCAGAGCTTGCTTCCACAAGGTGAAGGTCATATAGTGAACAGCCATGTTCCCCTTCATCCTGGGTTCGCACATGGTGGCCAGAATGTACTCCTCCCACCGAGTTATGGGATTGAAATGCTTCTTCAGCTTGTCCCACAACCTCTCAACCAAGGCACTCCTCTGGCATACCCTCATCCTGCCCTCTCAGAAAGCCCACCATTCCCCCCCACCCAAAAAAAAAATTTGGATGAGGGGGATCACCTCAATTTCAGTTGATTGGATACTAGCATAGCCATGATCCATAACAAATATAAAATAAGATAACGCATTAATACAATGTACAATAATAAAAAATACACAATACAAATGAATAATATATACATTAATTTAAAAATAAAGGCAAAATACAAAACATATCAATAAAAGCTATTTAATACCTGACAAAGTTTTAGGGAATCTTAGGTAAGCAGTGCAAGAGAGCATCACCTAATGCCCTCTGCTTGAAAGGCAAATGCAGACAATCTCTTAATAGAAGATTTATTTCTCTGTTGCAGCAGCCATATAATTTTTTCCTGGCTTGAAAAAGACCTCAAGCAAGGTGGAAATGGGTAAAGATATTTAGATCTAATAAAGTGAACACTCAAAAATATAGTGTATCAAGTCCTCAATAATTGTTTTACAAAAGGGACACTTTCGCTCAGGTTTGGGAATGCCACGATAACGGCCCTCCACCATAGCTGTAGGAGATTGTTCCAAGCAGAGTTGGGTTAGTGCATTTCTATACAGTGTGGGGAGATCCAAAGAAAAATAAGAAGTCATACCCAACTGGGTTTTCCACAATAGATAGCTTAGAGCTATCCGAGAGACTCTGGCCCTGGCCAGGTCATTCTGGACCGCCACATCCCTTACTCTTGTAGATAAAGGAAGTTTCTCCTGAACTGAGAACAAGGCTTTGATCTCCCAAAGAATAACAACCAAATCCCGTCAAGGTTTGCACAACATATTTCAGTCAAGGAAACTGAAGAGAACAAGGCATTGACCACTCTTCAATGGGTGATTTCAGACGTTACGGGGCCCATTGGCCCCGTACCAAAATCACCCCATTCATTCCCTGCTGGGGTCACCCCGTCACGTCGTAACAGACGTGCCGGGGGGATCCCGGTGGGGAATCTGGGAGGGGGAGGGGCCACGCGGCGCAACGTGCAGCCGCACGACCCTGCCCCCTCCATGCTCCCGCCGCCCGCCCTCCGGGGAGACGGGTGGGCGGCAGGGCCAATGCGGCCACCGCGTCGGGCCGGATTCGCCACGGCCAGACATTACTTTTTTTTGGTCCCCGCTGGGGATCTCTTTGACCACGCTTCCCGGGACATTCCCCCCGCTAGCCCGGGAAGCGTGGTTCAAATTGACCCCATGTGGGTATTGACCGTGGCGAACATCTGGCGGCTGCCAAACAGACGTTCGAGACACATTGACCACAGGTGGGTATTCACCGTGGTTCACTGTGATCTCGTAACGTCTGAAAATACCCAATAAGGCACATTTTAGGAAGGCATAGTGGAGAATAAGTCATAATCCTAAATCAATAAGACAGAATCCTAATAATAACTTTCGTCTGAATAGTCTCATGACCCAGTTCCAGTCTAAGTAATGCTGCAGGAATTGCATAGGAAAGACCCATCAAGGTTAAAAAAATTATATATTAGGGGATTTCAAACTGCTCTTTTAACAAGTATCCCCACACTTCAGCCCCATATAACAGTTGAGTGACAACTTTATCATCATAAACCCTCAAAGGGGCTTGAACTGATCTCCCTGCCAGCTTATAATGCATTTTAGTGATGGCCCCAATAGATTGGGATGCTTTACGGCTAGCACTGTTGAACTGAAAAGTTCATGAAGATGATTGTGAAAAGTAAATACCAAGATATTTATATATTAATTATTATTATTATAAACATTTATATAGCGCCAGTCATGTGCCTGGCGCTGTACAGAACATAGAAATAGATGCGGTCCCTGCCAGTGGCGTACAATCTAAAAGACAAGGAGGGGGAGACAGGGAGAGGGGACAGTGGGAGAGACAGGGGAGAAGAACACGAATGTTCAGGCGGATGCGAAGTCTCAGGTGCGTTATATCACCACCTGTTCCAAACTATAAGTGTCCAATTTCCATGTAAAGTTAGTTTGTCACTTCCCCATGTCATAATTTTTGTTTTTTTATAATTTACTTTCAATTTATTCAAGTGAGAAAGACCCTCAAATTTTGTCATTGCTCTCTGAAATCCAGTTGGTGTTCTAGATAACAAAATAGTGTTGTCCGCAAACATTAGAGTGGTGACCTTTTGTAGACAAAATTTGGGGGGGGGGGATGAAAATTATCACATTGAAGTTGTTTTATGAAATCATTTACAAAGAGGGAGAATAAAGTAGGAGCTATGAAGAGGAGGATCACCTGGCTCAGGGTGGCGCTCTCTGCACTGAGGGTCTTTGTGGCATCCTTGAAGGGCTTGAGGACATACACCGTCTGTGCCATCATTGCCCACTCTTCCCGCGAAAGTGCTTCCCAGTGTCCACAACCTGATTTCATCCAACCAGGGGTACCTCATGCAAGACCCTATCTTGATCCACCAGGTGCTCCATCATGAGGTAGATAGAGTTCCACCTCATGCCTACATCTTGCATGAGACAGTGTTGCTGCACACCCAGATCCACCTGCTTCTCCTGCAGGAGGTGATTGCCCTTCACACTCCTGTGGGTGTAACCCATCATCTTCCTGCCTGTCTCTATCTTGTCACAAAGGAGACCACCACCTCCATTCTTCCCCAGGCCCAGGGCATCCCTCCCTAACCACCAAGGAGCTGTGTGTCTGTTTTTCTGTGTCACAGAATTTTCTTCACGCTCAGTGTTGTCTGAAGTGTGTGGGCAACACAGCTGATGCCCACAAAGTTGCCCTCCCACACAGCCCTCTCGATGTTGGGCCCATTGTCGGTGAAAGGTGCTCCTCCACTTACCCACCCCTTCACCATGGTATTCAGTACCTCCAGGATGTTAGCAACATTGTGGCTCTTGTCCAGGACCTGGGCATGGAGCAGGGCCCACCTGTACCCTGCCCCTTGATGGCTGCCACCTCCTGCTCCCGCCTCCTGTACCTACCATCAGTGAGCAGTAAGGGAGAAGTAGATGACATGCTGTGTACTCTGGCTCCTCCAGATGTCTGTGGTGAGCTGCACAGTGTACCCCTCTGCCCTCACCAGCTACTCCTTCACCCATTCTCTGGCTTTCTGTTCGGTACAGGAAGACTGCAGGGGCCGCCTCAGGACCCAGGAGGTGAGTTGATCCCTCAGGTAAGCAGAACCCAGGTCGTGTAGGTCTTTTGAGGTCAAAACCTAACCAGCACCTTGAATTGGGCCCAGAAGACAATAGGCAGCCGGTGCAATGCTCAGAGCTTGGATGTACTCCCTGTGGCCCATCCCTGTAAGGAGGTGGGCTGCTGTGTTTTGCACCAGCTGCAGCTTCTGAACTGTCACTATGGACAGCCCCATGTGTAGAGTGCATTGCGGTAGTCCAGGGGTTGGAGTGGGTAGGGGTTTTTGTTTACTTGTATTTTAATGTTTTCTAATTGTGTTTTATGTTTTTTGTAAACCACCCTGAGCCTTCAGAATGGGTGGGGTAAAAATTTAAATAAAGAAATACTGGTCCAAATTTTCCCTGGCTCCCTGCATGGTCCAGGAAGATTGCACCTGCTTTGTCTGCCCCAGAGTCAGAACCAACTGTCCTTCCCTTTCTCTTTATAATTATCTATGCTGTATAGCCTTGTCAGACTTGGTTCACCACTGTTTCCTCCTATGCTAGCGCTGTCTGGTGCTCACTGCTTGCCAGGGTTTTCTCTGTCCTCTGCCCAGCTGCTGTGTGCCAGTCTGTCTGTGATATTTCTGCCTTCCTGGGGCAGTCTGTGGAATTTTAAAGGTAAGGAAAGTGTGTTAAAAGGTCATTAAAACTGCGTTTGAAAGGTTTGGAAGCCTTGGGAAGTGTTTCCCATTAATGTTAATGGAAAACAAATGTAAAATGAAATGTAAAATGAAAACGAAAGGTTTAGAACAAATGGGATGAAAACTAATGAGTTTTTCAAAATGAAAATGATAGGGGAAATGAAACTGAATGAGGTCCCTGCTGCTGCACATCCCTAGTGTTTTCCTCTGGTCTGCTCTCAGGAGCTCTCTCTGGCTGCCTGTGCCCAGTGCTTTGAGGTGCTTGGCTGGTGAAACCAAGAAGCTGGGAGGATAAGGAGAGTTTGCTTAGTTTCGTTCTTGGCTAGGTTCTTCTGTTCTGTGTTGTGAAGGTGTGTTTAGCTGTGGCTTATGCTGTAAAATTTGTTGCTGGGTTTTTTGGTTCTTTGGGGCTTTTTTCTGTTTAGGGTTTTTCTTTTCTTTTTTCCTTTTCTGGTAATTAGCTGATTAATACCAGCTGGGTGGGGATGTTACTAGGCCTGGGCTTACTGGGCTGTAGCCCCAAGCTTTTTACCCTCACCCCCAAACCTTCAAGGAGGAACTTAAGCAGAGGGAGCACAGTACAGCTTAATGAGAGAACACTCCCAATCCCCTCCCTGATATCCTCAGGAAGAACAATGCTGACCGGGCAAGGGAGAGTGCAGAAGGCAGCCTGACATTCATGATCCCTCTCTCTTCTCTCCTCCAGCTCTGGCACCCTGCTCAGCACTCTGCATTCAAGGAACAAAGGAGTAGGGGCTGAGCAGCTGGAGCTGCTGGGGCTGCTCTATTGCCAACTTGCCTGCAAGCCAGACAGAACTAGAACTGCAGTGCCTGCCCAAGAGATCCCTTCCTTCCAGGTTCCCAGTACAGGTCAAGCTTCCCTGATCTATCAGACTGCCTGAACACCACCACCACCACCCCACCCCACTAACAGCACTGAGTGTGAAGGAGGGGATTCTGTGTGGTCTCCTCACAGCAAGCATGCTTGCTAGAAATCCCAGTCCTCTGATGTCTCTATCATTGTCCCAGGTGGGATTGCCCTCTCTTTTTTCCCTTCCCTCTCCACACTGAAGAATCTGCTTGGGCTATAAGGGGATTTGGAGAAGGAATAACTGGGCTTCCAACTTTCCCTCCAGCATTAATGGGAAAGTGAGAAAGGCAAATGTGCTGCTGGCCCTTCAAAAAAATCAGCACGTGGGTCTCCTCATTCCAGGCTAGGGCTGAAACAAGTAGTAAAAAAACCTGTTTGCAAGTATTCACTGAGTTATGAGGACCAGTCGAGTGCTCAGGCTGGTTCAAGGACCCTCTGTGAATATTTGGAAATTCTGAGGGTGGGGGTCGAGGGAGGGGACCAGAGGGAGCCTGAGTGGGGAAGGGAATGGCCCAGGGAAGAGGGGGTGGGGGCCTAGGAGGGGGTAAAATACCCACCCTCTGGAGGGGCTTTGGCAATATGTGGCTTCCTCTGGGCTGGTTAAGTTTTTAAAAAGAGAAGGGAACGAAAAAAGCCATTCAGCCCTTCTGAGCATGCCCAGCTTTTTTCTTTCTTTTTTTAAACTTACCTAGCTTGGAGGAAGTCATGTGTTGCTGGAGCCCATCTGGAGGGAGAGTACTCTACCCCTCAGCCTCTGCTAGGCCCCCATCCCCTTAGCACCCCACTCCTGGCCCCCACTGGCCTATTTTCTCCCTGGCCAGAGGGGGCCAGGGAAGGGGGAGCAGGGGCCTAGTGCCAGCACTCGGCTGAAGATTTTCCGAGTGCTGAAGTTTTAAGGGCCCTTCCACAAAACTTAGGAACTCAGAAAACCGAGTGGAGTACCTCAATCCTTGGTGTTTTCCGGGGAAAACTGAGGACCGTGTTTCAGCACTACCCTAGGCAGTTCCTATGGTTACAGGAGGGGTCTCAGACACTGCTGCTACTGCTGATCTCACTATACAGCGTGGCCCATTTCCACAGACCTGCTGCAGAGACTGGGAGGGGAGGGGGTGTTCCCAGAGGAAGCACAGTCAAGCCCTTTTCCTGCCAAAGAAAAATCCAAAGAGAGAGAGTGGAAGTTTTGCTGCAAGATCCTTGTCAGTAATCTGAGCAAATTATTCTCACCCAGTTTACTGTAGAAACTGTACTTCAAAACTTCAGGCAGTATTCAAAATATGCTAATTAGCACAGAAGTTGGACTAAGTAATTATCCTTTTTGTATTTGGTTGCTGTGGACATGCATAATGTCTTCAGAGACTAATAATCTGAAAGGAAAATGGTCATAAAAGAGTAGCAGATGGAGAGATAGAAAAGATAATGTAGTAGGGATGTGTTAACAGAACGCGGTTCAGATGTTCAGTCGTTCGGTCGTTCAGTTCAAAAACTGAGTTCAGGTTCGGTTGTTCGGTTCGGCGGAGTTCGGTTCAGCCGAACATTGCCGAACATTCGAAATAGCGCTATCGGTACCAATACCAAATTCAAAGATTTTTTTTGGTATCGGTATCATTTGGCCCTGAGACCACCCCTGGTCTTCACCCCTGGTGCCAGGAAGTCTGCTCTTCAGCTGCCTCCCCCTTCCAGTCACGTTTTTCCTGTCCGAATGGGCCTTCCAGCCACATTTTTCCCGCCCCAAACTCATCCAAACTCACCCAAACATGACTGAACTGTTCGGTTGTTTTAGAGTTCGGTTCGGACGTTCAGCTTAGTTCAGTCGTCCAAACAGACCGAGTTCAGTCAGAACTCCAAACATCTGAACCGTGTTCGCACATCCCTATAATGTAGACACTGGGTGTCTTTAGACAGACACAGGGGTGCTCAACCATGGAGCAACTTACGTGCAAGTCTATTTTAAATGGACCTGGTGCTGACACAGCACATGTGATGCTCCCTCCCCCATACCATAGAGCTGTGGGTGGATTGGCCACCACTCTAGGCTGCCACACACAGCTCTATGGAACTGCCCAGGGCAACCCCCAGTGGGAAGTGGAGATGCAGCAGCTGTCTGCTGAATAGATGGACTGCTCCAGCTGGTGCCCTACACAGTGGTGACTGGTGGGTTCCAAGGCTTGTGGGGCAGTGGGCGGGGCCAACAATAGCTGGGGCCAAGCCAACGGTAGGTGAGGCCAACCCGATTTTTGAAATTAATATGGAATTTTACAGCTTCAATCTGTAAAAAATGGGAATGTGTGTGTGTCTACCCCCTTGTTCCCCTCACCCTTGCCCTTCTTAGATTGTAAACCCACTGGGAAAAGCAGAGAAAATAGAAGTACCATAACAGCTAACCCAGATTACAGAAATTTCCAATACCTTACTTAAGGTGCAATTCAAGCAAACATTACAGTACCTGAAATATACAGGCAGCATAGGTCACAACTATAATGCATGGGAAATGCCACAAAACCCAACAGGAATATGGGGAATCCTAAAATACACACCATAAATGCTGCAATTAGTCCTGTGGCGGAAAAGATTCCCCACCTCTGATTTAGCACTTTCAGTCTAGCACTACAAGCTGGAAACTCCCAGACCAGTGGACAAGAGAAAAAAATACATGGAAAAATCCTTAAGAACCAAAATTAGAAGTAGAGTAGTGGGCAAAATTAAGAGAATCTAATGAGGCTAGTTCCTCCTTCAAAAACATTAAAATCACACAAGGCTGTATGCAAAATCAACAAGTATTTTTGAAATGTCCTTAGTCATCAAACAACTATGTTACTAAATAAATGATTTGGAAAAGCTTCTATATTTTGTCTGTGATTTTTTTTCACTATCTGTCCAAAAAAAATCTCAATCAGCCAATTTAAACATTCAAAGTTCAGCTTTCTCAAGCATCAAATCACAAAAAGGGACACAATTCAAAGGGGCTGTCACAAAAAAGCACAAATCTATAAGACAATGGGTAATTTCAGACGTAGCGGGCCTGGCGGTCTGCCACACTGAACCACGGACCAGGATCCGTTTCGGATCCCGGTCAGTAATCAGGTCAGCTGTCCTTTAGACGTGCCGGCCTGATTCTCACCAGGGATCAGGAAGGGGGTGGGGCTGTACAGCATGATGTGTAGCTGCACAGCCCCGGCCCTCCGCTCTCCCTCAGCTGACCAGCTGTTGGGAGATGGGCCGCTGCGCCTGCTGTACCCACTGCACCCGCTGCGCCTGCTGCGCCCGATCCCATCCTGTGGTCGGGACCATGATCTGGCCGGACTGCAGGTAACAGATGTTACCTGCCGCGCATCCCAGATCATGGTCAATCCGCTCATGGTTGGGGCCCAATCCCACCACGATTCTGGACCTCTGGGCAGCCGGAGGTCCAGTATGGGTGTTTTCAGACATTACGAGATCACGCTCAACCACAGTGAACCACCCTCAATCCCGCAGCGGGGCCAAAGAGCCCTGAACATCTGTTAGGTGACCGCCAGATGTTCACCACACTCAATACCCACATGGGGTCAATTTCAACCATGCTTCCCGGGCTACCCAGGGCAAAATCTCAGGAAGCGTGGTCAAAGAGATCCTCACCGGGAACCAACAAAGGGTCATTTCAGACGTGACAAGATCACGCTGAAACACAGTGAACCACGGTGAACCCCACGGTGGGGCCAAGGCGCCCTGAACGTCTGTTCGGCGGCCGCCAGATGTTCACCATGCTGAACACCCGCGTGGGGTCAATTTCAACCATGCTTCCCGGGCTAGCCGAACCAATTCCCGTGGATGTGTGGTGAATGATATCCCCACCCGTGATCAACCAAAAGTCACGTCTGGATGCCAGCCGCCACCTGGGATCAAAGGAAATCATCCCCAGGTGTGGGCAATGAGCGCAACATTGCTGCCAGGCAACCGGCATCAACACACTCACTGGAGGGAGATTTAAAGGGGAAAAAGCAGCTGGTGAATGTGGCAGGATGGAGCGAGGAGGGAGGAGGAGGAAGAGAGCGGTGGCGGAGGAGAGAGCGAGGGGCAAGGAGGAGGAGGGGGAGGCAGGGGTACAGGCGGCGGCGGTGGTGGTGGTGGTGGTGACAGCACAGGAGGGGGTGGGGGAGCCGGGGTCACGCTCAACATGGAGGTGGTGGGAGGGAGCCAGCACCAGCAGCAGTCCACACAGGACACCCTGGGGACAGCCGCTGCACCGGCGGAGGAGGAGGCACCCCGCAAATGGGTAAGGGGGATCAAGGGCAAGGGGGAAAGGGGCCACAGGGGCAGCAAAGGGGGGCCAGGACCATGGGAATACACCGCCGGGGGAGGCCGTGAGGCTGGTCAGAATGCTACTGAGCTGCGACCCCTCCTCCACCCCCTGTCTCCCCCAGACATGGAAAACGGCCCGGGCGGGTGACCCCCCGGAGCACACCGGGTCACCCCGGCTGGAGGTGCACCAGGAAGGGCTGCAGGAGGAGGAGGAGGGAGAGGACCCAGCACAGAGAGGAGGGAGGAATCCCTACTACCGCAGGGGCCAGTGGGGACACAAGGAGACCGGAGACTTCATCCAGATATGGGGGACCCTCGAGTACCAACTAGAGCTCGCGCTCAACCAGCGCAATGAGCAGGTCTACCGGGACATCGTGCGGGACATGGAGGCAGCGGGGCACACCCGCACAGTGGCTCAGTGCAGGTCCAAGGCGAAAGAGCTGTGGAGGGGGTACAAGGCCATCAGGGACAATAACAGGCGGTCTGGGCACGGAGCCCGGACAGTCCCATACTACGATGCCCTGGACCGCTTCCTCCACATGAAGGGGTCCATAGTGGCCCCACGCCTCATGGGAAGTGCAGTGGATCAGGGCAGGGAATGCCTGGAGGTATCCCCTCCCCTCGCCGCCCCCCCAGTAGACACCGGTCCCAGGGCCCCGGACCCACCGGAAGAGCAGCCGGGGTGCTCCGTGTCCTTCAGCCCCCCCCCGGACAGCAGCCCGGAGTCCAAGATGGGCCAGGCTGGCCAGGGTGACTCCGAGACCAGGACCAGAACCTCGCACAGCCAGGGCTCCCCAGGGGAGTGCCCCCACACCGCGGGCCTGGACTCGGAGGACACCGCGGCAGACACAGATGGTGAGTACCCACCCCACGGGGGAGAGGCCTCATGCCCACACACCCGCGATCACTTGGCGGGGTGCATGGGCCGGGTGGGGCCCAGCTGGAGACCCGGGGCACCCATGAAGGGCGGGAGGGGGGCCCTGCCACAGGGTGACCAACAGCACCCCACCACACTGAAATTACCCCCTTTCACCCATAGGCCGTAGACCGCCCCTGCACAGCACCCAGGCAGGACAGGGGACAGCCCCCAAGGAGCCCGCCCAGCCACCCGAGGGAGCAGGTGAGGCAGCGGGTCCTGCATGGGGGGCCCGGGAGGGGTACCTGGGCACCAGGAGGGGGGGGTATGTGGGAGGGGTCAGTGGGGGCAGAGGGGCTGGGTCACCCCGGCGCAGGGCTGTGGAGCCCCTGGGATGTGCAGGCCCGGGGCCAGGGGCGCACGGCTTGCTTGAGACCGACCGACCTCCTCTACCCACAGGCCAACCCCAGAAGCCTGCTGCCCAGGGCCCGTGCCTCTGGCCGAGCGCACGAGGCAGTACCGGGCACGGGTCCGCAGGTGCAGGGAGGAGCAGGCGGAGGCCATCATCCGCTCCTTGGAGGAACAGGGTGAGAGGATCCTGGAGGCTGTGGCCCGGATGGAGGTGGGCATAGAGTGGTCCCTGCAGTGGGCGGAGGAGCGGGACAGGCAGCTCCAGGCCGAGGTGTGAATGGAGCGGCGTCGGGAGTGCAGGGAATGCAGCCGGCAGGATGAGCTGCTTGCGGGCCTGAGGCAGGACATACAGGCCATGACGTGGGAGCACTCAGAGAAGTTGGACCGATCCCACGACATCGGGACCTCCCTGCTCCTGCACACCGGCACGCTGTGTGCGTATGCCATGGCAGGGGGGCCCCCTGGCCCGTTGCCCCCCTAGGCACCCATGGGGGGCCCCTCCATGCCCCTGCACCCTGCCCTGGTCCCCCAGACACCCCAATGCCCCCCCGGGGCCACGCATCCACCTCCCTGTGCCTGCAGGCCTCCAGGGGGTGCAGCCGCCAGGGGGGTCCGGTTCCTCGCCCCCCTGCCCCCCCTACCAGGGCTGCCCGACCAGGAACCGGAGGCGGCCCGGGACATCTCCAGCAGCAATGACAGCACGGGGGAGGTGAGCTCTCTGAGCTCGATGGTCCTGACCGGGTGAGCTCGGGGCCGTCCCAGGAGCCAGCAGGGATGGGGGGGAGGGGTAGGAGGGGTAGGGCAGCATAGGGGGTGGGGGTGGGGGGGGTGGACGGGCACTAACCGGTATGAGGGAGTGGGTGACACTGTGCACATGGGTATTATTAAAGGTGTTTAAGGTACAGTGGCTCCGGTCCGTGTATGTGGGAGACAGGGGGTTGGGGCACGCGTGGGCGTGCAGGGACCGTGCAGAGGTTCCCCTGGGGGTGGGGTGGGGCGGTAGGAACCCCCCCCTTCCTGGGCGCTCTCCACCACCCGGTGCTCGGGTGCCTGGAAGCGATCTCCCGAAAACAACCCCCCCCCTTCGTGTTGTCGCCACCTTGGCCTTGGAGAGCTGATTAGTTGGTATGTGGGAGCTCCTGTGTTGTGCAGCTGTGCTGGGTCCGCACCCCATGCCTCGCTCTGTTGTACTACAATGTTGCAGTCCCTGTCCGCCTTCCCTGTCCTTGGGACCCCCGGGAGGCCCCTCGGCCCCGTAAGGTATGCGAGGCCCCAGGAGCTCCTTGCAACTCTCCCTGGGCACCTGGACCATGGCTGCATGTCCATCCACGGGGCTCCCACTTCACATGCCCCATGGGACCCCACGTATCTGGAGCTACACCGAGACCATGTCCCTGTGTGACCTGTGGCGTAGCCCAGCCGTGAAGCTGCTCCTGGGCCGCCCGGACAGCCTCTCATCCGCCTTCGTGAGCCTGAGCTCTGGACTCCGCTACCTGGGCCGGGATGCGAGCGCCCAGGACTGCCAGCTCCATGCCTTATGTTGTTCTGCCTCTTCTCATTCCCACAAACGTGATAGTCCCTGGAAACACTTTGGTTATTTTTATTTCAGTTTCATGATTTTTAGCTCCCAGATCATGAGTCATGATTTGTGTGAACTTTCATGTTTTGGCAACTTAGTCAATGCAGGCACTGCATGTAGTTTTCCTAAGTATACCGTAATATTTGCATAGGTCACACAACCCTAGTTACAATCGTTTTCCATGTGATTCTGAGACTATCATTTGACAAATAGGAGTATACTTACTCAGGCCTCTCTGTAGTGAGTGGCTCCCTCTGGCATGCACCCCCGTCCAGAGTCCCACGCGACGTATGCTGTTGATGTGTGATGTGTGCATTTGCTTTGTGTGCTACTTATTTACTTGCTTAGTTTGTGATATTAAAGATGAAATCAACATTCTTCATCAACATTATGCTTGCTGCTAACCTAAATTCTCATCCACTCTCTTCAGATCAACTCCCTCCTTGATACATTTGGCAGACAATCACTTCAGCAGTGTTCTCTCCATTACAGAATTTAAGTAAGGACATTTATTTAATATGTTTTTTTACAAAACAGCCTACTAATCACTAATTGCTTGCCTTATTCCATTAGGTAATGATGAAGAACATTTGGTTCATTGGTGATTCCTACATCACCAGACTAGATCAATTCTACCGCACAGAACACTCCGAGGTCAATTTGAATATGGAAAATATTACAGTGCGATGGGTCAGAAGGGGGGAATGCGATGGTCTAATGTGTTGCCTGCTTTAAAGAATGAAAGGCAATTCATTGCCTCCATTACCTCCCTTCCTTCATGCATTGTAATCCACTCTGGAGGTAACGATATTGGAATGCTCAAAGGTGTTGAGCTACTAGAGTACATGAGAAATGATTTAATGGCAATCTGTCAGCTTTTTCCTGGTTGCAAGATTGTTTTCTCTGATCTCATTTGCAAGTGCAACAGTTATAGCACAAACATGAAGGCTATTAATAAATGCGTTAGAAATATTAACAAGTCTGTTGGTGCTTTCATTAAAGATATTGACATGGTTTTGGTCTGGCAATAGCAATATGTTTTTGGACGATGGTGTACATCTTTCACAATCTGGCATGTCTATGTTCTATAGTAACATTAGGTCTGCAATATTACAAAATGTATTGTGATGTGTGTTTTTAGGAATGCATATTGATGTAAGACCATGTTTTAATTTTAAAAATATTGAGAAATAAATGTACATTTAAAAGCCCTGGAAACTTTTTAAAATACACTCATTTTTTTCTCAATTTCTTTCTGTAGATTATCAAAAGAAAAGAAGAAATGGCACATGAGTCTGCAAAGCAGAAACATGATGATTCCTCTTCTAAGCTGCGCAATAGAAGTCACTGTCCAAGCCCTACATTGTCATTTCGGAATGGGAAAAAAGGGTACAGGAGACAGATAACCATCAGAAGCAGCAGCACTCCGAGTCTCACCCACCACAATTACCACAATCTTTTCTGGATGATCCAGCTGTTGCTTCATGCACCACACGCTCACAGCCTCCTCTTGTGTTGTGACCAGAGTCCCCTCAGCAGTCTGATCTTGCGGAATTGTCTCAGCTGCTTCTATCAAAGCATATTTTGCCAGAAAAAATATCATTGCCACAGCCTGGCAGTTCTAAACATCATTACTTTTGTTCTTCGCAGGATGCACTGATGGAATACCTTGTGAAATGCGCACTGTCTGATGTAGAACAATCCTAATTAGAATCAGACAACTCTATAGAAAGCCAATTGTTGTCACAGCAAGATGATTAAATGCTTCCGCTCTAAATCGAATGCACACCCAACAAATCTCAAAAAAGCATGCAGGAGGTAGTAACGCACCGACACGACAACACCCAGTGCCTATTGTCTACTTCAGCAAGAGATGTGGAAGAAATAGAAAATATTTTGGAAAGTGAGGCGGTACTACTGGGTGTGTCTGACAACATCACTGTGTGTGCTGCGCATCGTGATGCCAAATCAGACAGTGATGTCACCGCAGATGATGTTGACATCATCGATGATGATGCTGATGGCTATGACTATGAAGATCCAACATACACCCCGAATTACACAGCATTGAAATTGACAAGCCAACCATGCAAAAGAGCCAGGATTGATGACAACCCGAGAAATGTGGGACAGTGAGGCCAAGGAAATGATTTGACCTTGCACTCTAGAATAAGGAAAAATATAGCTCTGATGTTCAACAGATGTTTGTCTAAAAGTCAATCAACCAGCTCCAACCGCACCACCACGACAACAGCAACCAACGCCAGCAGTTCATCACCAGTGGCTCGTACCACAACCATTACTAGAAATTCTATGTCTGCGTGTTCTCCGGCTCCCTCAACATCAAGAAATGATGACAGTGTTTCATTGTTGTCACAGCAAGGAACAATCACCCAAACCACCGACAGCCATGCAGATGCAAGAAAAGTGCAAAGGTCAGACGTCTGGAAACATTTCACTGCCTGTGACGAAAATATATTTGTAGTCCAGTGCAAATACTGCTGCAGGAAAATAACACAAGAGAAAGAAAGGAGGTAAGAGCCACCCTGGTACTAGTGGCATGCATAGCCACATGAAGCACCATCACAAGTCTGTTCTCAATGTCTCTGGCAGAACACACTGCAGAATGACAAGCATCTCCGATCCATCTAGAAGTACTGCTAGTGCTACGACTCTGCAGACAACATTGCCAGAATCTGTGCAAAATCAAATGAAATGGCCAGCATCTCACCATACTGCACAGTACTACCTCACACTGGTGTCCAAGATGCTTGCAGTCAACATGCTTCCCTTCTCATTTGTTGAGAATGAGGGATTCCGTGAATTAATGAAGGGAATGGTACCACGATGGAAGGTACCGTCACAATTTTATTTCGCTACAAACACTATTCCCAAACTCTATGAGGCATCATGCAAAGCAGTATCAGATGCTATGCATGACTGCGAGGGCAATGTTGTGCACCTTACAACAGACATGTGGACCAGTGCGCAGCACATGGAGTACCTGTCCGTTACTGACCACTGGATTCAACATGACCCCAAGAATAGACTGGAGAGGCAGCAGGCCATACTTGCTTTGGAGCACTTTCCTGAGACACACACTGCCGAAAACATCAAGGAAAACCTGTTACAACTGACAGAGCAGTGGTTGCAGACCCTTGATCTCTCCATTGGGTGCATTGTTTCAGACAATGGGGCAAATATAGTGAAAGGCATTTCAGATGCCAGTTTCCAAAATGTATCCTGCATGGCTCATTTGCTGCATCTCGTGGCAAAGAAATTTCTCAAAGTGGATCCATTGATTGAGGACACAGAAGAGCGTGCAAAGAAATTGGTGGCACACTTTCATAGATCAGCAACATCGTGCAGCGATCTACAGAGGATACAGCAGGAGACAAACCTTCCACTTCATTTCTTCCCTATCGATGTCTGCACGCGGTGGAACTCCACATATCATATGCTGAAGAGACTGAACTCACAAAGACTTGCAATCAAGACTTTCCTTGCTGTGGCCGCAAAGTCTGTAAAAGAAGCTTCAGATATGCAGATAAATCTCAGACAATGAAATGTAATAGAAAATCTCATTATTCTGTTGGAGTCCTTTCAGACCATGACTAAGTTCGTGAGCAAAGCCGATGTGACAGTCATCCAGAGCTTGGCCTCACTTGTATTATTAAGGAGCCAAGTTGAAGACATCGCTGCCTCCTTTGATCATCAGCAGGTGGATGGTAAACATCTTGCCATTATCTTGGGTAAAAGTATCCACCAGGGTACCCAGTTTGAGAAGATTGCTGAACATTCATTGTACTGGTGGCAACAGCTCTGGACCCACATTTCAAGAAGGTTAAGAAGGTCTTGGGGGGAGAATCCGCTACCGCTGCACGCTAAGAAATCGCTGCACAGATGGTAGGAGAGCATAGCAACAACACGCACGATGAATCTGAAGAGGATGAAGTAGAAAGCTTTTCTAAAGATAACACTCAACAGCCTCAGGCTTCTTCAATGTGGTCAAATTTTGAAAAGTATGGCCTCATTGCACAGAATTGCACTCGACGGCCAAGAAGAGTTGATCTGCTTCACCGTCGTTGTCACCGTCCAATAACGCTCACTGCAGCCGAGGATATGTATGATCAGTACCTTTCGTCGGATGGTGTGGTTGGCATGAATAACGATCCACTCTTTTACAGGACAGAAAAAAGAGAGACTTGACCAGCACTCTACAGTTTGGCAATCGCACTCCTTGGTTGTCCTGCCAGCAGTGTCCCATCAGAATGTTTATTCAGCTGTGTGGGTGCAATTGTAGGTGATAAAAGAACTAGTCTGTCCAGTTTAAATCTCAAGCACCTAGCATTAATTAAAATGAACAGGTCATTCCTACCTAAAATGACTAAGGATTTCCTGCACGCCACAGATGAGGAAATAATGAGGTGCACCTCAGAGGCGATAGATCACCAGAAAAAAGGTTATGACCACCCAGACAAAATCTCGGAAGGTATACAAGAGCACTGAGTGAAGAGGTAAGCTTGTCCACTAGTTTCCGCTTGTGAGCAGCGAAGGTTGTTTTGCTGTAATGACATGTCCGTGATTCTGCTGTCTTTGATTGTGTAGTCAGTGTAGTCTTTTTCTGTTTCACACACACAGTTTGCAGAACTCACAGGAACAGATCTCAGAGGCAGAACTCTGCAGCATGGATCTATTTTTTAGGATAGGAGCACCCACCAATGATTCCAAAAGTCATGGATGCTGTGCGGTCATGGCCTCAACGGAATGACACATAGGCAACCTGGACTTGGGAATCGTATGGGGTGGTCCATTTGGAAATAGCATAGGAATGCATGCACTCAGTGTGTTGTGTGCATCAGGGAAATAGTGTGTTTTTAAAAATAAATTAATGTATTTAATNCAGCACCAGCAGCAGCCAGCACAGGACACCCCGGGGACAGCCGCTGCACCGGCGGAGGAGGAGGCACCCCGCAAACGGGTAAGGGGGGGCAAGGGGAACAGGGGGCAAAGGGGCAGCAAAGGGGGGCCAGCGCCATGGGCATACACCACCAGGGGGGGCCATGAGGCTGGTCCAAACGCTACTGAACCGCGACCCCTCCCCCACCCCCTGTCTCTCCCAGACATGGAAAACGGCCCGAGCGGGTGACCCCCCGGAGCACACCGGGCCACCCCGGCCGGAGGTGCACCAGGAAGGGCTGCAGGAGGAGGAGAAGGAGGAGGGAGAGGACCCAGCACGGAGAGGAGGGAGGAAGCCCTACTACAGTGGGGGCCAGTGGGGACACAAGGAGACCGAAGACTTCATCCGGATATGGGGGACCCTCGAGTACCAACTCGAGCTCGCACTCAACCAGCTCAATGAGCAGGTCTACCGGGACATCGTGCAGGACATGGAGGTGGCGAGGCACACCCGCACAGTGACTCAGTGAAGGTCAAAGGCAAAAGAGCTGCGGAGGGGGTACAAGGCCATCAGGGACAATAACAGGCGGTCCGGGCACGGATCCCAGACAGTCCCGTACTATGATGCCCTGGACCGCTTCCTGCACATGAAGGGGTCCATAGTGGCCCCACACCTCGTGGGAAGCTCTGTGGAGCAGGGCAGGGAATGCCTGAAGGTACCCCCTCCCCTCGCCGCCCCCCAGGGCCCCGGACCCACCAGAAGACCAGCCAGGGTGCTCTGTGTCCTACAGCCCCCCCCCGACAGCAGCCCAGAGTCTGACATGGACCAGGCTGGCCAGGGCGACTCCGAGACCAGAACCCAAACCACGCACAGCCGGGGCTCCCCGGGGGAGCACCCCCACACCGTGGTCCTGGACTCGGAGGACCCCGCAGCAGACACAGATGGTGAGTACCCACCCCACGGGGGAGAGGCCTCATGCCCATGCACCCGTGATCACTTGGGGGGGTGCATGGGCCGGGGGGGCCAGGCAGTGACCCGGGGCACCCATGAAGGGAGGGAGGGGGGCCCTGCCACAGGGCGCCCTACAGCACCCCACCACTCTGATATTACCCCCCCTTCACCCATAGGCCATGGACCGCCCCTGCACAGCACCCAGGCGGGACAGGGGACAGCCCCTGAGGAGGCCACCCAGCCGCCCGAGGGAGCAGGTGAGGCAGACGGCTCTGCATGGGGGGCCCAGAAGGGGTACCTGGGCACCAGGAGGGGGGGTACGTGGGAGGGGTCCATGGGGGCGGAGGGTCTGGGTTTCCCCGGTGCAGGGCTGAGGAGCCCCTGGGCTGTGCGGGCCCGGGGCCAGGGGTGCATGGCTTGCTTAAGACCAACCTCCTCTACCCACAGGGCAACCCCAGCAGCCAGCTGGCCCAGGGCCCATGCCTCCGGCCGAGTGCACGAGGCAGTACTGGGCACAGGTCCGCAGGCACAGGGAGGAGCAGGCGGAGGCCATAGTCCGCTCCTCGGAGGAACAGGGTGAGAGGATCCTGGCAGCCATGGCCTGGATGGAGGCGGGCATAGAGCAGTCCCTGCAGCAGGCGGAGGAGTGGGACAGGCGGCTCCAGGCCAAGGTGTGCATGGGAGCGGCGCCAGGAGCACAGGGAATGCAGCAGGCAGGATGAGCTGCTCGGGGGCCTGAGGCAGGACATCCAGGCCATGACGCGGGAGCACTCAGAAAAGTTGGACCAATCCCATGACATCGGGACCTCCCTGCTCCTGCATGCTGGCACGCTGTGTGCCTATGCCATGGCAGGGGGGCCCCCGGGCA
>QEPC01000978.1:1053928-1074333 GCA_003113815.1 Sphenodon punctatus | reverse complement strand
TTTAGTCTTTGTCAGTGCTTTGTTCCAGGCTGGGTGCGGTTGGTCAGCAATATGATGTAAATCACTGGTCTTGCAAGACATGATGATGTGGTTGGGAGTTTGTGAAAGTCATGTGAGATTATTTTCCACACAGCCTACCTGGCTATTTCTAGAGATCCTGCCTACTGGATCAGTACAGAGAATTAAGAGCTTTGATAAAATAGTTATATGCATTTTCAAATATGGTCATTGGTTCCAGTATATTAATTCTCATAGTATATGGCATACAATCAAATCGTAACACTGGGATGGCAAGTTGGAAAACACTCTGAAAATAATAAATACTATTTATTATTATTGGATGCCATGGTTCTTGAATGAGGACTGGTTGCATGGCTTAGATAAGAAGAAGCTAGATCTGTGTGGTTAAATGGATACAGACAGTTACAACATACATTATGAAAAACAAAAATAATAATATGATCTCCCTTACATTGTGTTACATTGATCTCCCTTACATTCACAGTGCTACATGAATTGTGATTGATGCATTGTTACATTGCATCACTGAAAATCAAGAATTGTGATTTCAGTTTACATTGCATCAGTCTACATTGCATTCAGTTACATTATTAAATTGCAGCTGGTGGGGGGTGGCACAGGCACAGGAGGAATCACAGCCAGAGTAGGAAGCTCAGCAGCACTCCAGTGCACTGGGTGCTGGCTCAGAGATCAGGACACAGCCACAGGAAAAGGCAGCCATGGAGTTTAACAGCAGTCACAGAGGTGGACACGGGGGCCCATGGGGGGGGGGCACACAGGCAGGGGAAGCAGACAGCACTATAGGAAGCCCTGGACATCATGGAGGAGGCGGCCAGAGACCCACGGCGACAGGGCAGAGGCAGGAGCTCACAGTGGGGCCAGCTGCACCCAGGGCACGGAAGGCACAGGGGGCCTCACAGGTACAGCCAGCTGCAGGGGGCCAAGAAAGGGTCAGGGGCCGGGTGGCCCACCAGGTGCACGTAGTGGGGCCACTGAAGCATGTTCCAATGGTATCCCAGTGCAGACACGTGGTGTGCGACCAGGTAGTACGCCTCAAAGGGATCTGGCATGGCCAGCCCCTCCTGCACATTGGGTCGGGACCACACACCAGCCAGCGCCATCAGCTCTGCCGCGGTGGGCTCCGGCAAGCCATAGTCGGCATCTGGGGGCCACGGAAGGTGACCCAGCTCCAACAAGCGGTGATAGGCCGCAACATGTGACTGCTGGTACCCACGGGTCCCGTGGACACAGCCAAAGAAGGACACAGCCATGGCAGCGGCCCCTCTGCCAGACAGGCCATGAAGGCAGACAGGCTGCACACATACAGAGCGGACATGGTCTCCACCATGGACCACACCACATGCGAGCACCTCATCTCTGGGATGCGACCATAGGGAAAGGGATGGAGGCCCAGCATCTCCGCATGCAGCCGGCAGTCGCGGGCGCTCGCCTCATAGCCAAAGTAGCGGAGCCCAGAACTCAGACTCGCATAGGCACCTGTGCGGCTGTCCAGGCAGCTGGCGAGTAATTGCATGGCCAGGAATGCCAAGGGTCACACAGGGCCATGGTCTCATGGAAACTTCAGCTATGGGTTGCTATGCCCACGAGCCCTGGGGAAGAGCAGCATCCAGCCATGGTTCAGCAGCATGTGCCTGATACTAACTGCAAGGAAAGGGGGGCTCCGCAAGCCCTGGAGGGATGGGAGGGAATGGGGAGCTCCAAGGTCAGGCGATAAGGCCACCGGCCAGTGGCCACAACATTATAATGAGAACAAGTGAGGCGTGGGGTGCAGAAAGTGCAGCTGCTGGAACTGAGCAGAGCACACATACAGGAAGGCATTCAACACACAGACCAGGGAGGCGAGACGAGGAGGACACCCAACCAGCAGCCAACACAGAGGAGTGGGAGAGGTGATGACAGACAGACAGCAGGAATGCAACTGCTGCAGTGCCCGCACACGCCCGGCGCAGGTCGGAGTCAGACACGGTGCCACTCTGTGTGAACGCTGTGACCCCACGGGGGGACCAGTATGTTAAGCACATCCGTGCTGCCCTTCCTAGGCGGGGGTCTGAGGCTGTCAGTGCTGAGCCTGTGCATTTATTTATCCCAGTCCCATCACCACCTCCACCACCACCACCCAGTGCTGTGAGTCCCCCCTTCAGGCAGCACAGCCACTTCCTCTCCTACCCCCCCCCATCTCTGGGTGGGACAACTCCTCCTCCTCCTCCGTCTGTGCCACCGCCTCCTCCTCCTCCATTCCTCTCTCGCCCTCCGCTCTCCTCTCCCTCCCCCCTGGCTCCATCACACCACGTCCCGGTGCTGCTGTGTGCCCAGTTTAAATCTCCCTCCCCGGCTGGCATTGTTGCTTGTTGCCTAGCAGCAACACTGCATGCTTTGTCCCTGGCTGGGAATCATTTTGCTTGATTCCCGCTGTGTGAATCTTGGCTGTTGGTTAATGTAATAACTAAGCATATTTTTTTTTGCATAGAAAGTATGCCATGAGCAACACAACACAGCAATAATTGTATGATTAGCATACAATAACAGTAATGTAAAAGTTTTTTTTAAAGTTTTTTAAGTGAAACAGAACAGTGGGGATTCAAACCCATCGAATGACAGCTACAAATTGTATAGCAAGCAGGAACCTTAACAACTATATCAACAGAATTCTGTTGTTTGGCTGACTTCTTCTAGACTGAGGAAGTGCGGAATGAGGATTGTAACAAACTCTTCTGCATGGACTTCACACTTCATTCCTTCAACTTTCTGAGCTGGTCCTATGATGTAAAAAATGACTCAGTCAGCCAATACACAGGTCACCTTAAACTCCCACCAGGAGTTTTGCTCAAAAAACTTTAGTTTGGAGGTCAGTTGGGGAGCGTGGGGGCAAGTAAGGTGGTGTTAACTCTGGGGTCCGGGAAGGTGGGGGCACGTAAGGACAGGTGGGGGCAGGGCAGTCAATGACAGTTGCCATTGCCGATGGTTTTAGACTCTCTAAGGCTATGTGGCTAGGATGGAAGGGGAGGGTAGGAGAGTAGCAAAATTGTGAGTGCGTATGTCTCTCATGTCAGCAAAGGTGTGTGAATGCTGCTAATAAAGACCACCACCAGTTCCAACTTCCAAGCTTGAAGAACCCTGTCACGGGTTGGAGGTCCGCACCCCCACTTTACCAGGTTTGAGTGACTCAGTTTCCCTCGCGTACAGCCCACTTAAATCAGTTTTTTTCTCTGGCTGATTCAAGCCTGCTGCAGGGATAACCCCTTTGTCACCCAAGGGCCCGATCCTTCCCATTTACAGACTCTTTAATTTCTGGCTTCGCAAGAGTTTGAGAGCCCTTGTTGCTTACTTGTGTTCCAATGTTAGACACAGACACTTCTTCATAAAGATAAGTCAGTTTATTAATTACATAAGCAAGATAATTGATACAGAGTGGTTACTAGAAATCAAAGGTAAATATAATGCATTCCTAACCTATACTGGTTGAGTTCCTAAATAAGCATCTTACCCTACCAAGGTCAATAAGTTCTTCTCTTCAGTCATAGATGTAGAATGACTGGGCACTGATCTCTTAGTTGGTAGAAAGCAAAATCATGCCTCTCAGTCCATGGTTCGGCTCAACCCTCCTGACTGCAAGATGTTGAGTGAGTTCCCGATAGTCTCTCTCCCCTCTGGGGTACAACTCCTTATATCCCCAGGAGGAAACCCCTCGTATCTTTCTCGAGGCTTCTAGAATTCCTTTTGTTCTTGCTATCAGCTTTCTGTGTCTCTTGAACGTAGGCAATGGCTGCCTGCATTAGCATTTTAAATGTCTCTGGCCATCCATCTGGGGCAAATCCACAAACTGTCTTTCCATTTCCTGGAGCTTGGTCAAGTGTCACAGTCTTGATGTGAGTTTTACAGTTCTTAATTGTAACATTACATACACGTTGAACCTTTTGCTTTACATATTTACTAGGTTTGTGGCCTTCCTGTAGCCCAGTATCACATGTGTGTGACCCTATGTTTCTCCGTGACAAACCCTCTTTCCAGAGGGCTGCAAGAACACATCTGGCATAGACAGAAGCCTCACTCTCCGCGCTGACAAGTAACACCATTGGAAACATTTTAGAGTAGATGGGGGTGGGGGGGCAGAGTGTTCACCTGTTCCCTTCACATCCCTACCCATTCTACAAATTTCCTAGCAGTTCTCAAGCTGCTTGCAAAGCCCACCACCACCAAATGCTAGGGCTAGACTGCAGCAGCAGCTATAGCATGTTTGGCCAAAAAAACCGGTCTTTGAAGTTCCACCATTTTACATATTTGCATTAATATGTAAAATATGTAAACATCCACATGTAAACACCCAACATATGTAAAAATCCACATTTAAACACCCAGCATATGTAAACATCCACAGGGCACACTGACACACCACACCACACCACACCACAGTAATTGGTGGCGGCATAGGAAACTACAAAATTACATGAGAAGAATGGAAGGATTTAATTCTATTTGTACTAGGGCAGAGTCTAGAGCGGGAGGGGAGGATTAGTAATTATTTACCCCCACTGTGAAACCTCACAAGCCTCCTTGCTCCCTCTCTCTAGGAGGGTCATGCCATAGCCCGCCCCGTCTCCTGATCCCCAAATCATACCTCTCTCACTCATAGTAATTGTTTTAAATTAAATTGCACCTCAAACCAGGAAAGAACTCAGTGTATGATCTGTTTAAGATTTAACTACTATAATCATGTGGCCACAGAGAGCAACAAAAATATGAATGGGGATTGGGCAAGGAGCAGCTCGGGACAGAGGGTGAGGGGAAAACTATTTCCATTTGTCCTATTTTCATCACAAAAGGCTTGGAAGGGAAGGGCTGGGCAGGCAGCTCAGTAAAAAGGAGGTTGCCTTGCCTGCCTTCCAATTAACAGGTATAATTGATTCACTCACCTGACTAACATGACATGAGACAATCCCAGAAGCTGTAGCACTAGCTGCTGTTTGTTACTTGCATGATTGGGGGGGGATTCCTTTCACAATTACAACAAGCCAAGCAAGGGTTACTCCGAGTATGTATTTATGTAAGCAGAGCAGGGCAGGGACCTTTTTATGTTCAACACACAGAGAGATCTGTTTTCAGACATCATGCTAACCCCAGTTTACCCACACTTGAACATTTCTTATGCATGTTGCAGGGCTGTATTGGTGCCTTATGGAGCCCTGGAACATGCATAAGGAATGTTTAAGTGTGGTTAGCGTGACGTGGGATGCCGAGTTTTAGGAATGGAATTGCGGCACGGTAAAGGCTCCTGCCGCATTAGCCCTACCCAGAACCCCGCCAACAGCACAGGCAGCAAGGACCACCCAACAGCAACACAGGCCACCCAAGTCACAGGGGTCCCCACAGGGATAGAGAAATGTCACAAGGGGAGGGCAAACAAGCAGAGGATGGTACCGGAGCAGTCTGAGGCAGGTTCATGAGGCATGGATCCCCCATGCTGGTGCAACAGTGCTGACGGGGATGGAGGCGAGTCAGAACTGATGCGCTGCACAGACAACCCCACCCCGGAGGAAGCCGGGAGGTGGTCTGGGGGCCCCAGACCTGCACAGTCACAGAGGCATCCAGAGGGGTAGGGGGGGGTCCGGGTCATGGGCACAGGTGAGTGGGCGGTTGGCCAAGGGAAGACACCACCACCCGGAGAGCCGGTAACCAGCTCAGAGAGCAGGACACAGCCACAAGAGGGGCTGGCCATGGAGGATAACACCACAGGCAGCGAAGGCCAGGGGGTGCCCGAGGAGGGGCCCCAGAGATGCAGGCAAGGGCAACGGGCCCATGGAACCAGCCGGAACAGCAGTGAGTCTGATACAGCCGGGAGCGAGCAGAAAGTGACCCAAGGTGGCAGGGAGGAGGCAGGAGCACATGGCGTGGCCGGCATCCAGGGCAGTGAAGACACAGGTGGCCTCACAGCCAGCTGCAGGGGGTCATGAAGGGGCCCGGGGCAGGGTAGCCCACCAGATGCACATAGTAGAGCCACTGAGGCATGCCCAGACAGTAGCCAGTGCAGACATATGGTAGGCGATGAGGTAGTAGGCCTCTAATGGATCCTCCATGGTGAGCCTCACCTGAACATCAGCACGGGACCACACACCAGCCAGTGCCACCAGCTCCTCTCCAGTGTGCTCCAACAAGCCATAGTTAGAAGCAGGGGGCCATGGAAGGTGCCCAAGCTCCAACAGGCAGTGATATGCTGCCCCACATGAGTGCTGGTATCCATGGGCCCCGTGGACGCAGCCAAAGAAGGAAACAGCCAGGGCTGCCCACCCCCCTCCGCCAGACAGGTCGTGAAGGCAGCCAGGCTGCACACAGAGAGGGAAGACACAGTCTCTGCTGCGGACCACCCCACATGCAATCACCTCATCTCTGGAATGCACCCATCGGGAAACGGACAGAGGCCTCCCAATGCTTCCCCCCCTCCCCAGCCAAGTGTCTACCACCACTCCCCAGGAGTGGTTCCACTGCAGGGGCAGCCAAGCAGGCAGTGAGGCAGGCACAGAGAGACTGACTGTGTCCACTGCCTTGCTGGAGGAGGGAGTGAGCTTAGCCAGTCTGGCCTCCAGGGCCTGTTGCTTCTTGCTGCCGCTGCCACCTGTGCCTTGTACACGCATGCAGTATGACCAGTCCAGAGGTGCTGCTATCACACGCACAAGACACCCAAAATGCAGCTAGCTTATTAAGCGCATTATGCCATGAAAAGAGAAATATAACCAGTTCAGTTGTGCCCCCATAATCAGTTCATGCTGCCCCCACCCCACAACCAGTTCATTTGCGCCCCCGCCCCCATATAATCAATTCACGCTGCCCCCACCCATAACCATTTAATTTGTGCCCACAGGGCAGCGTGAATTGATTATATGGGGGCGCAAATGAATTGGTTATAGGGTGCAGGTTTAAAGACAGTATTCCTGTTAGCAATAACTTCATTAAGGAGAGTTAATGAAATAGCAGCCATAATAATCTCAGAACCATATTTGCAGATTTATTTTCCAAGACAGAATAGATATTGCTTTACATCCTAAATTCCTACCTAAGATAGTATAAGTAAGACAGTTGTGAGAATGTGGCCCTTTTTACACGGGCCTCTCCTCCCAGCCATGAACACGCAGATTTCTGTGTGTTCATGGGTGGGGGAACCCCGTGTGAACAACGCAGTGCACGCACCCATGGTGAGTGGGGGGTATGTGCGCGGCCACCTAACATGCATCCCCACATGCACGGAGCAACCAGGGGAAACAGTGGTTACTATGTGGCTGTGGATGAGTGGTGGGTGAGTGGGGATGCGTGTGCAGCCGTGCGCATGCCTCACCCATGCACTGGGACTCCCCACCCGGTGGAGTCATGTAAAAATATAATGTGAGGAGCCACTGGAAGAAGAACAGAAGGTTGCTACCTTGTAAACAAGGTTCTTTGAGATGGCTCCAAACATTCTCACAGCACCCACCCTTCCAGCCCCCATGGAATTATTTGCTTATAATTCTAGAAAGGGTTGAAAGAAACTGTCATTCTGAGAGGAAGAGTGCTTTTTATACTAGAGGAGCTCGAGACCATCATGTGGTCTATTATTTGACTATTCAAATAATAGTGCGTGTGTGAGCACGCACAACCATTTTGTGAGAATGTTGGGAGCCATCTTGAAGAACCTTCTTTACAAAGTAGCAACCTTCTGATCAGCACATGGGGAGGAGTTGTTTGTAAACAAACAGCATTATCTCCCAGAGCGAGTGTCCTGCTGCTGCTGCTGCGCTACTAGGAGGCAGAGGCAGGTGAGGGATGGGGTCTGGAGCCAGGGAGGGGAGGAAGAATCACTTATTGGGGGAGAAGCTGGCTGCAGCCTGCTGCCCAGCCAGGCAAGTACAGGGCCACACATGTGGCACATGCCTGGTGCCGGCCCTGGGTGGGAGGGGCACCACTTGCTATCTTAAGGCTGTTTAGACAATTTGGTAGGTCAGATCCAATATGGGATGTGAGGGTCTTTAATTCTGAAATTAAGGCTAAATTCCTGAACGGGGCTGAATTATGGACCATCCCTGCACCATGTCACCTAAATGTGATATAGAATAAGTTCCTTCGCTTTCTTCTAAATGCCCCAAGAAGTGTTCCAGCAGAAGTTATAAGAAGAGAGTTAGGTCAGGTTTCTTGGGAAGGGACCATTAAAAGATCTGCCCTGTTGCTCTGGTTGAAAGTACATTACTCCTCACAGATTTTGTTGAGAGCTATAAGGGAGGATTCTTATTCTAGTCCATGGATGAAGACCATGGAAGACTCTGTGGCCCATATTGGCTATTCCAAATAACAGCTTTTGGCAAAGGATTATTCCCAGGTGAGACAGGATATCATTAGTAGATTGGAGGATTTAGAATACAGTTGTCTCAAGCTGCAGTGAGAAATTCCATCTTCCTAAAAGATTATTTGGAAGTGATGCCACCATGGGGGACTATTGCATCATATTTAACTCAACCATTGTCAGATAGAATAAGGTATCTTTTCCTCTGTGCCAGAACTAATTCACTTCCAACAAATGTGCTCGAGGGATGCCTGCGAGGGATTGGTTATGCAGAACGTATTTGACCATTCGACCAGATGGCGACAGAGTCATTGGCACATGTATTTATTGATTGTCATTTATATGACAAGATTAGATCATACTATTTGACATCATACCTGAGCCTGTGGTCGGGATGTTCAAATGAAACCTTGGTATATAAGTTATTGATTGATGACGATCCCAACCTTACGGTGGCCATGGTAAAATTTCTACATGAGGCACACTTAATAAGGAGAAAGTTTTTGTCCTTCCAGTCTTTTGAGAATCATGGTACCAGCCCAGCGAATGTTTGTTATTTAAGTATCTGTTAAAGGGTTTAATTATTAGCAGTGAATTGCTATTTTCAATCAAATGGGGATGATATGTCGTGGTAAGATCTGAAACAACTAATACTTGTGGTTAATCTCTATGGGGCTTTACTTGAGTTCTATTAGGTGATGAAGTTAAGCTATCAGGCAGAGCAATTGCCTAATGGTTAATGGGATAATATTGATTGGTATAATAATAACTTGTTTTTGAATTAAGGTGGTTTATATTTTTGAACTTTATTGTCATGATTTTGTATTTGTATTCTGAATTATCTTACTGGCGATAACTTGATTAAGCTGAATAAGCTAATTTGATTTGATTTTTGAGGAAAGAGGGGCCCCACATGCCCAGGTGGGATGGGGAGGGAAGCATGGGAGCTCCAAGGACATGCAATAAGCCCACAGGCTGCAGCATGGGACAGCAAATGAGCGAGGCGTGGGGTGAAGACCCTACACAGCTGCAGGAACTGAACGCATTGACAGTACAGCCAACACTGATATCAGGGCGGTGATGACAACAGGCAGCTACCACTGATGAATGAATGAATAAATTTATTGTTTGGCTGTGGGCCTTAACAAAAATACAAACACTTGCTTAAGTAAAACTTAAATATACTACAAATTAAAATATTACTGTACATAATTCCAACAAACTAACCAATAGTATCATTGTGCTATGTATACTATATACAGTTTTACTGAATGCAGCCCCTATCCGAGTCTCCACCCTTATCCAAATATAAATATCCATAACACAACAGGTTAAAACAGTTCAATTAAGCACTCCAATTAAACACCCCCCAAGAATACATCGGCCGAATCCAAAGACAGCTCTGCCATAATACTTGCGGCTGGTCATACCAAATCACCAGCTATAGCTCATACTAGGACACAACCCCTTCAATTAGAGGTTACGTGCTAATCGTATACGCAATATGACTTGCGCACAACTGGCTACTGCTCTAGATAAGTCAGAATCCACTGGACTAAATATATTCCTCATGATCTGGCCAGCCCCCTCGATTCGCCCAGTTCGATCCCCCAAATAACAGATCCTAGGGCCTACAAAAGCGGTACATCTTAGGAGGATGTGGTCCACTGTGTCCACCTCCCCCAACTGACACAGTGGGCACAACCTCTGGGCCCATGGAATCCCTTTATACTGAACCTCCACAAGTGCCGAAGGGAAGGAATTTACCCTCAGCTTAAAATAAGCTACACATTTCCCAGAATCCATCCAGGTGAAGAGATAATGGTCGCCAGCATCAGTAGGTTTAAAGGGAAAATACGCTAACACAACCCTCTGAGCCGCAAGCATTTCCTTCTCTAGTTGTATCATCTGGTCCCTCACCCTCCTTGTTATCAGACTCTTAGCCGCAGCCAGCCCCACTGACCTCAGGGATTCAGCTGAGAACCCAAGGCAGTGGACCTCCTTCTCTACCACCTGGATCCAAGTAGCATCTATCCCTGCATTAATTGCCAGAGAGAGAAGGGTGGCAGCTACCACTGATAGCAGGAAGGTGATGTCAACAGGCATGCAGCTGCGGACCCAAGCCTGGGCGTATGCAGGCCCAGGGCATGAGCCCCCATGCCGGGAGCACAGGTGCAATCAGGGGGGTTGCACCCAACAGCTGCGCACTGGATGCCCAGCCACCGCTGGGGCATCCAGGTGAGCACAGGTGCCTAGGGGCAACCCACACAGGTGAAAGGGTAGGGCAAGGAGCCAAGGTGGGACCAGCCCTTGGGCTATAGAGGCACATGCCGGACTGGACTAGGGACACTCTCCACCATGGATGTGGGATGGAAGGGTGTATGCGGGATTCACCTGGCCATCTGCGCAGCATGGTTCCAGGTGCACACAGACCTCATGCACATCACCACAGAGGCGATGCACCTGGCTGCCTGCATACGGGTGTGCATGGCCAGGAGCACTACAGCCACCTGGCACAGCCACCACGGGTGCAGGCACTCCCTGGTCAGACTCAAGGCCCTGTGGGTTTCCAGGGTGTACCACCGGGCCCTCCGCCATGCCCGAGAGCAGGCATCAGCACTCTGCGCGGCAGCTGGCTGACAACACTGGCGGAGGGAGGCCATGGGACAAGCAGCAATGCTTGCTGTGGCCATTGCCCAGCGGATCTGGGTCACTGAGTGAGCACAGGAGTGGTGGGCTGGGGCCCTGACCCGTTGGGACGTAACCACCTGAAGGGCGCACTTCAGGATGGACAGGCGTTGCTTCCTGTGACTTGCAGAGCTGTTGACACCCTGGTTGGAGCGGCAACGCACCCCCATGCGGGCCCCCATTCCCATGGTCCAGCACGTGACCATAGTGGTCTGGGCCCTGGCAATGCCCAATTCCTGCCGGTCCATGTCACAGCACTTTGGTGTTGGGGTGAGAGTAGTAAGGGGGACACTAGTCATCAGACTGATCGTTATCAGTTTGACAGGTCACGTGGGGTCTTATGTCAGCGGAAGTCCCACCTTCCTGGGGCCGGAAGTCCCGCCTTGGGACAGAAGTGACATGGGTAAGCAGAAGTGATGCAGAAGGTCGTAATGCTTCCGGGTCAGGGAGGAAGGTCCTTACGCTTGACTTTGGGGGGGCTCTGCTTGTGGGTCAGGGTGACTGCAACTGAAGGTTCCAGCCTCCCTGAACCCACAAGTTCCTTTGAAGAGGGCCGTGTAATGCATCTATGAACTCAGGAGAGTGAGATGGACCAGTAGGTATGGGTTTTGTGAGGATCAGAGCAACTTTATGGCACGGGGTTCAGGGTAGGGTGAACTGCAGCAATTGGGTCATGTAACCCCTCTATGAGCTCAGCAGAGTGAGGTGAACCATTCATCATAGGTTTCATCATCCTAGCCCTCTCCATCTTGGAGAAAACCGGGTCCAATGGGGTGGGGTTTCCAGGGTAGGATGAGTCACAGAAAGAGGGTCATGTGAGGGTTCAAGTGACTCAGGAGTGTGAGCTGAACCAATTGGTGAAAGTTTCATTGTTCTAACCTGCCTCGTTGCAGAAATCTGACCAATCGGAAAGGTTTGTGGAGCTGTAGTCCTGCCCCCTAGGGGTATGAGAGAGAGGCCCGCTATTTTCTGATACAGAGAGCAGGGAGCCGATTGCTACCACTTACATGGAAAAATGAAATGGCTTACCGTTGGGGTGCTACCCCCTTTGATCTTGTTAAAAGGCTTTATACGGGAAAGAAATCAGTTGAAACCTCAGAGCCAGACAATGAACCCATGGACACGCAACAGGCTGAAGACCCTGTGGTAAGTTGCACTGAATTGGTGGGGTTGAGGGAGAAGGGAAAGAGTAATTGGAAAAAAATACAGACACCGGAGGTGATTTGACTTTTTATCTTTTGTTTCAGGTCAATTCTGACTTTTTAAAGGCTTTTGAAAACCTGAAATTGGGAGATCCAGTGGGAGTAAAGTATCTTGTGTTTCCTGCTTTTGCAAGTGTTTAAGAGCAGGTGACGAGATGGATTGCTGTAAAAAGAAACTAGCAACAGTAGAAGAATAAAAACTTTATTTGAAATGCCTCTGGTAGTCATTGGTGTTTTTTTATCAGGACATGTTGGAAGCATGTCTGCGCACAAGGAGCTGCTAAGGGAGATCTATTACACTCCAGGAGAGAGTGGAAGTTTTGGAGGGGTAAATCCTCTTTTTCAGGTTGCTAAAAAGCAGAGCAAAACCTTGTCTAAGAAAGAAGTGATTTCATGGCTTTCAGATCAGGATGTGTATACCCTTCACAAACCTTCACGCAAGCATTTTAAAAGAAACAAAACAATCATGTCGGTGTTGGATGCTCAATGGCAGGCTGATTTAGTAGATATGCAACATTTCTCTAAGCATAATGGGGGTATCAAGTACATCTTGACCGTCATAGACATCCTATCTAAGTATGCCTGGGCCTTAAGCCTGAAAGACAAGACGGGTGGCGAAGTGGCTAAGGCCTTTGCAGCCATTTTCAGGGAAGGACAGATACCCAAAAAATTACAATTAGATCAGGGGAAAGAATTTTTAAATAAGACATTCCAAAAACTGCTTACACAACATGGGGTGCACCAGTTTGTAACCAATAACGATGTCAAGGCAGGGGTGGTGGAGCGGTTTAACAGAACTTTAAAATCAACGATGTGGCGGTATTTCACAGCTCGCAAAACCTTTCACTATATTGATGTCCTGCCTCAGCTCATCAAGAGCTATAATCACAGTTACCACAGGTCCATACGCACCAGCCCTGTAGATGTGAATACCACAAATGTTCTGAAGGTGTGGAAAACGCTTTATGGGGACAATGTGAGGATAAAGAAGGAGGCACCGTCTTTTAGAAAAGGAGACCATGTCAGGATCTCCAAACTCAAGGGTAAATTTGAGAAAGGTTATGAGCAAAGCTTTACAGGGGAAATATTCATAGTGGATGGTGTCCTGAACAAGGCACGGAGGCCTGTGTACAGACTGTGCGATTACGAAGGTGAAGCAATCTTTGGGACCTTCTATCCTGAAGAACTTCAAAAAGTCAACCCTAAACAGGACAAAGTTTACAGGATTGAAAAAGTGATATCCACAAAGGGGAAAGGGCGAAACAAGCAGTGCCTGGTAAAGTGGCTAGGCTGGCCATCTAAATTTAACAGTTGGGTAAGAGCTTCAGAGCTCACAGACGCTTAATCACCATGGCTGACTTTTACATCAGTTTACCGAGCAACGCATGCACCGGTGCTTTTCCACGAAACAGCAGTTCTAATTTTACCATACAGCTAGTCAGACCCTTGGACCTTCCAGGCAGCTGGGAAGTGGGTCTGGCTGAAATACAATACCCCCACAGTTGGGATAACGTCGCATTACCCACTGTTTATGAAATCAGCCTTGGACCTGCAAAATGGCATTACACCCTCGCCCCCGGCTATTATTCAAGCATTGCGGTACTAGTGGACCAAATAAACAACCAGATACCCAGAGGTACTAACCCACCTCCTGTAGCCCTGAGGTTTGACCCTGTAAGGAGAAAAGTTAGAGTGGACACCGTTGAGACGTCCAGGGTCCTGCTCCGTGGGGTTGAAGCCCCTAGCATAGCTGAATCATACAGCTTCCTAGCCCGTGGGGCTCTAGCCCCTATATTAGGGGCGTCGCCAGGTTTAACGCATCAGCAATTCCCCCACGCTGCAGACATTACGGGGGGATTCAACTCTCTGTACCTGTACACAGACATTGTAGAACACCAGTTTGTGGGGGATTTCTCAGTGCCATTATTGCATTGTGTTCCTGTGTGGGAGAACAGCAATGAGTTTGTCACCATCACCTACGACAAGCCTCACTACGTACTATCAGTAAACACCACATTGACATTACCACCACTGAAATAAAGACAGATCAGAATGAACATGTCTCACTTCGTTTTGGAAAGGTGGTTGTGAAACTACACATACACCCTCAGAGAGCAGCGAGTTTTTAAGATGGTGATTGTAAAAAAATGTGGGGACCCCAGGGTCTATACCAACTACTACAAAGCCCAGGCCGGATATGCCCTCCCAGGCTTTCATGGAGCCCCAGTGATGTATGGGGCAGGTATTGGGGGGATATTTCACAGTCTCTTTCGAAAAGCTGTTCCTCTTTTAAGAAGAGACTTCGAGTTGATTAAACCCCATGCCAAAACAGTTGCCCAAAATATAGCCAAGGATGTGTTGGGGCACATTAGTCGATCTGTCATGGAGAAAATCACCCCCTCTGATAAGCAGAAGGACTCTGGCCTTATGTATATACAGAGAAGAAGAGGCATTAAGAGAAAGAGATCAAACACGCGATGGGTGGGGCCCCCTCGAGCCCATAAAAGGAGGATTGTGCAGAGGAGGCCACACCAGAAGCAGAGAAAGGCTGTACAAAAGAGGAGGCATTTGGTTCTAAGGAAGGGAGATATCTTTTAATCAACATGACTTTTATTCACTGTGGCTCCGAGGAATGCACCAAATCTGAACTAGACTTGTTTCAAGTAGCCCCACACAAACCAGCATCGAGAAGAGTATGTACATCGAAATCCCCCCCTCTCTCGGCTGTGCGGGAGACAGCGCCTCTTAATTTTTTCATTGCTGAAAATGGAATAGACTATTTGGATTTGAACAACACATTACTCTACCTCACCTGTAAGGATGTCAAGGAAAACGGCGCAAATATCGACACAGACACAGAAGTGGGCTTGGTGAACTATCCTGTGGCCTCCATATTCAGCCAGTTGGATGTTACGCTGGGGGATCGCCTCATACCTTAGGGACCGCCTCGCCCTCCGCGCCCCAGAGCGGTTCCTGCGGTCTTCCGGGGGTGCCTTCCTGGAGGTCCCCCGTGTTAAGCGGGGGGCCACGATGGAGAGGGCATTCTCGGTAGTAGGAATGCGGCTGTGGAACTCCCTTCCAGAGGAAGCTCGCCTGGCCCCTAGCCTGCTAACATTCCAGCAAAACTGTAAGACCTGGCTGTTCGACCAGGCCTTTGGGAGGGAGGGTGAGTAGGGTGGGAGGTTTTAGTTCCCCCACCTATTTTTGGCTTTTAGAGTGGTTGTCTAGCCCTGTAAATTAATTATTTTTATAATATTTATGGTTATTTTAAATTGTTTTTATTGTATTTTAAAGATTGTTGGAAGCCTCCCTGAGCTGCATGGCAGGAGGGGCAGGGTAAAAGTTTATAAATAAATAAATAAATAAATAAAATAAATTAGCCAGAGCAACAACTGCTACCCTTACAGGCATTCATAGAATCTGTGCTCAATTACAGCGGAGATGCCCTCGCCACACAATTTTCTGCAGGCCTGTTTTACAAAGACACTGTGGGACATCATGAAACAACAGATTTGGAGGTGGGTAATGAGGGTTTTAAGAAGAGGGCACACATTACCAGAGACAGCAGAAAAGTTGAACTGTTGGGCCCCTCCACAGCGACCTGTTTTTTCAAGAAAAACTGCTTTTGAATGGGGTGGATGTGAAAATAAAACTGACCCGGAGCAAGGATTCTTTCTGCCTCATGAGTAATGAGCCTGCCAGGTGGTACAAGTTGCAGCTTCTAAATGCCTCGCTTTTTGTGAAAAAATTACGAGTGGCACCAGGAGTTTGCTTAGGACATGCCGAGGCCTTGCTTAGCTCCAATGCTAAATATCCTGTGGATCGATTGGGCATGAAAGTGTTCAGCATCCCCGCCGGCAGTCATGTCAGTAATCAAGAGAACCTGTTTCTGGGGCAACTCCCCAAGCTGTTGGTTCTGGGGATGGTGGATAATGATGCACACAGAGGGAATTATGAAAAGAACCCCTTTCATTTCAAACACTATGATATTAATTTTGTGGTGTTCTATGTGGATGGAGAGCAGATTCTGGCCAAGCCATTGCAACCAGACTTCGCAGCTGGAAACTGCGTGAGGGAATACATGAATTTGGTACAAACCACTGGCAAACACATGAAAGACCGTGCCCTCCTAATCAACCGTGAGGAGTTTGCACTGGGGTACATGCTGTTTACCTTCGATCTGTCTCCTGATCAGGAAGGCGGCGATCATTACTCGCTGATTAAAAATGGAAACCTGAGGGCAGAAATACACTTTGCTGTAGCCTTACCCATCCATCACCATCAACATGATCATTTATGCTGTTTTTGACAATGCAATAGAGATAAACCAGAGGAGAAACGTGCTGTTTGACTATATGTAACATGGACACCATACAGTTATTACATGTTTTATCATCAGACCCTTACACAAGAAAGACTTTCTTAGATGTTTTCCCAAGCGACTGGCTCCCTAAAGGGAGATTAGCACAAAGGCCTGTTGGTGGTGGTCAACACACACACCCATACCCATCCTGGAGAACATTGACTGGCCATCTACCTGACAGAACACAACCAGGGTGAGTTTTTTGACTCTTACGGACAGCCCCCTGACAGCACCCTGTTCCCTAGAAGCATTTAAAATGTTTTGAACAGGAATGGTTGTAGGAACGTATTTCAACATTGCCAATTACAAGACCCAAACTCTGTGGCCTGTGGTTTTCATTGGGTTTTTTTCCTCCATCACTGGTGCAAGAGTTTATCTTTTCAACAAATTTTAGAAATGTATTCTGATAATTTAGCAGAAAATGATCAAATTGTGACTCGTTTTATAAAAAATAAAAAGTACTATTTGGACAGCCCCAGGATTATGGCGGGCATGTTACGACAAGCCCAGACCTGTGTTTCCTGTAGTGAATTTCATAGCCATGTTTTTCAATAAAGCTCCCCTCCTTGTGGGTTTAAAACTAACCAAGGACTGTTGTTGCTTTTTTTCCTGAGGGAGTTAAAAGTAATACACAAGACAAAAGACGTTCTTTAAAAGAAAAGTTAAACATTTATTTAAAAGTACACATAATTTCAAAGTTCACAAGACATTGTTTTTTACATCCTGATCCAGTTGAACATACTGGTCAGTCTATTTCTAGAAGGGGTAAGGGGAGAGGATAGTTGACTGGGTTCGAGCAGGGCCATGGTGGATGATTTGGCATTGTTAAGATGTTCCCAGGTAGAGGAATTTCTTATCAGAGAGGAGGGGACGTTTGCTTCAGGCAAGGCTTTTACAAAAACATCCCAGCCTGCTGGGGTTTTTTTGAGGGTGTGGTGTTGAGTAGCTGCATGCACCTGGTCCAGCATGGTAGAGCCTCTTACTGGTGTGCCTTTGTACAAAAAAGTACCCCGTTCATCCCAGGTGGGTTGAGGATTAGATTGCCTTAGTTTATCCAGCAGAAGTTCAGCATTGACCTGATTCTGCTTACGAACCCCCCTCAACACATCCTGAATTATCAGGTCTGACCCCGCAATGTGTTCAGAGTGGGGGAGAAGGGATGTATCCTCCAAAGGGGGCATCTACAATGTGAGTTTCCCCTTCCCCACAGCCCCCTGCTTCACCAAAGTTAAATATTTTTGAAGTACAGAAGCATACTGATTAGCTTTCTCATACTCCCCGAAGTCAGATCTTTGCAGAATGTGTTTCATTTCTGCATCCATTGTGCAGGTTACAGCGAGTGTAATAGGCACATCATTTGGAGGAGGGCTAACTCTCAGCTGCTCTAGCTGATGCTCCGGCACGAGATACATTTTCTCGTTGTATTCCATTATTGACTTGTTAGTAGTCCACTAAGGAGACGAATGGCTATGCTCAGTAAGGGAGCGAGAAAGCCTCCTCTTTGTTTCAGCAGCTGTCGCTTTCTTTTAAGAGAGGTATTTTTATTAGATAGGCTTTTTATAGCCTTTCGCTCTCTCTTCAACACCCCTATCTGTCGGGGGTTGAGGGGGAGGTTTCCCTTAAAAACATTACGAGCAATTTCAGATATGGCAATCAACAGATCATCAGAAGCAGCACAAAGAATAGCCTTCTGCTGACTTAATGGCGCCCTGACAAGTAGCTTCAAAAGAGGTAGTTTCTCTGCACCCAAGCCGACATGTTGAGTCCACAGAGACAATACAAAAATGGGGGAGTGGTGAGGAAAAATCTGCATCTTTTATTCCCCTTTTTCATAGTATAAGCGATTGGCTAATCAGGAGGGAAAAGCCCCATTCTTAATCTGTACTTCTCGGGTGGGGTGGGGATTAAATCCACACCAAATAACTGTAGGGTTTACGGGTCGCATCTGCATAAGATTCCAGGGAAAACTGGGATTTTCCGGGGTACATTTGTCGGGCTAGAACGGCTACCTGAATCTTATCTCTAGGATTCTTAAAAATCACCAAATACTTTGCGTTCAAGTGAATGGTTCTGCTCTTCTTACCCCTGCAGAATAGGTTCTGAACTATATAAAGAATGGAAAGATTATTGTGATGTACATACTTGGTGAATGCTTTTCCTACCTCTTCACTCTCTGAGACAGCCTGCATTAGGTCATCTACTATGACCCAGCTCGTTTTATTATTAGGGAACAAAACATCATCAGTCTGAGTATTGGGCAGACCCTCTACAAACTTAACAAAGGGGTATTTACAAAGTATCACTTTATACAATGGCTGCCAGCAGCTGTAACACCATACTACATTGTCAGGCATGGTGGAAAGCACTTGCCTCCCATGGTCTAACAGATTTTTTATAAAGTATGTTTTACCAGACCCACTCAGCCCTGCGATCAGAACAGAGAAAGGGTGTTGCCATCTAGTGTCCATGGTTAATATCCATAGGGCAGACTACGGTAGTCTTCTCTAAGCATCCTCTTATCATACACCACTCTCTGTGTTTTCCTAAGAATCCTTGTCTCTATTTGAAAACGTTTTTTGTCTCTTACTTTGGACGGCTGTTCAATCGTTATCTTTTTATCTTCTTCCTGTCCTGGATTATAGTCCCAAACCAGATCTTTCAAAGTCTCAAAATTAACTTTTTCACAATTGGCGCTATTCAGTGTAATCCCCTTCACCTTCATGCACACTTTACCATTACTCAGCTTGTTTTAGGACCTCCTGAAGCATATTCTACAATGGGGAAGTTTGCTCGTCAGTTTGATTTGGGGGAAGTTTGCTCGTCAGTTCTCCTAAATAGTCACAGAGAGGAGGAACTCACTCCCCCTTGTGGCTCACGTATATGGCAGAGTCTGTATTGTGGTAAAGACAGTGCTCCTGCAAACCTTCTAGCACCCTGTACAACTCCAGGCATGCATAGGCAGTTGTAAAGGCTGCTATACAAATATTGGTGGTGCTTGAAATCACGCAACACTCCTTAGACTCTTTCCAGCACACACAGGCTGCATCCTCCCCCAAGAACTCACAAGAAGAAATAACATAGTGGGGAAATAACATACTCCTGAAAAAGTTCTTCAGGATATCAAACAACAGCCATGTTACCCAGATTGGACCTTTGCGCAAACTTTCCCCAGAAAGAATTAAGGTAGGGTTTAGTGATACTACATTTTGCAGGGTTCCCCTCAATACGATCAGGGCATAAGCATACCCCTTCTTTCCTATAGTACTCCTCAGCATAGCTAGCCTGTTGCTCCTCAGTAGTGCACCAACCAGGGGCGGATTGGGAAATCAAAGTGGCCCAGGAAAATATAGTGTTAGTGGCCCTGTGCTGGTGGCAAAGCCACCAGCAGGCTGGAAATGGGCCATGGGGGCGTGGCTTGGGTGGCGTGGCTTGGGGGCATGGCTTGGGGCAGGCAGAGTGCACCAGATTTGGGGCTTAGCACAGCTGAGTCCCCAGACTCAGATCCTCAGCGGCCTGGCAGGGGTAAGTGGGAGGTTATGGGGGGCTGGCAGGGGGGAGACTGCCACTGGTGGGGGTACTGACCCTCATTTCAGTGCTCTGGCTCCCCAAATCACTCCGTTTTAGTGCTCAATGACCCCCAACCCAAAATCACTCTATCCCTTGCTATGCATCCTACAGTAAGGCTTCTTCATTCCTACAGCAGCTGCACTAGTATTCCACAGGCCCTGTGTTTAGCTTAGCAAAGTGAAGACTAAGGGCAGAATTGATACCAAACTTCAAATATCTACATTATATCCTACATTAAGGC
>QEPC01000978.1:983129-1005203 GCA_003113815.1 Sphenodon punctatus | reverse complement strand
CCTCCTCCTCCTCCTGGACCCTCTGTGCCGGGCTCGCTGTGCATTGGGGGCCCCCATCGTGCCTTGTTCCGGGGGTCCCGCCCCCCCTCCAAGACTGCCTCTGTTGCTGTGCGGGCGCTTCTGTGGACTGGGGTGGTGTTGGGGTGTGGGTTGCTGCTGCCTGTGCCTTGCCCCTTGGCGGTGCCCCCCCTCGTCCCTCCCGTTGTTCCTCATGGTGTGTTCCGGGCGCCCCTGCCCCTCCTTCCCGACCTTTCCCTTGTGTGTGTGCCCGGGCGTGTGGTCGTGCTGTGTGTCCCGCTGCGGGTCCACTGTGTGTGCCGGCTGTCAGGCTGTTCTCCCTCTTCCTCCCTCCCTTCCCATTTCCCTTGTGTGGGCATTCCCTTGTGTGCCTTGTGGCTTCATTTGCCCTCAGGCGGCCATGTCTGTGTCCCGCCCCTGCCCGGTGCCTTGTGGGAGTTTTGCGCCCGGCGGGGGTTCGGCTGCACGTCTGTTGTGCTGCAGTGGCCCGCGATGGTTCGGCCCGGTTCCGGGCCATGGTCCCGTTCCCGGCACGTCTGTTTGGGTCGTTTTTCCACCCCCGCACGTGGTTGCGCTGTTCACCCCCCCTGGGGGTTCACTGCGGTGAACCGCCCGCCCGTAACGTCTGAAATCACCCATACAGGGAGGCTTGGTGGCCTGTCAAACACAGAGGGGTTAGACTGGATGATCTCTGGGCACATTCTGATATGGGACTTTATGAAATCTGTGAAGGGGGGAAAGTGTGGGGTCAGATGCTAGGTCTATTGTTTTTAAAAAATAATTTTTACTGAGTTTGAAACTATACAAAATAAACAAAAATCAATTATTTGTAGCAGCATCACAAATTAACAGATGCTATTTAATGTTCTTGATCATAAACAAGAAATTACATGAATGACACATGAATAAACCTGAAAGAAGAAAATAAGCTAGTAGAGAAGAGAAAAAAGAAAAAAGATATAGAGGAAGTGATAAAAGACAAGGGCAAAATCAAATTTAAAAAATCTGTCCAGTAATTTCTTAGACGTCACCCCATAGGCTTGAAAAATATAAGTCTTGGGTGTTTCTGTTGTGGAATATGATTCTCTCCGGGCTGGAATTTATTCACCTGAACCATAATCCATCACAGGTCATTTCCGATCTGGTGGCAGGCAGGTTGTCCCCAGTGCAGGGCTGGGTCCACAATCTCTCTCTCTCTCACATGATCAGGCACAGCTTTTCATCACTATATTTTAATGGAAGTGGGAGCTTGTATAATTCTTGAGGATCATTTGGGACATTGATGTAGAAAGTGCCTTTCTGAGTCTCTCCTCTGTCTCACTGGCTCTACAATGGTTCCGCTTTGGGTTTATTTAGGTAATATTTTGTGCCTCCAGATTCTCACTGCTAATTGTGACCACTGTTTGGTGAAAGCCTGCTATAGTTCTGCACTCTCCATTGTGCCTAGGGAGGCTGCTAGCAGTGCACAATTATTCTGGACAGGATCTGTGGGCATTTTATTTGTGCAGTTGTTACAGGCAGGATCTGTAGCACTTGATTTTGTGACTCAGTTTGATTTATTCATCCTAGTGAAATATTGCCGGTTCAGTTGATAGTTTAGGAATTTGGATCTTTTTAGGGTGTGTGAGATTTTTATTTTTTGCTCTGCTATTTGAGGGAGGAGCTGTTTAGCCTGGGGGGGATTATAAACTCTAGATTCTGTTTATGTTTTCATTTGTTTAGCTTGTAATTCTCTGGTGCCTTGCAGTAGAGGGACTGTGGGTTGCTTTGGTTGGTACTTGGTAAGGGGAGGGGAGGCTGCATGACAAGGGGGTGAGTTATTGTGCTTGTCTTCAAAGGTTCATGCCATTTTCTTACCATAATTGTGATGTTTACCCTCTGGCCTTAGGCCTTCAGTTATTCATGTGTGTCTTCAGACTAACAAACTGGAACATTCCTTAATTCTATGAGTGTGGTGTCAAAAAAATTACAAGGGGACAATGCCCTCCCATTCCTCCCTCTCCCCCTTGGCTACAGGCCTTGGAAGCTCTCACTGTTTGCTGAGTAGCAGCAGGAACTGGCCCAGTTCTGCTCAGTAGCAAAGTCACTGGGGTAGGGTTCCTGCACTCAGAGCATCCCCTTGTCCAGCTCCACCTGGAGGCATTCCACCGAGTTTCATCCCAATTAGTGCAGGGGTTTGGGTGTAAACAGACGGATGCGAAGGCTGTCTGCCCCCGGAGCTGTTCCGTGAATGCACCCCTGCATCCACCCGCTTGCAGCCCCATCTGGGTCTGCTTTAGACAGATCCAGTGCTTTCCTCAGTCCATGCAGTGCTCCCCCACACCACAGCATAGAGTTGTGGGTAATTGCCCGAAACTCTAGGCTGGCACACGCAACTCTATAATGCTGTCAGGGGCAACGGCTGGCCAGGCGTGGAGCTGAAGTGTGGTTGTCCATCTGTCCATCTAAAACCACCCTTTGTTTCCAGACTTCACACTGTCACTGGGATTCTGGGGTTCCCTTCTCTCTAGCTGTCCCCTAGAGTGCTTTTAGGTCAACCATGACTGGATCCGGCCCTCTCTGGGCTCTTCTGGACGTCACTGCTTGTTGAGTGCATCAGCAGCCAAAGGGTTAATCCTTGGTCACCTCTTAGCAGCATCACAAAGTTAAAGCATGGGCCAGGCTCGTGTTGAGGTTGGTCGAGAGGTCCCCAGTCAGTCCCAGTGGCAGCGATCACGCAGACACAGTTTAAAGGAGCAAAAGTTTATGTAAAAGCTGCTACGGTGGGATTGGGGGTCAGAGGTTACAGAAAATGCATAAAACAAACAAAAACAGACTTCATAATGCGCAGTCTAGCTCCACTGGTAAGTTCCCTGACTAGAACCTTACCCAGTCCTTGACTTTGCTAGAAATCCACAGTCCAACATGCCTCTCTCTCCAGAGAAGCAGGCACCAAGCTTGTCATACTGTGTGTGTCCTTACAGCAGCATCTGTGGAGTCTCTCTATGTGCTCGTCGAGTCCCGTAAGTGTCTCTGGATGCATTCCTGACATTCCTTGAGGGTGTGCCTCGCCTGGGCACCTCAGTGGTTGCTCAGCTTGTTCTCTAATTACCTCATCTGCTGTCACTATTGCTCAGTCCTGTTTGAGCCCCTCCTGGGCAGGGTCTTTAACCAGAGGCTGAAGGCTTGACTTAACCTCCCAAGCATTTCACAACCCATAGTCACACGTTACAGTCAGTGTTAGATTTTACAATCAATTAGTCTTAGGATCAATAATTAACTTACGCAATTAATAACCATTGCACTGCTCCCTATTGCTGCAGGGGGTTAGGAGCCAGTTGGGCTCACCCCATACCACCTCCCCCAGAGCTGAGCTGGAGGTTAGACTTGGCCCAGAGGGCCTCAGGAACAGAACTTCCCAGCCCCTGTTGCTGTTTCCTCCCCCATTCCGGTGGCAGAGGGAAAGGGGGTGGGACCAGGGGTTTTCCCCGGCAGCTTCTGGGCAGGCTTCCGGCCCCGGTAGGGGCTGAAGAGCGGCGTGCTTGCCAGTAGCACCACAGGCATGCTCCTAAGGGCCATGCCAAAGGGCCCTTAGGCATGGCCCTTAGTGGGACTTGGAGGGCTGGGGCGAAAGTCCATACAGGTTTTGGGAGACACGGTGATTGGTGGGAGGATTTGAGGGGATTTTATATTGTATTACTTGTGTGAAGGAGTTGGGGAGGTACAGGGTGAGGGGTTTTTATTGTATTGTGTTTAGGGGGTTGGGTGTGAATTTAGGAGGGGGAGGGATGAAGAGGGATTGGGTTAGGGAGTGGGGATTGGAAGTTGTATGGGGTGGGGTGGATCTCCCCTGCTGCCAGGGTGAGGCAGCGGGTGGGGGGGCTGAGCAGGCTGGCCGGGCAGGGGGGAGGACACAGCCATTGGGGTCGTGATGGGACATGGCCCCAAATGGGGTATGTGATATCAGTGAGGTGGGACAGGCGTTTGTTGCGTGTCCTTCTCACTACTCCCAAGCAGATGAGCAGGTGGTTCTTGGTCAGAGGGCCCCCGACCCCATGCTGATGTTGTTGAATGCGAGATCGGTGGCCAGTAAGGCAACAACTGTCCAGGGACTGATCCTAGACAATGCCGCCAACCTTGTATGTATCACAGAAACCTGTCTGGATAATGAGTAGGGGCCTATTTTGGCTGACCTTGTTCCGGCCAGGTATTCCGTGCAACATCAGCTACAGTTGGAGGGATGGGACGGGGGTGTAGTGTAGCCATGATTTTTAGGGAGAGGTGGTCTGTGAGGAGGTATCCGGTGAAATCAGTATTGGGTATTGAGGGTCTCCATCTTGTGTTCGATTTGGCAGGAGACAGATTGGGAGTGGGCCTGTCCCAGATGGTTATCGGCCCGACACATCAGGGGGGACATACCTTAGACCTTATGTTTTGCATCAGCCTTGAAGCAGGGATTCCGTTACTAGGGGAGATATCAGCTGTGTCCTTGTCACAGATGGATCATTACCTCCTACAGGCCTCTCTCCTCCTGCAGGCCTCTCTCCTGATGCATGTCTGCCCCCAAAAAGGTGCAGAACCAATTCGGATGGTTGGCCCCCAGATACTGATGGAACTGGAGTGGTTCTGGATTGCTCTGGGTGAGGTACTCTCTGACCTTGACGACAACCTCATCAGTGTTCTCGTTGTGTTATGGAATATCTTGCTGACAGGGGTCATGGATCAGACGGCTCCTAGGTGTCGTCCACTGCCCAGATGACAGCACTGCAGGCCTCCTTGGTTTTCTGAGGAACTGCAGTTGCTGAAGCAAGAAGGACGGCAGTTGGAGCGACGGTGGCGTAGTTCACGTGCTGAAGCGGACAGATTGTGTCATAGAGCCAGTTTAAGAGCCTATGCTGTGGCTATGCGGGCAGCAAAAAGAGAGTTTTTGCAAAATCCTGTCCAGCGGAGCTTATCTGGGTAGTGCAGGGGTTGGTCAGTCCAGCCTCCCTCCACCTTGGAGTGGAGTCATCTACTGCATGCTGTGACATATTTGTGGATTATTTTGTGGATAAAATCACTCTTATTCACCATGACTTTGACGTCACATTTATGATGCATGGGGACTTAGAGGTTATGGAAGCTCCGCCATGTCTGAATTTATGGGATAAATTCCAGTCGGTGACACTCGATGATGTGGTGGATGTGGGATGGTCAGGGCCACCTCTTGTGAATTAGATCCATGCCCATCCTGGCTGGTTAAGGCCTGCTGGGAGACAATGGGCCATTGCTGGCTGAGGTGGTCAACGCCTCCCTTCGGGAGGACAGAGTGCCGGGCTGTCTCAAGGAGGCGGTGGTGCGGCCTTTGCTCAAGAAACCATCACTTGATGTTGACTCCCTCACCAGCTATCAACCTGTCTCTAACCTTCCCTGTTGAGGGAAGGTTATTGAACAGAAAAAAACAAAAAAGCAAAAAAAAAAAAAAAAATAAAAAAAATTAAAAGAACCCAATCAAATAAAAAAAAAAAAAAAAAAAAAAAAAAAAAAAGAACAAAAAAAATAAAATAAAAAAAAAAAAAAAAAAAAAGAAAGGGATCAAAAAAAAAAAAAAAAAAAAAAAAAAAATAAAGCAAAAAAGAAAAAAACTGTTCAATAACCTTCCCTCAACAGGGAAGGTTAGAGACAGGTTGATAGCTGGTGAGGGAGTCAACATCAAGTGATGGTTTCTTGAGCAAAGGCCGCACCACCGCCTCCTTGAGACAGCCCGGCACTCTGTCCTCCCGAAGGGAGGCGTTGACCACCTCAGCCAGCAATGGCCCATTGTCTCCCAGCAGGCCTTAACCAGCCAGGATGGGCATGGATCTAATTCACAAGAGGTGGCCCTGACCATCCCACATCCACCACATCATCGAGTGTCACCGACTGGAATTTATCCCATAAATTCAGACATGGCGGAGCTTCCATAACCTCTAAGTCCCCATGCATCATAAATGGTTCCACTCCTTCCTGACTGGAAGAACTCAGTAAATGGTGCTTGGGGATTATTTTTCATCATACCGAGACCTATCATGTGGAGTCCCACAGGGTTCTGTCTTGTCCCCTCTCTTGTTCAACATGTATATGCAGCCGCTTGGCGAGGTAATTAGGGGGTTTGGTGTGCGGTGTCATTAATATGCTGATGACACCCAGCTTTACCTCTCTTTTTTAGCAGGCCCAGCAGTCTCGGTGCTTACTCGGTGTCTGACAGCTATGGGGGACTGGATGAGGGCTAATCGACTGAAGTTGAATCCCGACAAGACGGAGCTGATGTTGGTGGGTAAGGCAGTGGAGATGGTGGCCCCCATTATTGATGGGGTCTGCCCTCCACTAGTCTCCCAGGTACATAGTCTGGGGGTGCTCCTCAATTCGCAGCTCCGCCTGGATGCTCAGGTGGAGGCTGTGACGAGGAGTGCCTTCCACCAATAATATCTGGTGCGACATTTTTGGCCATATGTTTCAGACTCTAACCTGGCCTATCATCCATGCTTTCATCACCTGTAGACTGGACTATTGTAACGCACTCTACATGGAGCTGCCCATGGTGATGGCTCGGAAACTGCAGCTGGTTCAGAATGCGGCGGCCCGTCTCCTGGTGGGACTGGGCCACCGGGAGCATATTACACCCATTCTCCATTCTCTTCACTGGTTGCTAGTAGTTTTCTGGGTCTGATTCAAGGTGTTGGTCTTGGCCTATAAAGCCCTAAACAGCCTAGGCCCTACCTATCTGCGGGACTGCCTCACCCCCCAGATTCTGGATTAGCCCCATGCGGTCATCTGGGGATGCCCTGCTTGAGGTTCCCTGAGACTTCTGGGGGGCCACACTGGGGAGGGCATTCTCGATGGCTGCATTCTCGATGGCCTTCCGGTGGAGGCCTCGTTGACCCTGGATCTCCCCTCCTTTCAAAGAACTTGTAAGACCTGGCTGTTCCGCGAGGCGTTTGGTGGGGGAAATGGGTGATTGGGTGGGAGGAGTGGGTTAGGGTGGTGGGTGGGGTGGGATATTTTTATCCTCCTTTTATGAGTTGTTGTCAGCTTTATTGTTGTTTTATTTTTGTTGTGATTGTAAGCTGCCCTGAGCTGCCTGTGGCAGGAGGGGTGGGGTAGCAAATTTAAAATAAATAAATAAATAAATAACATTATATCACATATCACCAAGAAGTAACCATAAGCACCAATGCTTTCCATTTCACTCATTGTGCCCCATGGTCCCCATGACATCTACCTCCCAAACTATATTGGGATAATTAACTAGTTTGGGAAAGATAGCTATGACACAGTGTTGGGTGATAGGTGTGTGTGTTCAGACTTATGTTAAAGGGCTTGGAGTAGGGTTGCCACCTTTGGTTGCTTTTTACCTGACACTTTCATTTTGGCCTATGGGAGTGTCAGGTAAAAAATTACTACAGGCGACAACCCTAGCTTGGAGCGCCATGCCAGCAGGACCTGTTCTCCTGTCTGACAAGGCACAGACCTCCACAGAAAAAATGTCAGTCTTCCTGACTGGCAGAAGGAAGTCCTGGACCATATCTCAGGTTCCTTATAGTCCAGGTTATCATTCAAGGTCTGGTTTTTCCAGGATTGCTAGCCTTGAGCAGTATCTGTCTGCAAAAGGACTTTCAGGAAACTCAGTGGGAGATGCTACTCGGCTGTGCAGGCAGGACAGTCCAAAAGTGAGGGGGAAAGACTTCTCCCCTTGACTCCTCAAAGACATCCCACCTGAGCTTCCCATATGGTGGTGGTTTCACTTGTTCATTCAACTTTAAGGAAACTCAAATGGCAGCAGGGAGCAGTGTAGTGTAGGGGGCAGTCCCCTCCTTAATTCCAGCCTACTGTAACGTGACAAATGCATGGATCACAGGGTTCTCAAAATTAAGACGGGGGAGTACTCTCTGAAACCTAAACTCAAGGGAAGATGTGTCCCCTCCATCCCATGATCCAGATTTCCTCATGTCCTGTGGCTGCTGTCTGTAGTCTCGTGTCTGAGAACTGGCGCATTGTGAGTTTGGATAAGCCAGCAATTTAGACAGGTTTTATTACCAGAGCTAGTGTAACAAAAGTACTCAAGGGTTATCCCAAAACTTTAATCAGCACCAGGGGTCACCAGCTAGCACTTCTAGGCAGGAGACTGGGTCAGACTAGATGGAGGGCAAGTAAATAAATAAATATGTTTTAACCACCCTTCAAATTATCAATAATCTTAAGAAAGAGGGGGGTACTCGTTACAATCAGGCAGCCATAATTGTCCAGCGGAAATGACAAATCTGCTGCAAATGTAACCAAGAATTTTATCCACTGACTATTTTCTTTCCCTCTTTGCAGCTGGAGATGAAAGTTTGGCCTTGTGGCTGCTCTTAGGATGGATATCATATATCACCAACCCTTAAGGGAGAGACCTTCCCAATAGCCCCTCTCTCCTGCAGAAAAAATGCATCCAATAATCAGGGCCTGAGTAGACAACATGGCACCATGTCCTCCATCCCCCCCCCCCCCCCCCACACACACACATTTCCCCCTTTTCCAAGAGTTTAGTCACAACTTGCAATTATTTGGGGGTATTATATTGCAGGGGGGAAAACAGAGGAAGGAGGTAACTTTTAAAAGCTTTGCCTCCATTCACAGAAAGTAAGTTTATGCTTCTCCATAAATCTTCCTAAGTGCCCATTAAGCTGGCATCTAATTGAATTAAAATTGCTTTTACTTTTTGTTAAACTTCCCTTTGAATCTACGAAACACTTTATGACGTTTGGCTCATTGTTTTAGGAACTTTCCACACTCGAAAGCCGATTTTTCAATAGCAAAGCAATAGCAAAGCAAACTCTCATTGTGGAACTTGATTCTGCAAAGACTTTATATGCAGGAGAAATATTAAACAACATCACAACTCTTTGTAGGGAGAAAGAAGTCCATGAATATTTGACAATTCTAGACTTCAAATGGGTGTTAAAAATACTTTCAATCAAGTACTACCCCCAAATTGTTGTTTAGCTGAGAGCAGAAACCAGGAGTCTGTGAATCTGGTGAATTCACCATATTCAAACAGCCAGACTTGAATCAGATTTGTTACTCAATTTCAAAACCTTTTCAGCTCCATTTGTTGTTCATTTATTCATTTGCTTGTTGCTCAGCAATTCATAGAATCACAGAATTGGAAGGTACCTCGAGGGTCATCTAGTCGAACCCCCTGTTTTCATGCAGGATGACTATAACTACAACATCCCTGAGAGATGGATGTCCAGCATCTTTGAAAACATTCCCAGGCAGCTTGCTCCATATCTGCACAACTCTTACTGTTAGGAAGTTTTACCTGATATTTAATCAAGATTTACCTTCCTGTAACTTGATTTCTATTCCTACCTTTTGTAGCAATGCAGAACAGTTTCTGGTCATCTTTGGGGCAGCCAGATATTTGAAGACTTAAGGCGCTTGCACGCGTTACCTGGAAGGGGGGAAACTTCCGTGAGGGCAGTCACAACTCTGTTCTCATGGGAATTAATGCACATAGGAATGTGCTATTCCACCTTTCTCCTGCAAGAACACCCATGATTGTAAGAGCTACGTAGGGGGACCCAGTCATGTGTGAGTGTTCCCACAGGAGAAAAGTAGAATAGCACATTCCTATGTATGCTAATTCCCATGAGCATAGAGATTGCCCTCATGGAAGTTTCCCCCTCCCCAAGTAATGTGTGCAAGAGCCCTTAGATATCTGAAGTCTGTTATCATGTCTTCCTTTAATCTTCTCCTACTAGGCTAAACATGCCCAGTTCCTTCAATCTTCCCTCATAAAACTTGCTTTCCAGATGCTTTATCATCTTTATTGAAGTTTTTCCTTCTGAAATTTGTTACCCATTCATTGGTTAACTCATGCCATGTGATGTTTGAAAGCACTGAATAACTGAAGCATCAAACAATTGAAGCATCAAATAACAATGGCAGGAAGTGCTGAAATTAACTTCTAAGGGAAACCAAATCCAAACCCAGGCTTCATTTCAGTGAACAATCCCCAAATTCAGTTCAAGAATAGAAAGTGACAGACTCGTTTCTGCTCTAGTTTTAGCCGCCTTCTTTGAAATGGAAATGTAACTCAGTGCCAGATTCTGGGGCTGGAAACAGGCATGTAGCTTAGCTAGGTGGGAATAGGCCTTTGTGAAGAGGATAGAATGAGGTCCCTACTGGGGCACTCTACTCAAGTGTGCATATTTTTATTATTATTTTTATTTATTTTAACAATTTTTATCCCGCCCCTCCTGAAACCAGCTCGGGGTGGCTCTACATAGGTGTGGGAGCCCCAGATGCATGGACTCTGGTGCAGTTGCACCTGTGTATTATAGCTATGCTTCTACCTGTAAAGGGCGAAAAAAACAAATACTTTTCAAGAAAATAATTAGGTCAAAAGTAAGAACAGTTCATAGTGAGGTGTGAAATGTCTTCCCTTTTGGTCACCCAAGACTCCATCCCTAACCTTCCAGAATAGCAGTGGCTCCACCCACTCATCCACCTTCTGAGAAATTCAAATCCCAGCAGGGGGTAGCAGCTCAGTTAGTCCTTACAGTTGTTTTCAGGCCACTGTACACCTGCTTGCGACTCTCCTGCTCCTCTAAACATCTTTGCCCCTTCTCTCTTACTGCCCCGAGGCCTGGAACTCCCTCCCTGGATACATTCATTCTGCTCCCTTCCTTCCAACTTTCAAATCCCTCCTGAAAACCTCTCTCTTCCGTCAGGCCTTTCTGAAGCTGCTTTTAGACAAGACAAATTTACGCATGATTGGTGAAAAATGTGCGTGTTTTCATGCTCATTTAAACACCTAAACCGTTTTAAATGCGCATTTGCCATAATCATGTAAAAGCCCAAACCATTTTGAATGTGGTTTTTAAATAATGCACATTTTTTAAAACTGGTTTTGGCATCCCCCGATCATCAAAGGGGCGCAAAACCGGTTTTTGAAAATGCGCATTATTTAAAAAACACATTCAAAATGGCTTTGGCTTTTACACGATCATGGCAAATGCGCATTTAAAACGGTTTAGGTGTTTAAACGAGCATTAAAACACACGCATTTTTCACCAATCATGTGCAAATTTGTCTCGTCTAAAAGCGGCCCTAGCTCGTCATAAGTGAAATTGCATCCTCCTCCCTCCCTCAGAATCTCTTCCCTGTATCTAAGTTAAGCACCTGCACCTGCATCTTCTCACACTCACGTAGGTATGCTTGTCTCTCCTGATTTTCACCTCTCCCTCATCTCCCCCTTCCTTGTCTCTTAGGTTTCAAGCCCTTTGGGGTCAGGACCTGTCTGTAACTACAGACTGTACAGTACCAGTCACACCACTGGTGCTATATAAATAATAATAAATAATAAAACTAACACTTGTCATACAGGTCTCCAAGGAAAGCAAATGTTGGTCACATGGTCATGTCATCCAAACTGTAATCAGGTAGAAAGGCGGCCAGGAGACATGCTCATTAACACTCAGAACTATTTATAGTAAGGGCTTTTTTCTGTGAGGAAAGTGCTGTAATTGAAGGTAGTGGCTCCATTATGATTATTTATTTCCAGGACTGGTTTATTTTGGGGGCTTTAAGGGTTACAGCCCAAGGGACCTGATTTTGAAAAGCCCCACCAAATGACAGCAGCCCCTGCTCCAGTCTCTCCCTGGCTGGGACAAAGCAAGAGCTGGAGCAAAACTGAATGTGCCTCTTAATTTTCCCCTAGATAAAATCTCTCCTCCCTGGGGCCCCCATCAACTGATCTACTACTAATAATAATAATAATAATAATTAGTAGTAGTAGTAGTAGTAGTAATAATAATAATAATTCATGAGGATGTGGGAACTCAGGTACACGTTCTTGGCTTTGTTACAGTAAATTGGGAACTTGCAGATAACAGGTGGGGGATAATCCTGGGTGGGGATGATTAGCAGGAGTTAGGCAGGGCAGAGCAGAAGAGGTGGGTTTTGAGGAGGGACTTGAAGGTGTGGAGGGGGGGGCAAGGTGGACAAGGGAAGGGAGGGAGTTCCAGGCATGCGGGGCAGTGAGGGAGAAGGGATGAAGGTGGTTGGGGGAGCAGGGGAGGCGTGGGAGGGGATGGAAGAGGAGCGGAGTGCTCGAGCAGGGGTTCAGAGGGAGATCAGGGCAAAGAGGTATGGGGGAGCGAGGTTGTGAAGGGCTTTGTAGGTGAAGACGAGGAGCTTGTGCAGAATACGCTCAGGAAGGGGGAGCCAGTGGAGAGAGAAGAGGAGAGACTGCACATGGTCAAAGCGACAGGCTAGGTGTATGATCCTGGCAGCAGAGTTTTGAACAGAGATGAGGGAAGAAAGGTGAGAGCAGGGAAGGCCAGCGAGGAGGAGTTACAACAGTCAAGGCATGAGATCACTAGGGCTTGGATGCGAGTTTTGGCAGAGGAGACAGAAAGAAAAAGGTGGATCTTAGCAATGTTGTGGAGGGAGAAGCGTTAGGATTTGGCCACGGAGTCAATGTAGGGTTTGAAGGTAAGGTACAAGTTGAAGATGAAGCCCAAGCTATGGGCTTGGGGGACAGGAAAGATGGAGACCCCGCTAATGGCAATTGTTGGGGAAGAGGAAGGATTGGGAGGGAGGATCAGGAGTTCAGTTTTCGCCATGTTCAGTTTGAGTTGGCATTGAGACATCCAGGTGGAGATATCAGAGAGACAGTTGGTGAGACGAGCTTGAACAGAGGGGGAGAGGGAAGGAGTAGAGAGACAGAGTTGAGTGTCATCAGCGTATAGGTGGTATTGGAACCCGTGGGAGGCAATGAGTTTGCCTGGGGATTGGGTGTAGATAGGGAAGAGGAGAGGGCCAAGGACAGAGCCTTGGGGAACCCTGACCAAGAGGGGTAGGGAGGAGGATGGGGAGGAATTGGGAAGAGATACATTGAAGGAGCGGTCAGAAAGGTAGGAGGAGAACCAGTCGAGGACAGAGTCCTGGAATCCCAGGGAGTGAAGGGATTCAAGCAGGAGCAAGTGGTCAACAGTGTCGAAGGCAGAAGAGGAGGACAAGAATAGAGTAAAGGCGGTTGGATTTAGCCACAAGAAGATTGTTGGTGATCTTAGCAAGAGCAGTTTCAGTGGAGTGAAGGGGGCGGAAGCCAGATTGGAGGGGGTTAAGGGAGGGGTTGGCAGAGAGGAGGTCAAGGCAACGGGAGTAGACAATGTGTTCAAGGAGTTTGGAAGCAAAAGGGAGGTGCGAGACAGGATGGTAATTACAGGGTTCAGAGGGATCCAGAGTGGACTTTTTGCGGATGGGAGAGACAGTGGCGTGTTTAAAGGCAGAGGGGAAGGAGCCAGTAGAGAGGGAGAGGTTGATGATGTGCAGGAGGGGAGGGGCGATGGTGGAAGCAATGGAGGTCAGGAGGCAAGTGGAGGGGTTGGAGAAGAGCAGGGAGGAGATTTCCTCAAGGTAGGCAGGAGGGAAGGAGGACAGGAGAGAGGTGGGGGGGGAGGAGGGGGAGGGGGGGAATGGTAGGGGGAGAGGACTTGGAAGCGATTTCCAGGTGGATCTTGTCAATTTTAGAGGTGAAAAAGAGAGCAAGATCCTGAGCGGAGAGAGAAGAGGGAGGAGGAGGACAGGGGGGTTTGAGAAGGAAGTCAAAGGTGGAAAAGAGGCGGCAAGGGTCCCGGGAGCAGGACTCAATGTGGGAGGCATAGCACTGCTATCTAGCGAGGGAGATAGCAGAGTTGAGCGATGAGAGGCAGAATTTTAAGTGGAGGAAGCCAGCGCGGTAGTGGGATTTGCACCAGAGGCATTCAGCAGCCCGGGTGCAGGAGTGGAAATGGCAAATGGTGGGGGTGAGCCAAGAACGAGGGTTTCAGAAGCGAGCTGGGCAGGAGGAGAGGGGGGCAAGGGAGTTGAGGGTGGAGGCAAGAGAGGAATTGAGAGTGGAGATGGCAGAGTCGGGGGAGGAGGAGAAGACTAAGGGGAGAAGAGGAGAGAGGGAGGAGGTAAAGTCCTGGGGCACAATGACCTGCAGATCATGGAAGGGACGGGGAGATGGGGTAGATGAGGGGGAGCAGTTGGAGAGGTTGAAGGAGGCAAGGAAGTGGTCAGATATGGGATGGGGCTCGAAGGAGAGATCGGAGACAGAGCAGTTCCTAGAGAACACGAGATCAAGAGCGTGACCATCAGTGTGGGTGGGGGATTTAGTCCAGAGGTGGAGATTAAAGGAGGAGGCTAAGGAGAGGAAGAGGGCAATGCAAGGTTGAGAGGGTGCATCAACATGAATGCACCTTGAAAGCCTTGTTATTTATTGTTTAAATAATTAGCAACAGTGAAAATGAGGGGACACTGGAATCACATGGGACACACAGAACTTTAGCGCTAGTGGGAGATTCACCTGCAGAGTGCAGGCCAGGATCGGCCCATCCAGTGGACTTTTATATGTTGTTTTTTCCTTGCTTTAGATATTCCAGCTTCATTTCCTTCTCAACTACCTGAGTCTGATCAGTGCGAGCAGAGCCTGTGCCTAGTGACTGATGCTCAGATAATGCATGTACAACACAGATTTAAATTCCACAACAAGCTTTGCAGGGAAAAGTCCAGGTAGTGCAGCTAGGAATCATGAGCCCCTGCAGCTGCCGGTGGGAATCACTCCCCAGGGGGCTTAATGGAGATCACATGCTGATGCGATTAAGCCATGCCAGACTCCAAGAACAGACCCAGATGCACCCAGATAACACTTCCTTTTATCATCACTGGCAGCTCAAAGCAGAGGAATCACTTATCTGATTTGTAGCCAATTGGGAAACGTTCTTGTTGATGTAATTACTTCAGGCCGCTAAACAGCCAGGCCTCTTAGGTTGTGTGTCTGTGAGTGAGATGGGTTCCATATGGCTTGGGGGGGGGGGGAAGAGAGAGAGAGACCAACTCGGTGTGGGGGTAGTGCTTGTTTTGGGCCTCATTCAAATTCTCTAGTAGAGCAACAATAGTCAAAAGGTGGGACAGTTCCAACCCATGCACCCTGCACAAACCCCCACTTTTTTGACCTGCCACATAAAAAGAGTAGGGTGGGTCTCATTGGGGGCTGAAATTAAGGAGGAGACTGACTTCTTCAACCCAAATATGGGATGGTTATGTCTCTTCTGTTTCTATCCCTCTGCACCCATGTTTACACCCCTGCAACTACCACTGAAAGTAATGGGAAGGCCTCCGCTGTCCCTTGGAAAGGCCTTGACTGCTTTGTTCACTGGGGCTGGTGGGTCTGATTCTGGAGCTCTCCACTGAGTGCAGTCATTTTAGCTCTGGGACCAATGCTGGTTAAATCCCATGGAGCTGCAGGGCTGGAGCCCTGGTTCAATAAGGCCAGGATGCAGTCGCTTTAGTTAAACACAAGGCTCAGTGCTTTGCAGAGGCAGGACAAAGAAGCTGATCTGGGGTCCATTAAAAATGACAGGAACTTTCCACCGGCTTCTGCAGGCTGCTGTGCTTGTAAACTAAGAGGGGCTCAGTAGCCTGTCCCCGTGCTATCAACTCCAGGTTCTGGCCCTCCATTCCATGCTCCTAGGCCTTTACAGCCAGGGTTGTAACTCGGTTGAAACAGGCTCTCATGCAGAAGACGGGATGGAGAGCCTTGTCCACTCTCCCAGCATTAGGAGACATGGCTGCACTAGAAAGTGGGTCCCCCAGGCTCATGGACACCAATGCTGCTGCACTGCCTATCCCTAGGAATAAGGCTACACCATTGCTTATAGCTCCTACAGGAGGGTGGGGCTGAGTATACACTAGGGATGGGACTTTTGGTTTTAACTGAAAGTGTCTCTTTCAGTTAAACCCAAGAGGTCCAAGAACTGGGCTCCTCTCAGATCCCAGTTCTCGGATCTTCTGTTCCCATTGAAGTCAATGGGAAGAGAGGGAAACCACCTTCACTCCCCACCCCACTGCTGGCCTTGGAGGGTGGGTGTTAGGTAATGTATCCCCATTCTCACCCTCTGAGGCCAGGAGTGGGGCAGGGGGAGGGGGGATGCCCAATTTCTTTCGGCGGGTTCCCAGTGTCTTGGAGGGTTCTCTTTGCCACTGAAGTCGATGGGAAAATTTCCAATTGACTTTGATGGGGAAAAGAACTGACACCAATAAATCTGATACCGATAGGAGATCCAAGACACAGGGGATCCAAAACCGAAAGAAACCGAAACGGATATTTTGCCTGGTGTCCCACCCCTAGTATACATACATGGGTCACAGATGGAGGATAAGTCAGAGAAAAAAAAGATGGCTGACTGGCTGGCCGACTGGCAGAGGTGGGCTCTGTAGGGGTTATTTTCTCTGTGGGGGATATTTTCTATATCCTGTGGAATCTCTGCACTCCAGTTGCCTGCCCCGATCTGCATCCGAACCTCAGTCAAACCTTGATTTTGCAAGTTTTGGAGCCTGGGTCTTTTAAATTGGCACATGTTAAGAGCTCTGAATTAGCAGGTGCATAAACACTGTCAAAAAGCCCTTAAATCTCAAGACAGTCTGTCAGCCATATTAAAAATTATGGTGGTATTAATGCACCCAGTCTCAGCACTCACAGTGTATTACAGCATGAGAAAGCCACTTCCGGCTCCTCCCCCGCCCCCACAAAGCAGCAATTTCCCATCCTTCCTGTACAGAAAGACCCCTTTCACCCTATTCCTGAAAGCAGGGTGAAAACAAATTCTCCCCCCCCCTTAACATTTAACAGTCTGGTGCTTGCTTGAACACAAAGTACCATACACGTTTTGTAAAACATCAGTACAATTGCAAGTGAAACCACAGAGGTGAGAACTGATGTAGTGAGAGAGAAAACTTAACACCAGCAAGATTTTTTACAAACTGGGGGTAAATTCAAGATGAATTTTGTAACGGCAGATGAAAATACTAGAATTATTATTAAGCATTTATATAGCACCAGAAGTGTACTTTGTGCTTTACAACTATAATTATTAGAGACAAGTTCCTGCCCAGTGAGCTTATAATCTAAAGGCGTTTTTACATGAGCTTCGTTTCTCCTGGACTTCACAGTCCAAGACAAAACAAACTTGTGGGGCGGGTCAAGGGGTTAGAATTCACCCCTAGTACTGGAAGTCGTATGGGCACGATTGGGAACAGCTGGCACCTGGGAACTTGTGCATGCTTGGAGACCCAGACTTGTAAAACTCCAATATCGAGGTTTCTCTGAAGTCCGGGAGAAATGAGGCTCAGGTAAAAATGCCCTAAGAAGGACACAGGTGAGGAGAACAAAGGGAAAGACAAATACACACGCTCCCATTTGTTACAGATGGAGAACTTAGATTGGTCCAAGGCCACCCAGTGCGTTTATGGCTAAAGTAGGATGTGAACCCTGTCTTCCTAGGTCCAGGTCCTTAACCACTACAATACATTAGCTCTATAGGCTAAGGGTGTTTTTAGATGAGAGAACTAATGCGGATTAGAGACATCTAAGGCACATTTAAGTTGGAATTTTCAAGATGTAAAATCAGTTTCATAAACCTCCATTGGGGTTTTATGAAACCAGTTTCACAAACTCATGGATTAAAATGTGTTTTTAACATTTAAACTGTTAATGTGGATTTAAATAGTGCTTTAATCTGCATTTCTGCTTGTACAAACAATAAACATTAAAAGCGGTTTACTTTAAATGTGGATTAATTCTAAATCTGCGATAACATGTCAAAACATTAAATCCGGATTAAAATAAGAACAGTTTAATGCATGATAAGCACTAATCCACGATATTTGGTGCGCGTCTAAAAACACCCTTACTCTGCTCAACACCATCCAGTAAGTTTATGTAGGATTTGAACCCTGGCTTCCTAAGTCTAAGTACAGTCCCTTAACCACACCAGAACTCTAGGCTAAGGTTTGCCCAAGGTCACCCAAGTGAATTCATAACTAAGGCAGGTTTTGAACCCTTGCTTTCTAGGACTAAATCCAGCATCTTATCAACTACACCACACTGGCTCTCTAGAATGCAAACACTCAGATGAAAACACACCTGTGGAACCCTAAAGACCACTTTGTTTGGGACCCCACTGGGAGGCAGACAAGTCATCACTGATCTACATGGGTGTGGGGGAGAGTACAAAGGAGGAAATTCTTCAGGGTGGCTGAAAGTGAAGGAAAGTGCAGGCCCTGAGACCATGGTCTCTATGGCCCCTGCCTAAGGCTAGTCCTGCCAGCAAGAGAAACGCTTCCACCTTTCCCCAACAAACACAGAATTCACTAAACACAACATACCAGCTGAAGGGGCCAACCTGACAACAATCTGTCCTAGAACTGGCTGAACAGCCCTACAGAGCTATAACTGGGAGCTTTACATCACTTGAGAGGGAAGCTATCATTCTTCCAGTAGGAGACATAGCACTTGAGGATAGCACTGGAACGCCCTGAGCAATCAGATTTCACAGGTTCAACACTTTTATGTCACAAAAGCTTTGGGGTAATTTTAGAGTTTTTAAAAAAAATGTATTAAAAATAGTTTGCCTCTTCAGCTGAGACATGTGCAGCTGGAGCTATTTAAAGGAAAACATCTGGATTTCGAGGTGAAGGGATGGAGGAAGACCCCTGGAGAGTGGTCAAACTCTTGCACACATTTTTGGAATAGTTTCTCTTTAAAATGTGACATACAGAATCTGGGGGGAGGAGTATGTTGCAAAAGCCCTTTATTGGCAGTTATTTGGAATGGTCTGTGTAATTTAGGCTGCTTTTAAACGAGGAGCGCTGAAGCGCCTCCTCAACGCCACATTAAAGCAAAGCCGCCGGAAGTGACGTTCTCCCCGTTGCCGGCGGCGGCGGTGGCTAGAGACACGGGGCTTTGGAGTGGCGCGTTCTAAAGCCAGATAATTGAAGTCTTAAGAACGCGCCGCTCCAAAGCCCCGTGTCTCCAGCCGCCACCGGCAACGGGGAGAACGTCACTTCCAGCGACTTTGCTTTAATGCGGCGTTGAGGCGGCGCTTCAGCGCTCCTCGTTTAAAAGCAACCTAAATCATTGGGTACTAAAGTCTTCCCAGGTGAATGACAGGGTGTTTTTAGACATGACAGCACTGAGTACTGCCATGCTTTAATCCTGCTCAGAGGATTTGGCCCAGCTGCCGAACAAATGTGATGGTGGTCGGGCTGGGAAGTGGGCAGGGGGACAGGGTGACATGCAGATGTGAGTCCATGCAGTCCTGCACTGTTTAGAGTGACCCACTCCCCTCCTTGATGGGTAGCCATGGTAGCCTATGATGCTGCCTTGACTGCCTGGAAGTGCTGCGGACTTAGACCAGGATAAGTGTAAGCAGGCCATCAAACATGATGGCCCGCTTTACCCATCTGGGCCACCATAGCATGGCCATGGTAGTAGCGCTTAGCCTAGGCTGTGACTTAGCCATAGGTGAGAGTCACAGCTTGGGCTAAGCACCACCATGGCTGTGCTATGGTCTGGGCCAACATCTCGTGGCTATTTTAGACATGACAACAGCATGGATTTTCATGCATGGCAAAATGTGGAAATCCATGCTATTGTCACATCTGAAAATAAACACCCACAGTCTAAAAGCAATGGCTTTCCATGGTAGTGAAAGCAGTGGTTCGTGTCAGCAGTGGAGAGCTGTACACTCAGGCTCCTCTTTGTGGCTACTGGCAGCCTGAGTCTAATGGTAGTTTCAATTAGCCAATCTAAAAAGGAGTTTGTTTCTGCAGCTGCTACCATGTTTGATGGAGCCTGCTTCCCTGAGAGCTGGTTAGGCTCAGCTTCCCTGATGGCTGTACATCATAGTATCCAGAGCCAGTGATGGAATGTCATAAAACTGCCTTGCTGTTAAATATTATGATTTGAGAAAAGCTGAAAAAACAATTGTTATTTTATATGATGAAAAAGCTGAGGAGAAGGCAAGGAAACATCCTGCCAGAAGCCCAGGCTGGACTTTGAACAGCTGCAAGAGGCTGTGTTTAGAGAAGCAGAAGGGAGTAATAGAGGTTACTTACTAGTAACTTTGTTCTTTGAGAGAACTCCATGTATTCTCACTCTTGGGATTGTGTCCTGCTCTGCAGGCATTGGGAGACCTTGATGTCAGCAGTTACCAGGCAGAAAACCTGGAAAGATCTAGAACATGGTGATGGCTCCAACCCTCCATCCCCCCTCCCGTTCTGTCAAAAGCGCGGGCTCAAGATCATGGGAGAACACGACTCTATAAATAGAGGAAAGAGATCTCGCCGCCTCAGTTCCTTCCAACTCCATCCCAGGAGACGATTTCGATAGGTATATCCGAGACGGGGGGAAGGAGGGAGGGTCGTGAGAATACACGGAGCTCTCTCGAAGAACAGAGTTACTGGTAAGTAAACTCTATTTCTTCTTCAAGGACCTCAGTAATTCTCACTCTTGGGAGAGTGAATAGCAGTTTATAACACCTACCTCAAGGTGGTGGGAGTCGAGGAAGTTAGTCAAAGAGTGATTGCAGAACTGCCCTCCCCACTAAGGCATCCAGCCTTGCCGCTAGGTCCAAGGAGTAGTGCTTAGTGAACGCGTGAAGAGAGGACCATGTAGCAGCTTTACATATGTCGATGATCGGGACATTTTGAAGGTTAGCCAGGGTAGTGGCTACTGCCCTAGTTGAGTAGGCTCGCAGATGACTAGGTGGTGTCTTCCCAGCTTGCTGATAGCATCTCTGAATATAGAGAAGAATCCATTTGGAAAGTCTCTAGGAAGTGACCTTAACACCAACTCGTTGTCCCCCATAGGAGATTAAGAGCACATCAGAAGCTCTGATGTGTCTAGTTCTGTCGATGTAGAATGAGAGAGCCCTCTTTAAATCTAGGATATGCAAGCCTGCTCCATACGGGATGAGTGTGGTCTTGGGAAAAAAATTGGTGAGGATATAGTCTGGTTAAGATGAAAGGAGGAGACGATCTTTGGAATAAATGAAGGGTCAGTCCTGAGATCGACCTTTATTGTTGTAAAAGCGAATGTAGGAAGGGGAGGCTCTGAGTGCTGCCAGTTCGCTAACTCTTCAGGCTGAAGTGATGGCCACTAAGAAGACGGTTTTAATAGACAGGTTCTTCATTGAACAAGAAGCCATGGGTTCAAATGGAGGGCCCATTAATTTTGATAAAACCAGATTAATATCCCACTGTGGAGCTGGGTGGGTAATAGGGGGAACGTGTTGAGGAGACCTTTCCAAAAGGTCCTCGTTAAAGGGTGCGAAAACAGAGTTTCTACACCAGTTGGTGTAAGGCGAGACGATATCTTAATGGAGGAGAGGGAGAGTCCAGATTCCCAGAGATGCAGGAGATATTTGAATATATGATCCATTTTAAGGGAGGTTAATGGTGTGTTTAAGGAGGTACACCATCAAGAGAATCAAGTCCACTTGGCTGTGTAGCACACCCTGGTCAAAGGGCATCTAGAATTTAGCAGGATAGTCATAACCTTTGGGGATAAGTCTTCCACCCTGAAAGGATCAACCAGGTGCAAAGATGGAGCATTTTCAGGCCATGGTGAAAGATGGTGCCCTGGTGGTGGGATAAGAGGGCTGGTCATGACCTCAGTTGTCAATTCCTTGAGGGTCTGGAACCACGTTTGTCTTGGCCAAAGAGGGGCTATGAGAATGATATGCAATTGATCGGATCAGATCTTGTGGAACACCTTGTGAAGTAAGGGAGCTGGGGGAAAGGCATAGAGAAATTCCCCACCCCAAGAGATCACAAAGGCGTCCGACATTGAGCCTGGAGCTAGACCCACCCAGCTGCAGAAATTGTGCATTTTTGTGTTTTCTGCAGTGGCGAAGAGGTCTATGGAAGGAGTACCCCAGGTCCTGAAGATGTCATCCAGAACGCTGCCATTTAGGAACCACTCATGGTGATCAGATAGCTGGCAGCTGAGGTGATCTGCAACGGAATTCTCCTGGCCCGCCAGGTGTATTGCCCGAAGGTGAATATCTGTCAGGCTCCAAGATACGGAGCCATGGGGGAAACCAAGGAGGGACAAGGAAGGCCAGAATTACCAGGTTCCAGGGGACGGAACTGGGGAGAGGGAAACAAAGAGGGAGGAATCTAGGCCTGGACACCGGGGGGAAAGGGTGGCCCCAAGGCGACCCTCTGAAACCTCTCAGT
>QEPC01000978.1:921057-977712 GCA_003113815.1 Sphenodon punctatus | reverse complement strand
GAGAAACATGGGGTCACACACGTGTAACACGGGACTACATGTTTGGTAAATGTGTGGTGCCAAGGGTTTCACATGTATGTAATGTTACTATACATGTACACTATGTAATGTCAAAGGTTCCACATGTTTGTAATGCTGACACTGAGAACTGTAAAACTCAAAGTAGGACTCTGAGAACTGTACAACTCAAATTAGGGCTCTCACACATCACCAGCCTACAGAAAATACAAGGAGATAACAAGATGTGTTTTGGGGACACTTGCCAGACAGCCTGTTGATATGTGATTGACTTCCATGTTTACCTGGGTTGACTACAGGATTCCCCAAAGGCGGGAAATCCGAGACAAAGGAAGCTAAAGACTATTTAAATGGGCCAGTAAGGCACAAAAGGAGATTCTTGCAAAGCTTCTTCCAGAGAACATCTGCATACGAATGACCAGCCCGGCAACAGCAGGCTGGGGAAGCATGAACTGAGAGACAGGATTTGCTCTCTAAGCCAGTGCCCAGTCATTCGCCTTTTATGACTGAGAAACCAGAACTGCTGGACCTTGCTAGGGTAAGATGCCTAATTTAGGAACTCAACCAGTATAAGTTAGGAATGCATTATGTTTACCTTTTATTTCTAGTTACCACTCTGTACCAACTATCTTGTTTATGTAATCAATAAACTTACTTCTTAACTTTAAGAAGAAGTAGCGGTGTCTAATATTGGAACACAAGTGAGCTACAAGAGCCCCCAAGCTCTTGCGAACCCAGAGAGTAAAGAGTCTGTAAATGGGAAGGATCGGGCCCTTGGGTGACAAAGGAGTTTCATTGTGGCACACTTGAATTAATCAGAGCGATAACTGATTCAAGAGAACTGTGTGCAAGGGAAACTGAGTCACTCAAACCCGGTAAAGTGGGGGTGTGGACCACGACCCATGACAGAGGGGAAGATAGTATACTTGGTGAGCCATTGCTGTAGAGGTTTCATGTAAAGTCTCGCATAGGGGGTTACTGCTGTGGTGGATGTTAGGAAACCCTGGAGGTGAAGGAAAAAGCGTATCGTCCTGGTCCCATGGGTGTGTAGGTTCTCTATAACGTGTGTGATGTTTTCGAACCTGTCCTGAGGGAGATAAGCCCTGGACTGGCATGTGTCCAGGAGAGCTCCTATGAATTGTAGGCATCTTGTAGGGGCAAGATGTGATTTCTGTAAATTTACGAGCAATCCCAGGTTCTGTAAAAGTGACAGGGTTAACTGAATGTGTCTCAGTAGATTGGATCTGGAAGAGACGACTAGGAGCCAATCGTCCAGATAAGGGTATATTTTGATGTTCATTTTCCAGAGATGGGTGGCGACAACAGCTACGCACTTCGTGAAGACTCTCTGGGCAGTGGAGAGTCAGAAAGGGAGGACCATGTACTGGAAGTGTTGGTCTCCTGCAACAAAGCGTAAGTATTGTCTGTGAGAGGGTCTGATTGAAATGTGAAAGTAAGTATCCTTGAGATCAAGGGAGGACAACCAATCTCCTTGATGTAAGCCCAGAAAAATAATAGGGAGAGAAATCATACGGAATTTGTATCCTTTATGTATCTATTGAGAAGTCTAAGATCCAGGGTGGGTCTGAACCCCTCATCCTACAAAATAGCTGGAGTAGAATCCAGTATTTTGCTCTGAAAGAGGAACTCTTTCTATAGCTCCCTTTAAGAGGAGCTTCTCAATTTCCAGACGTATTAGAGTTTTGTGGGAGGAGCCCCGAATGGGCAGGGGAGGGGAGTTGGGGGGGGGAACGTATGGAACTGAATCGGAGAGTTCTAGCCCTTCTTGTCCTAGTGGAAAAGGCAGCACAGGCCTTACAAGTGCAGGTGTTATGGGTCTCTCTGAGACAGGCTAGGCACTGTGAGTGCTGATCACTCACCAACAGTGTTGCCAGGCAGGAGCGGCAGCGTTTGAATCCTGCCTGTTTGGGCATAGTCCAGCACATTCGTGGTAGAAGTGGGAGTGTAGTGAATTAATAGACTGATTGAAGCACTAACCAAGAGAATATTGTAAACATCTGTAACTATTGAAAGGATACTATGAGTTTCCTATATGCTTTATTTGCTTGCTATATGCTTCATAATAACTTTTAGTTTAGGAATATTGAAAATGCATATTAGAAGGAAAACAGGCTGGCAGGAGGAGAGAGAAATATGCTGACAGGGATACATTCTTGTCATCAACAAAAGGAAAGGCCCCAGCAGGAACAGGGCTAGCAAGAATGGTTCATGCCCAGAACAAGGTTGCAGATAAGAACCAAGCAATGCAATAAGGGGAAATGGCCTAGTCAGACAGAGAGACACCTTAGAGAAAGGGGCATGGGCCAAATCTCAGGCCTCCCATCTAGAGGGAGGGGTAAGCAGGATCTAACTGGTCAGGACATCCCATAATGACAGTGACTAAGCAGAAAGTACCCCAGATCTGAACAGCCAATGGGAGAGCTTTCCAGGCCTAGCACTGACAACCTCGCACTCTGGATAATCATAAGGCAGTCACTGGATAAAAAGGCTAGCCCTAGACAGGGAAGGTACCTTGCATGGTACCCTTTCCAACGCTCTCAAAGGCTGTAAAAAGTCAAACTCCAGCAGCTAGGTTCCTAGATAGACTTCGATTGGGCCCCCGCCCTGCCTCTCCCTCGAGACCAGACCTGAGACCTCTAACGCATAAGAACTTATATGTATGTACTTATGTGTGTGTGCTTGCTGTCAGAGTAGGTGAAGGCTGCTGCTATATGCAAGTGTATTGGTGCTATATTGTGCTTTATTCTCAGTTCTTCTATGTGCTATCGTAATAAACATCTGTCTATTTAAAGGACTTTGCCATCTGTTTCATAGTGCCTTTGCCCAGATCCCGGAATTGGGAGCTGCCTATCAGGGGTTTAAATCCTGTCCCTGGTAGGATTGATAGAGAACACTTCCAAGTCATAACAGTGGTGGAGAATGCGGGCATCGATCCCGCTACTTCTTGGTAGCGAACCCCACGGACTAAGGCACAGGCACTCAAATCTGTATGAGAGTTGTTCTAGATGAGTATTCTAACTGAATTGTATTTTATTTCCTTTACTACTGACAATAGCACTGAAAAGCACTGAAGTCTTCCCAGCGTGACATGGTTGGAAGGAACTGAGGCAGCGAGGGCTCCTCCCCCTATTTACAGAGTCCCATTCTCGCGCGATCTTGAGCCCGCACTTTTGACAGGACGGGAGGGGGGATGGAGGGTCAGAGCCCTCACCATGTTCTAGATCTGTCCAGGTTTTCTGCCTGAAAACTGTGGACATCAAGGTCTCCTGATGCTTGAAAAGCAAGAAGTGATCCCAAGAGTGAGAATTGCAGAGATCTTTGAAGAATTATGAAAACCAGGCCAGGCCCTAACAACTTTGCCAGCCTGGGTAGCATAAACTTTGACACCACCACCACCACTGTCGCTACCAAGTAAGTTCATCTTTTGATCCCTACCTGGCTCCCACCTTGGGTCAATCTGCCGCTGCTGCTGCTGCTGCTGCTGCTGCTGCTGCTCCCTAGGGACTCAAGGGGTGCCAGGGGAGGCCACTGTCTGGGGACAGATTGCTGCTGCCTCAGGCTTCAGTGCCTTCACTCCCACAGCTCCCCAACCTAACCAGTAGTGGGCACAGTAGAAAGCAGTGTGCTGCCACCTCATTGTACACAATGGGTGCTATCCCCTGGAGCTGATCCAGGAGGCCAGGGGTGGGTGGGAAGCACTGGTGCTAGGGATCCATCCCAGTAGCACACCACTTTCAAAAGCAGTCCCCACTGAGTAGGGCTTGGAGTCTGTTGGGGATGAAGGAGCTCAAACCTGGAGCCACCTCAGCAATAGTCTAGGAGACTGACACCATAGCTGCAGGAGGCAGGGGGGCAATGTGCTACACCAGTCAGCCCCAAAAGAACCAGAGAATGCTGGCACCATTGCCTCGTCTGGCAGCACTGCCACTCCCAGAGGTTTGTTGTGCCATGGGTTAGCCAACCATGGTCAACATACTGATGGGGCCCTGTCTTGGGGGTGTGCGAGTGTGCACATATGTATGCAAGTCTGCAGAACCACCACAAATCAACATGACTCTAGAAGAGATTCTAGAGCAAATTGACAAATTAAATAGTAACAAATCACTGGGACCTGATAGTATTCATCCAAGAGTTCTGAAGAACTAAAAAAAATTGCAGAACTACCAATATCAGTAATTTGTATCCTGTCACTAAAATCTGCTTCTGTACCTGAGAACTGGAGGGTAGCTAACATAATGCCAGTTTTTTAAAAAGGCTTCAGAGGTGACCCTGGAAACTGCAGACCAGACTGAAGTCTGATGTTGGTGCCAGGCAAAATGGTGTAGACAGTTGTAAAGCACAGGATTATTGGGCATATTGATAAACATGACACAACGAAAAAGAGCCAACATGGTTTTAGCAAAGGAAGTAATGCCTCAATAATCTCTTGGAATTTTTTGAGGGGGTGAACAATATTGTGGATAAGGATAAGCTGGTTAACATAGTGTGCCTGTATTTCCAGGAAGCATTTGATAAGATCCCTCTTGAGAGACACTTGAGAAAACTAAACAGTTATGGGATAGGAGGCAGTGTCCTGTCATGGATCTGTAACTTGTTAAAGGACAGGAAACACAGGGTAGGACTAAATGGTTAGTTTTCAGAATGGAGAGAAATAAATAGTGTGGTTTACCAGGAGTCTGTACTGAGACCCATGTTGTTCATATATTAATTAATGACCTGTAAAAGGGAGTAAAGAGCGAGGTGATCTAATTTGCAGATGACAAAAAGTTATTCAAGATAGTTAAAACCAAGGTGGATTGTGAGGAATTCAGTACTTAATTTAATGAATTGCTAGGGCCCAAGCCTGCCCCAGAAGCCATGTCTCCTGCCAAGAAGTCACAAAGAGCTTGTCAGGGCAAGAAAATGAATGCTAGTCTCCAGCTAGCAACCCAACCACTGGACTAATCTACCTCTCTAGAGCTGAGTATAAAACAGGAATTCTTGTGATTTAATCTGTATGATGACCAGCACAGGGGTGGGGCAGGAAAGGCATTAATGAAAGCCAAGTAAATCATCTATAGTTTTTCTGGCTTGCCTTTCCAACTCTGATATTGCCAATATCGACCTTTTCCTGGTCTTTCACATTTTGCAGTACACACTCCTACTGGGAACATTTCCCAGGGCTCATCTCCCCCTTGAATTTAACCCCCCAAAAACTAAACTCTGGAAGAATTACAGGAGGATCTTGCATGACTGGGGAACTAGGCAACTAAATGGCTGATGAAATGTAATCTTGACAAGTACAAAGTGATGCCCATAGAGAAAAATAATGCAAACTATATGTACACAATGCTGGGTTCTAAATTAGGCATTACCACTCAAGAAAAGGACCTTGGAATTATTGTGGACAATTCATTGAAAACCTCAACTCAGTGTGCAGCAGCCGTCAAAAATGCAAACAATGTTAGGAGTTATTCAGAAAGGAATAGAGAATAAAACAGAAAATATCATAATGCCGCTCTATACATTGGTGTGACCACACTTTAAATATTGTGTGCAGTTCTTACATAGTGGAACTGAAAAAGGTCCAGAGAAGGGCAGCAAAAATAATCAAGGGTGTAAGAGGAGTGGCTTGATAGATTAGGGCTCTTCAGGTTGGAGAAGAGATGACAGAGTAGAGGGGATATGATAAAAGTTTACAAAATCATTGTATCACTTTGAACTTGTCAGCATTGAATTTCACCTGTCATTTGGTTGCCAAGTTACCCAGTCATGCAAGATCCTCCTGTAATTTCCCAGTCTGCTCTGTTCTTAATTATTTTGAATAACCTTTTCTCATCTGAAAATCTGATCACCTCACTCCCCTTTCTAGATGATTAATGAATATATTAACCAACAGCAGTCTCAGTACAGACCCCTGGGACACCTCACTATTCTTTCCATTGTGAAAACTGACTATTTAGTCCTACCATTTGTCTATCCTTTAACCAGTTGCTGATCCATGACAGGACACTACCTCCTATCTTAAAACTATTTAGAATGTTTTCAGACAAGACGCTAGTCACACAGGAGGGCAATAAACACTGCAAATTAACTGCACATGTAAACTTCTCTCCCAAGAGTCTCGCGGAAATGTCCACGTGTTAATGTGCATCCATAAACCCTAGATAGAGGGTTTCTGAATGAGCATTTGAAAACTCGCACAAGACTCATGCAAATTGCTTGTCATGCACATCTAAAATGCCCTGATTACAATTTTTGTGGGAGTTTCCCATGTGGATGTGATGTTGCAATCCTGTGATCCGCAGTGCCACCTTTCTTGTTGCAAGTGAGGAATGATTGCAGGAGTTTACAAACCCCCATGATTTTCATGCACATCTTTAAAAGCCCGTAGTTTCCTCAAGAGTCTCTTGAGAGGGATCTTATCACTTTCTGAAAATCCAGGTACACTATACTGACTAGATCACCTTTTTCCACATGGTTGTTGACACTCACCTGCACTGCAAGGAGTTCCAGCCCCTGAAGGGGATGTTATGTTTAACGGAGCATCAAAAAATAATTATGGTAACATTTTCCATTTTCTAATGGGTGGGTTAGTGTGTGTCTATCAAACATTCCTGTGTTGGGGAGGAGGGGCTACACCACCATTTCACACATGCCCCCGTTTCCTGGATCTGGCACTGACCTTTTAAGTAAGATCAATTACAATTTTCTAAATACAAGAACGGGGAGACGGAGGTAGACAAGATATACAAGCCTTAAGGTTCTTACTATAGCAACGTTTTATTTCTTTCACGATTAAGAAGATACCTGAAACCATTTTATTGATTGCAAACACATCTACCCACAAACACTTATTGATTCTTGTTACTAAGTTTTTCATTTTGTATTTCAGATACATTTTTTTTTACTTGAAATACATCTTGTTTTCTGTACCTTTTGTATTCTTTGTAAAGCATACTTGTTTATGGATTAATGAAAGCACTGTATGGCCTAATGTCTCCAGCAAAAGACTGCAGACTTTTTACATGAGGACTTGTTGCTGCTAAAGTTAACCCCATCCCAGACACTGGCCCCCTAAATGAATACAGCACACACACCAGAGTTTCTTCCTGGTTGGGGTAATAGAGTAAGAGCTGGCACTGCTGTGGGTGAAACAGGATATGGAAGGAGTGCCTCCCAAGTCTACAACAACCCCAGGCTCCCATCAAACATAATCCTGCCCTGCGTCTTGGGGGCATGAGGGAAGTTAGTAAACCTCTCCAGCACTCCTAGATGCCTCATTATTGCTGATTTATACTTTTCTAATTGAGAAAATTACTAGAACTCCATAATCTACTCCATAATTCATGGATCCCCTCCACCTTTTAGTTCTACTATTTGTATTGGGAAAGTATGATTTAAGCTCTGTAACAAGCAAACTGCCAAAGGCAACGATTGGAAGCAGAATTTACTTTGGTGCCCTATAATTCTGCTTTGCTTCTCTTGTTACAAAGTCTTTCCAAAACTGTCTGGGGATGCTGCTGCTGGGACATAAATCAGGAAGAAAGCCAGAAAGAAACCAGACTCTTCCCCTTTTAAGAGAGCATACATTCACCATAATGGGGGTTAGAAGTAGTGCTGAAATGAAGTCTTCGGAAATCGCTGAAGTTTGGGGTATTCAACCTGGAAATGGCGGTTTTTGAAGTTCCGGGGAGCATGGCCATTCCTCTGGAAACTTCAGAACCTTTTGGAAGCTTCAGAAGCGCCTGCATGCCTAGGCCTGGCTGAAGAAGTTCTGAGATGCTTTTTGGAAACTGCCATATTTGGGGGGGTGGATGGAAGGGGACAGTTGAGTCATGAGATAAAGCAGATTTATTATTAATTAATTATTATTATTATAAGTATTTATATAGCACCAGCTGTGTACCTGGCACTTTACAGAATAAGATAGATGTGATCCCTGCCTATGGCTTACAATCTAATGGACACGGAGGGAGGAGACAAGGAGAGGGGACACAGGGAGAGACAAGGTATAAATAAATAACATTCAAGCGGATGCGAAGTCTCAGGTGCACGTGTTTGGCTTGGTTGCAGTTAGGCAGGAGTCTACGGGGAGGACAGACAGTAAATATTGAAAGGAAAGTTCTAACAGGTGTCGGGAAAGGCAGCAAGGAAGAGGTGGGTTTTGAGGAGGGATTTGAAGGTGCAGAGGGATGGGGCAAGGCGGATGTGGGCAAGGAGGGAGTTCCAGGCATGGGGGGCAGCAAGGGAGAAGGGACAAAGGCAGTTAGGGGAGCAGGGAAAACGAGGGAGAGCAAGGGAGGGGTCAATTGAGAAATCAATTGGCTGGCCAAGCCAGATGGCTGGTTTTGATTGGTATAAGCTGCAGCCAATAGAAAGAGAAGTGCCAAAAAAACATATTGTTATAAGCTTTTATATGGCACCACCAATGTACCTTGTGCTTTACAGAGAATAAGATAGACATGGTCCCTGCCCAAGAGCTTACAATCTAAAAAGACAGGGGGAGGGGAGACAGGGAAGGGGGAACAGAGGGAGAGACAAAGGATGCAACAATCATGAGGATGCGAGAACTCAGGTACACATTCTTGGCTTGGTTACAGTACATTGGGAGTTTGCAGATAACAGGTGGGGGATAATCCTGGGTGGGGATGATTAGAAGGAGTTAGGAAGGGCAGAGCGGAAGAGGGGGTTTGAGGAGGGACGTGAAGGTACGAAGGGAGGGGGCAAGGCAGATGTGGGCAGGGAGGAAGTTCCAGGCGTGTGGTGCAGTGAGGAAGAAGGGAGCAAGGCGGTTGGGGGAAGCAGGGAGGTGTGGGAGGATGAGATTACTATGAGTAATAGGCTTGGTTGGGGGAGGGGGTGCTCCTGGAATAGTATGGCATAATTTGGCCTGGGCTGGGGCATGGGGGTGGTGTTGTATGCCATGTTTTTTATTTAAAAAATTTGTGTTCGGGGGTACACTGCTTGCTAGCTACTGTTGCTTGCTTGGCTTGGCAGTCAGACAGCAGCACCATGCCGAGCCACAGGGCTCACTCTGACTGGCTCCTATACCTGGTCTTTCAGTACCACACTGTCCAATCCTCCATGCTAAGAGGCTGCCCCGGGGTTAGGGGATGAAAAATGTTGTGTGTGCTGGGCTAGCAGGCATTTGGTGTGAAGGATCTGCATTGCACTCTGTTGTTGACAGTCTCTCTGACTGCCTCCAGCTGCTGGGGGTACAGGGGGGTTGCATCACATGCCATGCTTTATTTTTTGTAAAAAAAGAAAAAAAAATCCTATGCCAAGGGGCACATTGCTTGCTGGCTACTGCTGCTTGGTTGGCTTGGCAGTGAGACAGCAGCACCATGATGAGCCAGAAGACTCTGCCTGGCTCCTCAAATTTGAAAAATGTGCTGTCTGATAGGCTGGCTGGCTTTTGGTGGGAAGGATCTACATTGCAGTCTCTGTTGTTGATGCAAGGTTGGTTTTGTTTGTTTTAAACCAGCATGTCTCTGGCTGCCTCAAGGCAGCATGCCATTTTATTTTAAAAATAATAATTGGGTGCTTCTAGGTCATTGCTTGCTTGCTGGGCTGCTTGGTTTGCTCAGTTTGGCAGCCAGACAGCAACACCATGACGAGCCAGAGTTTGCTCCCCTCCGCCCCCGGCAAGCTGTGAATGTTTGTCTTTTGAGTGAATGTTCTACTCTTGCTTGTTTGTGGTGTTGTGCACATTCTGCACATTGTGATTGGCTAGGCAACTAAGGCTGCAGCTGCTGCACACGGCAACATGTGCTGAGGCACCAACTTGGCGCCGAAGGTTTCAACGTTTCTAAAGTTCCACTGTTCTGAAGTTTCCAGGGTTTGCAGATGGCTGGCACTGCGCTGGTGAAGCCCTGAAGCTTTGCGGGCGATGCTGAAGTGCTACCAGGTAGGCGGTCCGCACTTTGAAATTCAGCCCGACTACCCAGAAGACTATTCAGTTCTGTTCTAGTTAGAACAAAGCTTGCTCAGGCACTTGACGTGTGGTTTCCATTACACCGTGCAAGATTGCTACAAAGCTCCATTTCTGCTTGGAGAAATGTTCTTGGAGTGAGATGCTCTCTTAGAGTGAGGAACTTCTTCATCCAAATCTTGACTCTTGTTATGGGCTTGCCTCGCACACATCTACTTGTGTGTCTTCACTAGGGTTGTATCTCGGTCTTCAATTTTCTTTAGAATTTACCAAGGACTGGTGCATTCAGCCTCGCACTGTCGAGTTCTAAGAAAGGCCCCCGAAACTTTAGAACTTGGCAAAACATTGGCTGAGTGCAGGAAGGGGGTGGGGCAGAGGGCTACACGTGCAGAGAAGTAGGCAGAAGGGGCAGGGTAAGGGAAGGCGGCAGTGGGGGGGGGGGCGGGGAGGAAAGAGGACTAATGGAGCAGAGGAAGGAGCGGCACTCGTTAAAAGCTGTGGGGAGCCAGGCACATTGCGCTCCCTGAACTCTACTGCCAGGCATTTAACTTCTGAGGGAGGTTTGTCTTCTGAGCATGCTCCTAAAGTTGTCTGGGAGCATGCTGGGAATGTAGTCCAGAGGGTCTGGGAACAAGTTGGACTACATTTCCCAGCATGCTCCCAGACAGCTTTAGGAACATGCTCAGAAGACAAACCTCCCTCCCTCAGAAGTTAAATGCACAATGGTAGAGTCCAGAGAGAGCAACATGCCTGGCTCCCCACAACTTTTGGCAAGTGCCCACACCCTTCCCCGGTCCCGTTAGCCCTTTCCCCTGCCCTGCTCCCGTTCCCCTGCCACTACGGTCTACTTCCTTTCCTCGGCCCCCTGCTGCCTGCCCCACCCCCACCCCTGCCCATCCAAATTCTCAAGTATTCACCAAGGTTCCGTGCGACACTCAGAACCTCAGAGAATACTCACATTTTTTTTTCTTATTATTCGGAACAGCACCAGTCTTCACCCCAGCCTGCAAAATAGAGGTTCTGCTATTAACGTGCCCTTTTGGCATACTGTGAAGCTAAATTATATGGTACTTGTGAAATATAAAAAAGTAATATTTTTATTTATGTAGCATCCCTCTGCCAGATGGTACTCAGAGCGCTTTACAATAGATTAAATTCAATAAAACTCTAACTTAAAATTAATACAAAATCCATTGAAAACCATTCAAAAGGGGAGGAAAAATACATTAAGGGCAACCAGCAGATAATTTTTGAAGGTGAAGAGAGAAGAACTGATACAAACATCTGGAGGAAGAGAGTTCCATACCAAGGGACCCAGCATAGCAGAGGCTCAACTGCCCACCAACTTAAGGCATGATGCTCCGATCCCTAAACAGTAGGTGGCATCAAGCACAGTCAATCAGTAGGATGAAGTTCCAGGAGCAGGTTTCAAACATAGCCAGGGGCCATGCCATTCAGGGCCTTAAGAACCAGCAGCACAATTTTAAATTCAATCCACTGCTGTACAGGAAGCGACTGCAAAGAATACAGGAAGGCATAATATGAACACGGCTGCCCAAACCAGTAAGCGGCCACCCCGACGCATTCTGAACAAACTACTAGCGACAAAAAAGCACCAATGAAAGCACACAGAAGAGAGAATTACAAAAATCAAGTCTTGTAGGCACTAGGGCATGAGTTGCTGTGGCAAGGTCAGTGTGGAATAAGTACAGGTGTAGCTTATGCAGATTGCAGAACTGGTAAAAGCATCTTTGAACCACATCTGATACCTGAGTTTTCATGGACAGAGCGTGGTCGAGAACGACGCCCAGGTTCCTTACCTGGCCCACTACCTCCACCCGAAACCCTGCAACATGCAGAGCCCCAAGGAAGGAGAGGGCATCTTGACAACGGCTGCCACTCCTCACCAGTATCACCTCAGTCTTCCCCAGACTGAGTAGCCCTGATGCATCCAGCTGGCTATATTGTTCAGATTAGGGCTGAAAGTTCATTCTCTGGGTTTTTTTGGGTTTTGTCCCAAAATGTCCTTTCCCAAAACGGCAGCAGCAACATCGTCAACATTTTGGAAAATGGCAGCCACTCTCAAGCCCGAGGGGATACACTGCAAGAGTCACGGTGTCCATGTCCACATCAAGCTGTGCTGGCTCCAGGGCAGTGATGGACATGGAGGGAAGTCCACTGATAATTGTGGCTTCCATGGTGGAAGCGGGAGTGGTTGCTGTGGGAGCTGGCAGTGGCAGAGCTATATCCACTCATTTCTGGCCCCTTGCAAAGGCAAAGCCATACAGGAGGGATGCAACAATGGCTCAATTCACATAGATAAACACTGGTCAAGGAGCTCATAATACAGCAATGTTCGCCTCTGGCTGCAGGAAGCCAAGTCATTGTTCTGGATCTCCTTGTACCCATACCTCAAGTCTTTGGCCTGCTGCCAGTGTAAGGACCAGTTAGGTTTGCAGACCCATATGCAAGGGGAGGCAGAAGTGCACTGGATGAGTCAGGACCAACTACCCCTTTTATGCTGATGTTAAAACACATTAAGCTATTTTATTGCCTAATAATGAACAACAACATTCAACTTACACTTATGAATTAACAGTTATCAATCTCTATAAACTATTTAAGGACTGTAATCTTATCTAAGTACTCTTATACTTAAGTTATTCTATCCCTTTTACAATGACCTTGAATACTATACAAGTCTTCAGTCTTCCCTCCCATCTTAATTCCATCAACAACCCAGACTCTGCCCAGTCCAATTGTCAGGTTTTCTTAAGTTTCAAGTCCTGCCGTTTCTCACACCTCTGTATTGCCCGACAATCTTCCAGATGATACTGCACACAAGTTTCTACTCTAGTGTAGTCACACTTTCCAAGTTCAGTTGAACGTAACCGGCCAGTTAATTGTAAATCCTCATAGCCTTGTCCGTCTGGCAACCCAAATTTGTAATCCCACGCAGTCTGTCGCCACTTCCTTCAGAGAAGCCTCCCGAGGCGTCTTCCGACAGCCTCCTCCATCCTCCTCCAACAGTTCCCCAACAACTGACTTTTTAAAATTCTTCTCTCTCATTGGGTAGACACAACATTCCATTAAGTCTGGCTGTGAGCCACCTGGCTGTGGGCACACCAGCACGGGTTCATGTCCCCATTATAGCCTTGCAGAGCCATTTGTGCTGGGACCTCTTGGACCACTGCCTTGTTCCCATAGCACTTCACCAGGGCATATTGGACCTTCTGCTTCCCCCCACCCACCCATACAGCGCTGAAGGCCTTGGTCTCTTCCTCAGTCCAGGGAATACAGCATTGGTGGGCAGATCGGTAGGCAGAGAGCAACTGAGATTGCACAGTGGTTGTAGTGGAGCCAGTTGTTGCCTGGCTGTCAGTTTGAACCATGGTCCCGGCGATGATAATCCCCTTCAAGTTATGGAGAATGCAACAGCTGGGAAAGAGCAAGCGTCGGGTACGTACTACCAACCAGGAAAAGCTGGGAGAATGAACACCCATCCCCCCCCTCCCGAGCAACCTGCATTTTCGCCAGTTATTCCGTGGAGGGGGTGATGGGTGGAGGTGCATGTTTAACAGGAGTGCGTGCACATGCTCACCCACCCGCACTGCTTTCATGTGAGATGCACCCACCCCATGTCCACTGAGTGGGCATGAGTGGGTGTGTCTTGTTTAGGGCTACCATGCCTCCCCTTTAATCCAGGACGCTTATGAAAAATACATGGTGCAGGGCTGCACTGGAATCAATGCAGCCCTGCACCATGTATTTTTCATAAGCACCCTAGATTAAAGTGGCGGTATAGCAGCCCTAGTGTTGTTTAAGAAGGGCTATTATAAACCAACTGCCCTTGATCATTAGTTGATTCTATTTCCCGCTTCCTTAGCCAAGGACCAAGTTTACATTGATATATACACAGTACATAATACCCGAGCAACCTCGCAGAAAGCAGCAGGGAGTTTTCACGTTAACATAAAACTTTTAAGTCAAATGCCTATAACGCAAACACAGTGTTACTTCTTTTAAAGCCAGGCTAGTTAAAAGGGGGTAAACCAGTGCTCTGTAGGAGGGCAGGTTACCCACTTTTTCAACACACAATGAAGCGGTCAAGCGATGCACCTTAATCAGTGCTTCATTAACTCGTACATTTTATACACCATACCCAAAACACCCAGCCAGCCTACTTCTCAAAGATTTAAGAGCACTGTTGAGAATACCCTTAATTAAAATAGGGTTGCCACCTGTAGTTTTTTTACCTGACACTCCCATAGGCCAAAATGGAAGTGTCAGGTAAAAAAAACCTGAAGGTGGCAACCCTAAATTAAAACCTTAATTCACAAGTGTTTCTAGAAGATTCTTAAATTTAACACCTGCATTGTTTAAGTATCTATTTTGGAATTCTGTACTTGCTTTTTCACTGTGGTTACTTACCAAGGCCAGCAAAACATTTAATCTCCTTCTTATATTAGGCATCAGGTTTCAACAGAACTGAGTAAATAAACACTTTGTATGCATTTAGTTTCTCTAATAGATTGTGGCCTAATTCAAAAATAGTATTGTAGTCCAAAGGTACATTAGCAAAGTACTGTGGGTATATATAGACTCAAACAGAACAAACACACACATTAATTAACTGATCATTACAGAAACCTAGGGATGGCTTAATCCCCGTTTACATCTGGAATTACTACTACATGATTGTATCAATGCCTCTGATTTTTAGCTGTTCACAGGACAGAGGAAGTGTGGTGTAGTCGATAAGGTGTTTGACCTGGTCTTGGAAAGCCAGGGTTCAAATCCTATCCTAACCATGAACACACTGGGTGGCCTTAGACAAGTCACAGCCTCTGAGCCTCAGTTCCCCGTATGTAAAATGGGAGCGAGTGAGTGTGTGTATCTGTCTCTCCCTGTGCTCCCCTCACCCATGTCCATCTTAGATTGTAAGCCTTCTGGGCAGGGACTGGTTTCCAAAATCTGACTGTAAAGTGGTACATATGCCTAGTAGTGCTACAGAAATTAATAGTCGTAGATATAATGATACTGATAATATAAACAAAACATATATAACTCCAATAACCTCAACAGTAGTCAGCTCATTTACTAGCCTTTTCTCTCAAAATAGCCTCTTGCCATCAAATACAGAAATATTTCCTAGTACAATTCAGCAAGTGATACCATAATTCAATACACAGACTCCAATGGACAGAGTGAAAGTTTTATGATCATTTTTCAAAATCACAAAAAAATGTCCACAGTTTCACATAGAGAGTAGTACACCCAACATGGGCCCTGATCCAAACTCCTTGTATGCCCAGTGCTGTATGCGTGTGCCATGTATATGCACACCATGTGCACAGGAGCAGTACACACAGCACAGGTGCACAACCCTGGCACAATGGACCCCAATGAGAACGGGCCACAATGCGTGCACAGGGTGCCTCTGCATGCAGTGTAGACACCTACGCGCAGAGCTCATCTTCCTGTATGGAGAGAATGAGGAGAAGCAGGTCATGGAAGATCCTCCCCACCATTCCCCCACAGTCCCTGGGAGAGAAACTGCTGCACAGGCAGGGATGGGGTTTGAGGACGCATGGCAGCTACTGGCCAAGGACTGTGGGTGTTTTACTTCTGGTCAGAGCAGGCTTACAATGTCCACATCCCCTGGCCAGCAGCTGATTCTACATGTGTGAGACTGCACTGGAACACAAGGCTCCTCCTCACTCTCTCTTTCCACAAAGCAAGATGAGGCCTGAGTATGGCATCTGCCCAGCACAGCAGAGGCTTACACTCCATGTGCACATCATGGGCCCACAGCCGAGACGTGCTACCGGGGTGTGTCAACTGACTGCACTCCCTGTGTGTGCACAGGGCTTGGATTGCGTCCTTGAGCCCTTGCACCAATACGTGAGTAACTCTGCTTGTAAGGGGACATAAGAGAAAATCCCAGCTATGACATAAGGATAAGGATTAGAGTTCTCTCACAATCGGACCAACTTTCTCATTACTAAAATTACCCAAAATTATCTGGGGATTTTCTGGAGAAGAAATATCATTCCAACATATGCAGGGATGTATCTAAGAAAATTGAATCTGCTTTGACATCTTAGCCATATGCCTCTCTATCCCTCTGGTTCTTGGTTGGCTTTGGGGGGTTGACATTTTTACTTGTAAATAAGCAGACCCACTGCTCCCATCTCAGTATTACCATCTGAAAATCTCCATATCCATAAAGTAACACATAGTTTGGCTTCACCGAGTGCAAGACTAGGGATGAATACGCCACAAAGTCAGAACTGTTTTGACGTGATTTTTTTTTTGTCAGATCGCATGTAAGACAGGCGTGTTTTGGCACAGCAGAGGCCTGAGGTAACCTAGAGCATGCAGGAAGTACAGGATGTCAGAACACACTTTTTCTGCAATCATCATGTCTCCGAGTGAGCAGGTGTTTCATCCTGAGCAGTGTTTGTTGCTTGACCATGGCTTTCTGTAACTGTAGGGGATGCAACACAGGAGTTTGCAACCTGCTCAATTAGCTGTTCTGAAGCATCACCCACACAGCATCTGCTCTCATGCTCCTTGACTGCAGTATGTGAAGGTGTATTCTCCTCACCAAAGTAAGCAAGATTCTGTGAAGGGACAACTTGTCGACCAGCTTCTGCTTCCTGCTGCTTCAGCATCTGCTCCACCTCAATCTCAAGTTCCAGATTCTCTTCATCTGCCTCTACTTCCAGCTGCTGCATTAGCTCCTCCAGCTTCTTGGCCTTGCGGAGCTCATTCTGCTGTATGATAGTGCATAAGTGCTCGGTGAGCTGCTCTTTGATTTCGGTCTTTTTTTGGAGATCCAACTTTGCTGCTACATACTCCAACTCTGCCTTATCATAACGCTTCCTGCAAGAAACAGAACAATTCACATAGCAGTATCCATTCTGAAGCAGCTTAGGTACATCCCTTTCCCCCATGTGACTTCCAATCAGTAAGCTGTAGGCAGCAGTGAGTTTACAACACTACAACCCAACAATTCTAAAGAAAGGAAATAAAGAACATTAAGTTGAAAAGAGAAGTTCAGCAACTGGTGTTTGTGCAGTCCCTTAGCGCTTCACTCCTGGGACACTTTAGAAGTTAGCTGTCCTTGGTCTCAAGCAGTTCAGGGATCATTTAGTTGACTTTTATAAAACATACATCTACAACATGCTGAAAAGAATGGTCCTCTTAGGACTCAATGCAGAATTAACTCTTTGGAAAGCAAATACCATAACAAAGCCAAGTTTAATGTTAGCTCATCAGATCAACAAACATACAGTGCAAGGTAAGAACGAGATATGCTTCCACTTCAGTCTTTTCTTAAAGTACAGTACAAGTCATTATCTCCCATATCGGAACACCTCAAAGGAAATGCTTTTTGTCTTTGCATCCAGAAAAGCATTTACAGAGAGTCACAAAGCATGTCCTCAGTAAAGGAGGGTCTGGCTACAGGAGGTTAGACTGTAAATGGCTTCTGCCATTTAAGCAACATATGCAAAAATCATCTATTATATTAGAGGATGGCAACGTATGCAATACCATGTAGTGATCACAGCTGTGGCATTGCAATTGAAAAAGAAATAGTCATATAATATTAATTTATTGTATTGCTGCAATATTTGTATTAATTACTTTGCAGATAAGGGGCGTTTTCAGACAAGACACTCTCCACCCACCTCCCACCCACTATACACATTGCAGGGCACCCATAGGACAACACTGCAGCCCTGTGACATGTGAGGTGGGTGGAGAGTGTCTTGTCTGAAAACGCCCCAAATTGCTCATATGCACCATGACTTGGGTGCTGCTATTTTAACTGCAGAGTCAGTTTGGGGTTATGGAAGCTCAGCCTTATCCTATTAGTCTGAATCAGTTTCAATTGGTGTCTTCCACTGATGAAGAGAATTTACTTGGAGTGAATCAGGCAACCAACTGTGGATTAGATCCTTGCATGTACTGGCTGGTGAAAGCCAGCCAGAAGATGTTGGGGACATTGCTGGCTGAGGTTGTCAGTACCTCTCTTCAGGGGGGTAGGATGCCAGACACTCTTACAAATGCATTTGTCCGGCCCTTGCTTACGAAACCATCTTTAGATGCAGACTCCCCAGCCAGCTATTGCCCCGTCTCTAACCTTCCCTTTTTAGGAAAGGTTATTGAATGGGTGGTTGCCTGACAGCCCCAAGCTCATTGAGATGCTATCCGACTCCTGGATCCATTTTAGTCAGGCTTTTGTCTTGGGTATGGCACTGAGATTACACCTGTGGCCCTGGTCAATGATCTGCGCATGGAATTTGACGAGGGTGGGGGAACTGTACCCTGCTGATTGTTAGATCTTTCAGTGGCCTTTGACACAGTTGATTGTGAGGTGGTGTTGACCTGCCAGGTTCTGCAGACATGAGTGTGGAGGACTGCTCGAGTGGTTCCATTCGTTTGTTCTTGTTGGGGAGGTCTCAGCAGGTGGTGATGGGCGATTGCTCGCCATCCCCTCGTGACCTCTCCAAGGTTCCATCTTGTCTCCCTCTTGTTCAATGAGGGAAGCAAATTGGTTCAAATTATATCTTTTATTGGACCAACTGCTGTTGGGTGGAAATATGCAAGCTTTCAAGTCACAAAGGGTCTTTCCTCAGGCATGTAGCATAGCGAGTCAAAAATATATAAACTGAACAAATACAGGACAGTATATAAAGAGGCAGGAAAGGGTGGGGTTAGAGAAGACAAGATGACTAGTGTGTGTGTGTCGGGGTGTGTGTGTTATTTGATAGGGAGAAGAGTCTCAAACATTAAAAAACAAACTTTTATAAACAGGGCTGTTAAGGATGTGTAGAAGACAGCCATTAGGTGTGGGATAAAAGGAAACGGCTACAGTGAAGTGAGAAATCACACAAGAAAGGATCTGCAAACGTGGAATCAATATATGATGGGGTCTAAGAGCAGCAGAGAGGGGGACACAGAGTTAGGAATAACAATATAGAATATGAAGGAACTAGATATATGAGGCGGCAGGAAAAAGTGGGGTTAGATAAGGTGACTGGTGGGGGGTAAATGGTGCCAGACATTAAAATCAGAGCAAGGTCATTTGGACGCTTGGAGTGAATCACTATGGTGATGACATATGGTGATTTCCCCTGAGGGGCCAGGCTTCCTTAATTATTAGCTTCAGTGCCCCCTAGCTTTGACTGCCTTGGCCTGATTGTATATAACAACTGTAACGGTTGTATGTAAGAGGACAAAGTTGTTCCTTTTTTGACACTTGGCCCCTATGTTGCCAGCTATGCAAGTAATGACTTCTAACCATACCACTAAAGATAGTCTATCTAAACTAGTTTTCCCGGGGGAATTTATGCTCCAGGAGGCCCTTTTCCCTTTGAATGACAATGTTTTGTACTTTACTCTGAACATGGTTGGTTCTTTTTACTTTATTATTTTTTTAACTTGAGTTTTATGTATGTTCTTTTCTCCTCACTGAGGGTGTCTTATTTTTAAGCAATGGCCGCTGGCCACGCTAAATAAAATTGACTGACTGACTGGTGATGACACCCAGCTCTACCTCTTTTTCATCCAACCCAGGTCCTGCAGTCTTGATGCTTATCTGATCCCTGGCTGCAGTTGGGAACTGGATGAGGGCGAGTCAAATGAAGCTGAATCCTGACAAGTCTGAAGTGATGATGGTTGGCTGGCCCCGTGACTTGGGTGAGGGGAATTGGGACTCCTGTTGTTGATGGGGTCCGGCCCCCTTTGGTCACTCAGGTTCGCAGACTTGGAGTGCTTCTGGACCCCTTGCTGCACCTGGATAATCAGGTTACAGCAGTAGCCAGGAGCACATTTAACCAACTTCATCTGGTGAGGCGGCTACAGCTTTTTTTTCTGGATTCAGACCGGGCCCCCATCATCCATGCTTTCATCAGCTTAATGCTAGATTACTGCAATGTGCTCTATGTGGGGCTGCCCTTGATGACTGTTTGGAAGCTACAGCTGGTGCAGAATGCAGCAGCGCAGCTTCTTTTGGGGACAGATCACCAGGAGCACATTACATCAGTGCTCCAGCATCTGCCTATAGCTTTCCAGGCACAATTCAAGGTGCTGGTTTTGACTTTTAAAGCCCTAAACAACCTGGACCCCTATATCTAAGAGAAGATCTTTCCTACCATGCCCCGTTTCGGCCCCTCCCGTCAGGTGGGAGCATCATCCTGTGGATTTCATCTGCCACTCTTGTCCATATGATAGGGGTATGCAGGGTGGTGTTCTCGGTTGCTGTCCCAATGTTGTGGAATGCCCTCCCCCTGTAGGTTCTTCTGAGTCTGAGCCAGAGAATCTTTCAGAGGTGGTGCAAGACCTTGCTTTTTAGTAAAGCATTTGGTGGGCTGGGATAGGGATTAGGTGGGAGGTTGGGTTTGGATTGGGTAGGGGGTTTTTGGGGTTCTATTTTAAATGTCTTTAAATTGTATTTTATGCTTTTTGTGAGCTGCCCGGAGCCTTCGGGGAAGGGCAGGCTAAAAATGTAAATAAAATAAAATAAAATACATATTTCAATTGACTATATTCTAGATCGACAAAACAAACTCAAATATTTAACTGAACCAAGAGTAGATCTTCAGCACTTAAAACTGTCAGCATTTTCATTCTGGCTAATCTGTACGTCTCCTTAAAATGCAGTTTAAATGGATGTAATGCCAAAGTAGAACATTTCTAAAGGAATTCTGTAAGTATGTTACACTTAGCATATCCAAGTTAAACCAACAGTCACAAAGGGAAAAAACGCACATGATGGCAACCTGACCCGGGGCAAAAATCCATGGCGGAAAGGGCACCGAACATGTGTGCCTGCGGCCAGGTTGCTGTTCTGCTGCCCACATGGCCCAGGGAGGAGGGCTACAACAGACGTGTGGGCAAGTGGCCCTGTCCCCACGCCATTCCCAGTGCCCCACCCCACCCCATGACAGGCAGCCATGGCAGGCCCCGATCCAGGCAAGCCAAAACATACGTGATAGTCCACTGTGGCCTGCTTTGGCCCAGTTGGTTGGGCCTTAGCCTGGGCTGTGATTTCAGGAGTTTCCCAAAGTCAGAACCTGGGCTAGCGCTGACATGGCCCAGGCCAATGCCAGGCCAATATCTAGTCACCGTAGGTGAAGTCTGGGGCAGATTATGCCATAGTGGGCCAGAGCGGTCCACTGTCACATCTGTTTTTACTCAGAGAAGTAGTTCCTGCTTTGGAAACATAAAACTGGCAGATAAAAAATAAGCTGAAAGATAAAATAAGCCAGGTAGTTTCAAAACATTTTAAATACCAATGAGTCAATATCCAGCGCCTCCCACTTACTAGCTATTGAGGTCAATGTATAGAAAAAGTCACAAGGCAAGCCACAAGTTTTATACGCAGGATTGTTTTCCCTTTTATTAAAAAGGCTCTATAAACTTGCTCATGTTTACACACTGATATTGTGGTTTACTCTGGACTAACAAGACTTTGATTGATTTCAAATGTTGGAAGACTGCTGCAGAAGCGAGTCAGGAGAGCAGCCTCATGTGTAAAACACATACAGAAAGAGTAAAGGTTCACACAGAAGATCAGGAAATTAAGCAGGACCTATTATTGACTACTATTTTTTGGCTCAGTTTAAGAAACCTAAACACATACCAACATCCTATTCGTTTCAATAGGAGTCAAAAACACACTTAAATACTGTCCACTTAAATACAGATTCTCTCCTGAATCCGAACCTTTGCATACAGAGCCCACTTAAGACTTTAATTTTCAAAGATTGCTTGTTCCTGAGGGGAAAAGTCAGAGAACCAAGAGTGCTTCTAAGTAACCCTACTGTAAAAACAAGATCAGTGCATATATGATGAAAGCAGATGCTGTCAGCTAAAGTATTCAATGAGAGAACACTTCAGCTTCAAACTAATGGGTAAAAAAAACAAAAAAAACCATAAAATAAAAAAAAACTAATGGGTAAGAAATTTAATACACCATACCCCAGCTATAGCTAGTGCTGCAGAGTTTGCACTGGCTGCCGATAGCTTTCCAGACACAATTCAAGGTGCTGGTTTTGACCATCTGAAGTTGAATCTCGACAAGACGGAGCTGATGTTGGTGGGTAGGGCTGAAGGGGTGGTAACTCCTGTCATTGACGGGGTTTGCCCCTCTTTGGCCACTCAGGTCCGTAGTCTGGGAGTGCTCCTCAATTCACAACTCCGCCTGGATCCCCAGGTGGAGGCGATGGCGAGAGGAGCATTTTGCCAATTACATCTAGTGCGACGGCTGCAGTCGTACGTCTCAGACTCTGATCTGGCCACCATCATCCATGCCTTTATTAGCTCTAGATTAGACTACTATAACGCGCTCTACATGGGGCTACCCTTGGGGACGGTGCAGAATGCGGCAGCCTGTCGTCTAACAGGGACAGGTCGTCACGAGTACATTACACCAGTTCTCTGCACTGGCTGCCTATTATCTTCTGGGCCCAATTCAAGGTGTTGGTAATGACCTATAAAGCCCTAAACAGCCTGGGTCCTGCTTACCTGCAGGACCACCTCAGGTCCCAGGTCATATTGCAGCCCCTGCGGTCGGCTGGGGACACTCAACCCGAAGTCCCCTGAGTTTCCTGGATCGTGACGATGGGGAGGGTGCTCTTGGTGGCCGCTCCCAGGCTGTGGAATTTCCTCCCGATGGAGGCCCGCCTGGCCCCAGACCTCCCCTCTTTCCAAAGAAAGTAAGATTTGGCTGTTCCGCTGGGCCTTTGGAGAGGATGATGGGTAGGCTGGGGTGGGTTAAGGGGAAGGGGTGGGGGGGGAGAGATTGGTGCTGCCCTTTAGTGTATTTTTAGTATATTTAATTAATTTTAAATTGTGAGTTGTTGATTATGTGTGAGAGCTGCCCCGAGCTGCTCTGTGAGCAGGAGGGTTGCGGGCTAAAAGAAAACATAAATAAATAAATAGCTTGGTTCCCAGGTATCTGAAGGACTGCCTCTTCCCTTATGCTCTGTCGTGGTCTTTGAGGTCAGCTAAGGTCACGCTCCTGCAAGTACCAACTGCCCAAGAGGTTTGTACAACAAGGGCATGCAGAGAGACATTCTTGGTGGCTGCTCCGTGATTATGGAACTCCCTCCCCTTGGAGGTCTGCCTAAGCCCAAACCTGCTTATCTTTCAGGAGAATTGTAAGACCTTCTTGTTTGGCCAGGCATTTGGTAGACTGGGATAGCACTGGGTGGGACTGGGTGTGGGTTAGAGAGAGGGCTGGAGGGAAGGGGGATTTAGGATTTTAAACTGTTTTTGTGTGTCTATTCATATACGTTTCTATATCTTTCTAAGCAACCCTGAGTCTTTGTGGGAGGGCGCGGTAAAAAAACTGAATAGCAGCTATTAATGGCCCTACTCTATCAACCTTCTCCCCAGCAACAAGACACTCTTTTCCCCTAACAGTTTATGACGTGCGGCCCCCTTGCATGCTTACCGAGCACAAGAGTATTCCATGCTTGCCTGATCAATCCGGTTCCGCAGGATCCCAATGTCAGCAGACACCATGTCATCCAGAGCCTGAAGCTGCTTTTGGATCCGCTTTAGTTTTATTGTCTCAGCCTGAGTTCTTTTGGATCTGGAAAAGGAAGAGATTATTTTCATTTTAAAGCATCCCATTAAAAGACATAAGTTTCACTCATAAACCTACCAAGTTATTAAAGACACTCAAAGGTTTGTGTTGACTTAGAATCTTTTCCTTCACTTATGGGCCCAGAGAAAGCTCTTGTTATTGTTAGATGGAGGTACTGACTCCAGTATTAACACCGTAAAAATATATTAGTTAAACATTAGCGGGAAACCCCAGGCCAACAAGGTGCTTACCAGAATGGTTGTGTGGAAGACCTTGCTTCATCCATCTGTCGAGCCCTGCTCTCCTCCAATCTACTAGGTACTGCCCCTCCTCCAGCCCACAGTAAGGGAAAGGTTTCCCACCACAAACTGTAACATCTGCCTAAGAAGGTTCCATCCCTTCATTCTGGGAACTCTCCAAAGATAACTTTAAGCAAATAATACAGGAAGTTAGTGGAAAGGACAAAAACAACTGGCCAAAGTAGTCCCCTCAGTGTCAGCTGACATGAGTCCACAGTATTCCAACTGCAGCTCTCTTTCCTATAGGCCCTTCATTACCCTGAGCTTCAAGGGGATATGGCAGGGTGTAAATTAAAAATGAAATGGAAAGATGAAAATCAGTCTCAATTTGTTTAATTTATTTATATCCCGCGTCCTCCTGCTCAATGGCAGCTTGGGATGGCGAACAATAAATATAAAAATAATACAGAATATACAAATTATCAAATTGCTGCAACCCAAAAAACATAAGTATACCCCCACCTACTACCCATCCCCCTCACCAAATGCCTGGCGAACAAGCCAAGTCTTACACGGTTTATGAATGGAGGGGAGATCTGAATTTTGAAGTACAGAGTACAAGACTGGCTAGAGGAGGTAAGCTTTAATTGCCCAAGTCTCAAACAGCAAACTATTTTGGGCAATCTTCACCAAGATCTCACCCAGCTTCTTTGCTGCCACCCAATGCAAAGTTGGGATTTTCAACACCACTTTGATATTTCCATAAGATAGTCCCAGGTACATTTAAATGTTCGATCTTTTCAGCACCAACACTGGCCAATCATCAGTTCTCCTTTATCCATCAATCGTATCAGCAACTGGTAAGTATACACTTTTATACTGTATCCATAGCCATATCTAGCACTGAAACAAGTAGTGAATTTATTACCCATGAGAAATAGCTGAATTTTCTGGTAACCCTTTGAATACCAGACCCTATGCTTGCAATGGAAACCAGTACTTGCCTGTTTTGCATTTAAATGGGGGAAACTGCGTGTCTGCCCACTAATTTTATAAGTCAGCTCTGTGTGCATCTGTCTTTGGCAAGGGGAGGGCAGCATAGAACCCAGAACCTTTGCTATAGCTGTCCCAAGAGCAGAGCAGCTGAGCTACATTCGAAAGGTCCTTTCAAGGTACTAAAGAAACTCTTTATATGATCAATATGCAGTGCCCAGCTTCATGACAAAATAGATAGGAGCAGCTAGCAGTTGCTCTGGTAGCTCTCTTGGTAGAGCTTTAGAAAGGAATTGGAAAAGTTGGAGGTTCAAAACTCCTATAAGCAAAGAAAGTGCATGGAAACACCAGAGAACCCACCACTGGGAAGGAAAAGTGTTCCTTCATTATTAAAAACAGAAGCAGCACCTACTTTCACAGCTCAGGTTGCTCCTACATCAATCAAGGTCAATATGAGCCAGGAGTTAATTTTGTTTAAGAAAAGGTAACAGGAAGGAAATACAATGCAGGCTAGAACCCATGATATAGCAACCACAAAGCTCAGCTACCCAGCCACATCAGAACTATACCTGAAGTACCCTTACAAACAGGTATCTAACCTTCTGGGCACTATAGAGAGTCCTCTTCCTGCTGACTGGCTGGCTGGCTGACTGAAATACTACAATTAACTGTTTCTCCTATAGCTCTGCTGGTAGACTAGGGTACAGGAGGCTGGTAGCTCAACGGTTCAAACCTGGATCTGTGGTAAAAGTATGGTTTCTTGCATTTATAAATCTACTTTGGGAAACAATAATATAGTGTTTGCTTCCTATGGGGTAGATTCTCTGTTTCCATGCAGTTTCGTTGCCTAGAGGAGCCTTGAACCTCCACCAATCTTCCCACTTCCTTTCAAAAGCTCTACAAGCAGAGCTAACCTGAGCAACTGCTATCTGCTCCTATCTAGTTTGGTCAGGAGGATGGGCCCTGCATATTGGTCATATAAAGAGTTTACAGTTAATGACTTGAAAAGGGCCTTTCTGGTGTGATCAGCTGCTCTGCTCTGGGGCAGCTGTGCCAAGGAGTTCTATGCTGCCTGCAGCTTGCCCCTTTCTAATAGCTGGCTTATAAAAAGAGTGGACCCACACAGTTTTCTCCCATTTTAAATCCATCAAAGGTACTCATTGGATCCTATGCAATAGTACCTATTACTCGACCCACAAATTGCGAATTGGGTAGTGCGTATTCAACAGGTATACCCATTTATCAGATATTCTACAGATAAACATCAGGTTGCTTTGGGAGTACCTGTCTTATCTCGCAGCAGACTATTCCAATTTCTTCATGGACGAGTCATCACACACCCCATCAAGCTTCCTCTCTCTCACTTATATTTCTGTTGCTGTACAGCAGGGGTGGGGAAACCTTTCCCTCTCAGGGGCCACTTTGAAAATTAGTACAAGAACATAAGAAGCATTCTGGGTCAGACCCATGGTCCATCAAGCCCAGCATCCCATCTCCAACAGTGGCCAGCTACAGTAGCTCGAGAGAAGTAAAAGTACAGGTCATGGAGGTGTGACCCATCTCATGTTAACCACTTCCAATACCAGTGTTTGAAGCTAGTTATGGTGCTGACTTTCACTGTCTCCTTTGGCAACAAGTTCCACATCTGTATTGTTTGCCAACTGAAAAAGTACTTCCTTTTGTTTGTTTTAATTCTGCCTTCAGAGAGAGTCTGCTTGTTCTCTTATTGTGAGAAAGGGCAAACTACAGTTCCCTATTTACTTTTCCCACTCATGATTTTATAAACTTCTATCATATCCTCCCCCCCCCCACCCCCATCCACACACACACCCCTTAATTGCTTCTTCTCCAAGCAAAACAGCTCCAAGGGCTGCACAGAAGTTGGGATATTTAGCGGGTGCACTCAGGAAGAGGAGAAGGATCTGTCTCCTATTTTTGAGTGCATGCCCTTATCTCTGTTCCCTTATCTTGTGCTAAGTCTTTCAGTGCTTCAGGGAGGGTAGGAACTAGATCCCAGGGCCAGAGTCAAGAACTAGAAAGGGGTCAAATAAAAACTATCCGTGGCCACAATTGGCCCCCTGCTGTACAGAGAACAGGAGCCTGCTGGACACTACTGTTTCATTTATTTCTATCATGCTCAGTTTGATATAAAGGATATAAATCCTGGCTCAAGAATGTTGTCTCTGGAGCACAGCGTACGGGCTACTGTGCAATTTGGAGGCTAAATCCATGAGCATGCTTGCTAGGGCCTTAGATAATCCACAGAGACTACGTCCATGGGCATGCTCGCTGGGACTAAAGTAGGACTCTGAGGCTAAGTCCCCAGGCACGTTCGGAAGAACTGGGCTAAAAGTCAAAAGCCCAGTTGGCTTAGGGTGGCTGTAGAAGGTTCTCACCAGAGACCTCTCCCACACTGGGACACTCAGGGCAGGCGAAGAGAAGAATAAGAAATTCAATCCAGTGTGTCTGCTGTTGCCTCCATCAAGGTGGCACCTGTCCTGTTCTTTCTTAGGCAGACTGTGGACATTTTAAGGTCCCAAGGACACCCAGAGGTCTGACTCCACACCACCAAGGATAGTGAATTTGGCACTACTGGTGGCAATAGGCCTTGGCTTGAGGGAAGGCTGGAGGCCAGGATCAAACACGGAGTTTGGATACTCAACAGGCAGTTACTTACCCCAGGACTGGGTCCACATGCTGACCGGACACTGGGGCAGCTAGACAGGTTACAGGGTTGATGTGGGCAGGGGGTTGGGGCTATTTTCCCTATAAGCCTCCTGCCAGAGCCCTCTAGGAGGTCTGGAATACCACTCTGCCACAGTATCTTTCTGTCTTATTCTGTCAGCTGCGCTTTGCATTGATTTTAAACCAAAATGCTTCATGCCTATTACTAGATTAATTCACTGGACAATGCGTTTATTCCTATTTTACAAGTGTGGAAATGGACAGATGAAACTGTTGCAGAGTAATAACTGATTCGCAATCAGTAAGGACAAATGCAGCTGAAGGTTTAACAACAGAACTTTACTTAAGCTTTCTCAGGCACAGATCCTTAGTTGCAACTAACTAGTGGTAAGACAAAATGGAGACAGACAAAGAGAGAAGGGAAGGAGTGGTTACACAAAGGAATTCAACTGCAAAACCCCATCTCCCTTCCATGTACACACAAATTTAGCAGCGCCATCTGGTGGCTCTATAGTCAATTACTTTTCTTAATTCAGTAACTAACTTAAGGATGTTGTATACAACAACACCCCTTCTCAACAGACAGAAGTTAACCTACTATGCCCATTTTACTTAGTAGCTTTCAGTGGCGCTCTCCTGCTAAAGGCTTTGTCAGGGCATCTGCTACCATGTCTTCTGTAGCTGCCTTTGTCCATTTGTTGTGTTCCCCCCCTTCTGACGTTTGTAAAACATCTTCCCATGTTGATGGCTCAGACAGTCTATTGGTACTTGCTTTGTAGGATGGGTGGGTGGCTTGCCTTTATTTTCCCTGGTAGATCTTCTGTTTCAACATCTGCAGGTGACTGGGTTTGTTCCTGCATCTCAGTTGAGCTTGTACTGATTTTAACTATTTGTTGAGGATGCTCTTCTCCTCCTGATTCGGGACATGCTTCTTCTCCTGATTCTTGTAAGGACATTACACTGTTGTTTAGGTTTTCTTCTAAAGTCACGCTGTTGCTGATAGTTACTTGGTCTGTGTGTGGGTTGAGGATTCTGTATCCTTTGGAATGTTCACTGTATCCAACAAGAATCCCTTCCGCAGCTCCGTTTTGTAGTTTGGTGAGTTTCTCTTCTGGAATGTACACGTGTGCCTTGCATCCAAACACTTTGATGTGTCCCACACTAGGCTTCTCTCCATGCCAGAGTTCATATGGGGTTTTATTCACTGTTCTTGAGTAGAGTCGGTTTTGTAGGTATGTCGCTGTAACTACTGTCTCGCCCCAATATTTTTCTGGCAGTCCGGAGTCCATCAACATGGACCTGATAATTTCTGTTACAGTTCTGTTCTTTCTTTCAGCTACCCCATTTTGCTCGGGCATGTATGGTACCATCTTCTGGTGCCCTATCCCGTGGGCTCTCAGGAAATCTTCAACTCTCTTTCCTGTGTGTTCGCCTCCGTTGTCGGTACGGAGTGCAAGCGGCTTGCGTTGGAATCTGTTGCTTGTCATCGTTATGTAGTCCTTTAGTTTTTCCAGTACTTCATTCTTATGCTTCATGAAATATGTGACTGTGTATCTTGAATAGTTGTCTATAAATGTCACTATATCTGTTTCTTCCAGGTGTTCGTACTTTCATGGGGTCGCACACAACACTGTGTATGAGGTCAAGTGGCTTAGAGGTTCTTGTCTGGCTTGCCTTGGGAAGCATTGCTCTGGTGGCTTTAGCTTTGATACAGCATTCACATCTCATGGTCAAGGGACATGCTGTTCCTATCAGATCTTTTGTCAGCTACTGTCTTTGCAGTTCCTTTATGCTTCCCGGGTGCCTGTGACCCAGGCATTGATGCCACAGATGAATACAGTCCTTGTATTGCTCATGTGCAGTGAGTTTTGCTTGTTCCTTGTTGCACTCAAGTGATACAGGTGCTCATCTGCATAGACTCTGGCTAGGACCCTTGTCCCCTTCTGGATTATGCATTCATTACCCCAGAACTTTACGGTGAGCCCTTTCTCTGTTAGGCGTTTAACAGATAGGAGTCCTCTGTCTAAGCCAGGTATATACATCACATCCTTTACCAGTATTGCTAGCGTGCCTCCGTGTGGCTTGTTGCAACTTAGAATTCCTTCACCAATACCTTCTGCAGTGATGCTGCTTCCATCAGCGAGGTATATCTATTCTTTGTTGCTTGGGTCCAGTACCGTGAAAAAGCTCATCGGTGGTCATGTGACTTGTGGCTCCAGAGTCGACACACCAGACCTGTGATGAGTTGGTCTGTGTTGCTCTAAAACATCCTCTCCACTGTTCTGTGGTTGTGGCCTTGGCCCTTTGAGTAGGCACTTGTGGAGATTGCTTTTGTTGTTCTGCCTTCCATATGGAGCAGTTTTTCTTTAGGTGTCCTTTTCTTGCACCAAAAACATGCTGTTTCCTTCTTGTGCAATCTGTTATCTGCAGTTCTCAAGGCAGTCTCCTTATCCTGTCCCTGATTGTCTCGCAAGATTTCTTTCCTGCACTGGAATTCATCCAATGAGTCTCTCTTTTACAAATTCCAGTGTTAGTTCTGCCTCAGGCCTTGTCTCTAGGGCGTTTATGAGGGCGCTGTATGATTCAGGCAGGCTGCAGAGAAGTAAGGCTGCCATGCGGTTGTCTTTTATCTCTTCACCGATGCCTCGCAGTTGTGCTACCACTTCCAGCATTGAATTTATGCGATCCTGCATCTCTTTCTCTTTACCAAGTCTCATCTGGTACAGTTTGCTTAGGAGAAACAGCTTACTGTTCAAGCTGGTCCTTTCATGCAGCTTCTGCAGTGCATTCCACATGTCCTTTGATGTGGCCTCCTCCCTTATGTGGATTAACTGGTCATCTTCTACTAGCAGGCTTATGGTTGCCTTTGCCTGTCTGTTCTTTCTGTCCCACACCCCAGGGTTTTCTGCAGGTCTGTCTGTGGTGATCACCTCCCACTGGTCATCTTTGGATAGGAGCATTTCTATTTTGAATTTCCACAACTGGTAGTTTGTGTTATTCAGCTTGCAGACTGAAAGCTTTAATTCAGAGCTGCTGGCCATGCTTGCTTCCCTCCCCTCAGATTGGGATTCTGGTTCTTCTGCTCACTTACAGTTAGTAGGCCTCCTCTGGGAGTTTCCTTTGGGCCTCTTTTCCTTTCAGCTCACTTCCAGTCTTTAGAGTTGTTCTGGGCTGTTCTGAAGAGGTCTGGGCCCATAACCTGTTGCAGAGTAATAACTGATTCGCAATCAGTAAGGACAAATGCAGCTGAAGGTTTAAAAACAGAACTTTACTTAAGCTTTCTCAGGCACAGATCCTTAGTTGCATCTAACTAGTGGTAAGACAAAATGGAGACAGACAAAGAGAGAGAAGGGAAGGAGTGGTTACACAAAGGAATTCAACTGCAAAACCCCATCTCCCTTCCATTTACACACAAACTTAGCAGCGCCATCTGGTGGCTCTATAGTCAATTACTGTTCTTAATTCAGTAACTTTAACTTATGGATGTTGCATACACCAACAGGAACAACTTTTCCCCAAGGTCTCCCTGAACTGCATGGAAGAGCTGGAACAAAACCCAAGGCCCAATTCCCAGTTCCTTCCTCAAATCATTAGAAAACCTCACAGAACAAACCATTCAGTTTCTGGTTTAAGAGAATCATCTTTCCTCTCCAAATCTGAAAACTGAGAGATCCATCTGCACAAGGAGCTGCACCTCCTGAAATGCAAAACACATGGAGTGCATCTTAGCTATCAAGACAAGATGTCAAGTTTAGCTGTCAAGCTAGGACATTAGCTGTCCATAAAGTATGTCACGCAAGACCGGGAGGCTAGCAAAGTTGTGACAATGCACGATAAGGGTGGGGAGGTATTGATCACAATGTTTGCATCTCTGGCACAATCATTTAGGTACGTGGGTATTTAGAAAGGTACAGGTACATTTCCTCTCACCCTCTTTCTCTACCCCTCCTCCCATTTACCTTCAGTTTTACCTGTTCTGTTCCATTTTCCCTCCCTGCTGTCCTCGTATTCTGGTTATTTGCTGTGCTTTTGTTGGCTCTCTTTTGCTCCCATGCTCTCTCTGTACACTGTACAGATCTCTCACACACTCCAACCAGTTTTCTTTCAAGGCTACACAAAGTAAGGAATATTATAGAAGCAAAAAACGTTCAGTTTAAGAGAGGAGTTAAAGCTCTAACAAATTCAACCATAGTCCAAAAGTCATGGAAATTGTAAGTTAAGACTCCCACTGGAACCTGCGGGCCATGTAAGCAGTAAGGAGGTTGTACAGTTTCGTCTATTGTGCTCACTTACAACTTAGGTTCCATGCACCCACACTTTGCCTTTGAGCCCCAATTCTTTTCCTCTGCAGGTTGGGGGCAACACTGAAACTGGGGACAGTAAGCTCCTCCCAGCCCCAATATTATGGAGATCCCAATCTCGACTGTAGCCCATACATACAGTTCCCCTCCACCCCTCATTGCTCCCACTTGTCCCTGAATACAAATCACCCATCCATCAACCTTCTCCCCATATATCCCCCAGCACCTGGGAGCTCCCTCCCCATAAACACACTGCTCCCACCCACCCCTGGCTGACTCTGAGTCTTGCCCCATATACATTCTCCCAGCATGTGGCTGCCCATTGCTCACACACACAATGCTCTCCACCCCTGGCTGCCCCCAGTCTTGTCTTCCTGTACACATCCTGTACCCATACACATCCCCCAGTACTTGCATGTTCTGTTGTCCCCAACTCAACTGAAAGCACATATAAAAATCATCACACACTTCACCCCTATCCCTGACTATTTCCCCAAACCTATCCCTGAATACACATCACCCATCTCTTAGCTTTCTTTCTCCATATATCTTCCCTCATCACCTGGGTACCCCATCCCCATACAAACACTGCTCCCCACCCATCTGCCCACCAGAATTAATATACATCACCCACCTCTCAGGCTTGTCCCCCAGTATACACCCCTCCAAGCACCTCTCTGTCCACTGCCGATACATACACTCCCCCCCCCCAATCCTAGTCCACACATACTTATCACCCATTTTTTTAGTCTTGTCCTCTGTGATGGGGCATAGTGTTGGGGAATCACCTGGCACTTTAAGTAATAGCACTGGCCTAAAAAGGGCAGGCACACTCAACAATAGAGGGCTGCACCGCACTAGGTGCTAATGTAACGTGCAGGCACTGTGGTGGTGGTGGGAAACAGTGCCCAGATAGCTTACAGCTGGGTAAGCCTCTAAGGCCACCTGGCTAACTGGGGCCAACTGAGCCTGGGAGCACCCAGGCCAGCCTAGGGCTTGAAAGGCTGAGCTAAGCCCCAGCAGAAAGGTAGGAGAATGAGAAGGGGGTAGGAGTCAGGTGGGGCTCTACCTCAGTGGGCTGGCTCCAGGAGGAATTGTGCCTGGCCAGCAGGACCTGGAATAGACACCCACATTCAAGAGGACTTGGAGAAGACCGTGAGAGGTATCAGGAAGGACTGTGTCTGACCAGAGGGGCCTGGATTATTGGGAGGATCTGGCAACTCAAAGATGTACAGACTGTGTGTACCTGTATGTATGTTGGTGAAGGAATAAACACTGTGAATAAAAAGACATGAACAAGATGAAGATCCCGTGTGGGCCTGGGTCTTTGGGGGCCGGATCCCGAGTGTACTTATCCCAGGGCTCAGCGTGCCTGTTACTTCCCCCATAAATACTCCCCCAGCACCTGGATGCCCCCTCACAATACAGACACTTCCTCCCACTGCCCAAATGTGCCCAATCTTGTCTCCCTGTGAACATCCTGCATCTATCAACCTTGCTTCCCCCCATATACAGCCGTTCCATTACCCCCAACCCAAAATGAAAGAATATATGGAAAGCAATCCCCAGCTTCAGTGTTACCTCCAACATGCAGAGAAAGAGGACTGGGGCTGAAAGACCAAGGCAAAGTGTGAATGCATGAAGCTTAAGACGTAAGCAAGCACAATATACGAGACTGTACAACAGCTTTACTGCTTACATGGTGTGCAAGTTAAGGCATGAGCCTTAACTTACAATTGCCATGCTTTTTGGAGCATGGTTGAATTTGTAAGAGCCTTACAACTGAAGCTACACAAGGATGGGAACTGAACCGGCAGCTGTCTCAGGCCTCAGAGTGGAAAATAACCTTTCAGTGTTCCTTGATAGAAGGACCAGCCCACCTGCTGAACCTGCATCAGTGTTCTGCACATGCGTGACATAACTTTGCAAGTTCACTCTCTCCATTGGATAATGTCCTAACTTAAAACTATGCGACAGATTTTAAAAATCCAAACTCAGGAAATGACTAGAATGCACACTTTAATTTTCTGACACCTCTACACCTCCAGACATATAACTTTAAAACACACTTTTCTCTGTGAACAGGAGATGGTAAAAAAAAAAAAAAGGGTGGGAGGGGGACATTTCTGCCTCCAATTTTCAAATTCATAACTGAGTTGTTATTCAGTGGATCGGTCTGAAATTTGGATGGGTTCAACTCTTCACCCAAGTGATCCTCCTTACTAATGTCACAGTGATAGGATAAATTTTGAACAAGTTTTGTGATTTTAACAATGTACAAACCACCTTAACTACGGCTCTATAATTAAAAGGCAGCCACCCAAAAGGCTACATAGACTGCCTCTCTAGCCTAATTCCCTATTATTTAGGGAAATAAAATGGTAGAACTTAAAGCTCCAGATACAGACTAAAGAGTATTGTGGAAAATGAAAAAGGTGACAAATGACTGATAGGTAGTTTTGGAAAGTATCAGATGATTCTGTATTACTCATTTTTCAATTATATTTCTATGTTTGAAAAATAAAAATATATTATTTACATACAATAAATGAGAGTCTACATGACTGGTATTAAAAATGAGGAGGGGTGATTTGTGTAACATCCTTTTTGGAGGAAGTTCTGTAATAGTGATAAACTGTGACAAGAAAGGGGAGTTAAAATGGCCAAAAAAGCATGACATACTTTACGAATAGCATCTTACGTAAGAAAAGATAGTGAAATGGGAACACGCTGCAGCTTGCATGCAAACATTTTTAGTGCAGAGGAAATCAGACAGGATTTGTAAAACCTAGCAACAAACAGTAGAATCCACATGGGTTGAACTCAGTTAACTAGAATGTCCTTTTAAACTGAACTGATATCTCTGCCCTAAATTAATTAAATGTGCTACATTTTGCAAGAGATAACTAGTCCTTTCCTAGTCCAGTTTCCGATACCTCAAACTACTGCCCTGAAAGCCCTACAAGAGTCTGTCAAGTGGCAATTTATATATTTGCTTCTCATCCTGCATACTACATGTTATGATTCAAATCTGGACTTCAGTCCTAAATAAGATGTGGTGGGGGAAAGGGCAAGAAGGAGAGAAGGGAGGCTGGGGATTAGCAGGATTCTACCCCACTGCCAGATTTAGGACAGAAGGCTGGATTTGAAAGATTATGCTGTGGTATGCAGAATGAAAGGCAGCTGTGTTACCTGTTGCTTAAAAGAACTCTTAGGGTGCTAACAAAGAAACACAATAGCCCACATCAGGTGGGCATCCACCTGCCCATTTGTTAGGTGTTCACCCCATGGCAACATGGCCACCACCCATTGGACCCACAGTCCCCACTCACAACAGGGTCTCAGGGAACATGGAGCCTGATGTGTGGGTGAACGTGGGCTAGTGTGCCCCCTTGTCCGTGTCCCATCAATTAGGTTGCGTGCAGCGTCTCTGCACGTACAGGTCTGCCAGCACCATAGAGTTGCAGTGTGACTGCTTCCTACCCCTCTCTCTGCTCTCACTCGCACTGCCAGTGGGGACTGCCTGCAAGCACATCAAATACATGCAGGTGGCTGCCTGTTCATTAGGCTGGACATGCTAAACATGTGAGTGGGGGGTGCACAGACTAAACCCAGACTCCAGCAGGCTATGGTCTGGTTTGTTTACACCCTTAGTCCTTAACAGGTTTGCAAAGTATTAGGTGGGGAGATTTTCAGGATTCTGTTCTTCAGCTGCTCAGCAGGGAAGCTCTCCCCACTCTTCTCACAGTACTATTCTGTCAGATTTAGTCTCCTTTAAATAAATGCTATTAAAAAGTCACCACACTAATAATTTCTCAGGATAAAATATGGTTTTTATCTTAAATACAGATTTGTAGCAGTGCTTTTAATACTTAATGCTTATTTTTAAAGTACCAATTCTATGTCATAGAATTTTAGGACTGGAAGGTATCTGAAGGGTCATCTGGTCCAACATCCTGCTTCAAGGAAGAATATCTTCTGCCTAAGTAATCGCAAACAGATGATTTTCAAAACCCAGCTGGACAACCTCCAAGGAGGAGATTCAACAACCTCTCTGGGCAACTTATTCCATTGCCCAATAGTTCTCACAGTTGGAAAGGTTTTCCTAATATTTTAATGAAATCTATATTGCTTCTGCTTAAGCCCATTCCCTCTTGTTCTGCCTTCTGTGACAGTGGAGACAAATATTCACTTTTTTTCATAGCATCCTTTTAGATATTTGAAAACTGCTATCCCTCAGTCTTCTTTTCTCTAAGGCTCAACATAACCAGTTCTTTCAAGGTTTCTTCATATAGCTTGTCCTCCTGCTGCTTTATCATCTTAGTTGCTCTCATCTGAATCTTCTCCAATTTGTCAACATCTTGTTTGAAGTGTGGTCCCCAAAATTGGACACAATACTCCTAATAAGGTCTCACCAAGGCCAAGTAAAGCAGCATTATCATCTCCCATGTCTTGGATACGACCCACCTGGTAAGGCAACCCAAAATTGCATTTGCCTTTTCTGCAACAGTATCACTTTGGGTGTTTTAAAATGAGATGCTACCATGCATGGCCATCCAGGAGCCACTCATCCAACCGCCTGTTTGAAGGTGGTGTGGGGGGATGCACGCTCCCATAAGCCACTTCGCGTACTCATGGCCACGCGCAGGGCACTGCCAAAAAATCCAGAGTGCGCCAAAAGTGTGTGGCAATGGGCATCCACACATCCCCTGCCTGTATGAACTGGGGTGGCCACCATGCCAGCAGACAAATCTGCCAGTTATCATGGAGGCTTTTTGCCCCTAAGCGGCACCATGGCTGTTGTGTCCTGGCCGGCTCCACTGTCAGAGCCATACTGGGAGCTCTTAAAGGACACATGCATTCTGACAGTGGTGTGTTGCAATTCCTGTGTCCCCCACCCAGTTTGTGCCTCTCTGGTTGGCTGATATTGCCAGCGGCTGCACCAACTTTCAGAGTCATGAGCAGGATAAGGTTAATGCTTGCTGCAGCTTCTTGTTTCCATCGTTTCTGCAGCTGTGCATCATTGAGGGTGTCATGGGGCAGGAGGGTGGGGAAACAGCAGCCCATGAGGAGTTCGTGAGGCTGGTCAGTGGCTGCAGGAGTGCGTGGAGGCTGCCTATATGGCTGCAGTGGCCAGTCTAGGAGCTGCCCGTTAGAATTCCTCCCCACGCACTCCACCTGAGTGACTGCTCCACAGCTGTGCCACTCAGCAGCCACAGACCCCGATTTCTCTCCCCCCCGCCCCTCGCCAAGCCTTGCTCGGTTAGACACCCATTGCTGACTTATGTTCAGTTTATGATCCACCATAACTCACAATCCCTCCTCTGCAGTGCTATTACCTAGCCAGTTATCCCCCACTTTATATTTGTGCTTCTGGGTTTTTGTTCCTATGTGCAATACTTTGCATTTGTTTTTGTTAAACTTCATTTTGTTTCTTCCATCTCAGATCTCTAGTATATCTAGATCATTTTGTACTCTAATCCTGTTCTCCAAAGTATTTGCAATCCCTCCCAGTTTTGGGTCATCTGCAACGTGGATGAGTTTAGTCTCCACAACCCTCCTCTAAATTATTAATGAAAATGCTGAAGAGGACTGGGCTCAGGACAGACCCATGAAGTATGCCACTGGATTTGATACCATTCTATCATCATCCATTGAGTGTGACTGTTCAGCCAGCTGCAAATCCATCCATCCCTTGTTTTTCTTATGAGAATATCATGTGGGACCATGACAAGAGCCTTGCTGAAGTTGAGATAGGTTTACTACATTCCCCTTATCAACCAAACTAGTTACCCAGTCAAAGAAGGAAACTAAGGGTGAAAAGAGACATGATGCTAACCATCCTTTAACCACCCTTGGTGGTTATTTATGCATATTGCAGGGCTGTATTGGTGCCCTATGCAGTCCTGAAACATGCATAAATGACCACCAAGGGTGGTTAGCATCATGTCTGTTTTCACCCTAAATTGCTCCGGCATGATTTGTTCTTTGCAAATCCATATTGTTTTAACAGTAATTGCTTCCTGTTCCTCATACTGATTACAAACTGATTTTTTTATAATATGCTCAAAAATATTTCTAGGTATAGAAGTTGGGAATTACTAGCTTATAATTCCCTGGGTTTTCCCCCTTTCTTAAAATTCTTAATACCTTTAAAATAATTATACATTTATTTAAATTAAAATGTCTTTATAATTCTCTAGCTTTTTTCCCTTTCTTAAAAACAGGCACTATGTTTGCTCTTCTCCAGTCCTCTGGAATCTCACCTGCTCTCCATGAGACCCTTCTTTAAGGTCTGCTCAAGCTGAAAATCTGATAAATTGAACGGTTTTAGATGGTCTATGAAATTTGATTTAACAAGATTCCACTGTATTACAGATAAAAGGTATCCCCTCCCAATGGTCCCCCACTCCCGACAGCTGCAGCACACACAGAGTAGTATCCATACCTTTCAGCGATTGCTTTAGCCAGAAGTGCTCTCTTACGTTTGTTCTTCTCTTCCATCAGCCGTTGTTCCTGCTGGAGGACCTCCCAACGAGACCTCTCCTGTCTGACCATCAACAACACAACAGGATTAACAAGGAACTGGGGCTCTCTCCCCCTTCTCCGCAGCTTCCCCAAACTACCAGACACCACCTTTGTTTATTTTGTATGAGTCTCCATTAAGGATCTAGAGTAGTGGAGCACAAGGGGTCTATGAAACTAGAAGTAAAAGGTCTGAAGAGACAACCACCAGATCATGCAACCAGTCACCAAGTCTCACCCTATATAAAACCTCAAATTCTAAGGGTCTCAGAAAAAGATCTGCAGGCTTAGTCTAACACAAACAAGACCCCAAATACACTGGCTTAGTTCTATATTAGAGTGGAATCCCATGTTTCAACTAGAACGGGAGCACACAAAGTGTATCGAGAAAAAAGGTGCATAATTTTCAATGCAAAACTTATGTCTCAAGATTTATTCAAGTTTAGACAATCAGAATTCCTGTCTTCAAATAAGGGACTAAAAATGAGATTTGATTTAAATCAGATGCAACAGAAATCTGCAGCTTCTCATGCCCCCTCGCCAAGCATTATCTATCCTGAAAGCCCTCCCCACCCCATTTAAAACAATACCTCAAAAGATTTGGCTGCATTATTTTTCAAACATTCATCTTCCTTAAGTAAGACTAAAACGAGAATCGAGGGCTAAATCGAGAATCAGGATCAAGATCTCACAGACATCTCAAACATGATTCAGATTCTCGTGAAGTTTCTGGCCCCCTACCCCCCGTGCCCAGGCTGGTCTCCCAGCCTGGATAGATGTAAGGGAGGGGGGGAAGTGGGGAGGAGGAAGCCATGTTGCTCCCTACCCAGATTTCTTACTTTGTCTGGGGCTGGCAGCTGTCTCAGTGGGGAAAGCTTTCCAATGGCAGATTTTCAGGAATGGGAGGGCAGAGAACAGGAGGGAGGGGGCAGACTCAGCTGATATCTTAGCATTCTATTAGCTAGCAGGAGTCAGCAGCCATAGAATGCAGAAAAACTGTACTGAGCCCGGCTCTTCCCTCCAGCTCTCCCCCCTTCTATCTGTTTCCAGCCCCAGACAAGGTAATCACATGAGTAAACATGTGCAAATCAACTACAGATCAATTCTTGTCTTTCCTGATGTTTACCTCTCCTTCGTAACCCCGTCCTTTGTCTCTCAGATTGTAAGCACCTTAGACCCCTAAAGGGACCTGTCTCTGACTGTGGATTGTCCAGTGCCAAGTACATTGCTTGTGCTATAGAAATAATAAAAACAAACAACAGTAGTCCTCCCTGTTTCCAGATGGTTGGGGGGAGCTGAGGGGAAGAGGTCGGTTCAGCATAGCTTTTCAGCATTCTATTGGCTGTTGGCTCCTGCTAGCAAATAGAATGCTAAGGTATCAGCAGAGTCTGCCCCCTTCCATTCCTGAAAATTTGCTATCGAAAAGCTTTCCCCACCAAGACAGCTGCCAGCACCAGACAAGGTAAGAAAACTGGGCAGGGAAATGCGTGGCTTCCTCCCCCCCACCCCCAATCAGCACTGGGTATTCTGTTTTTCAAGATTCTCTTATTTCTTGGCAAGAATCCAGCTGGTTCTCAACTCGTTCTCATTTGCAAGAACGAGAAGAGAATTGTGATTCTCGTCAAGAAACTGATAATCAAGTTTCACCCCTACCGACAAGGTATATTTTGTTGACTTTGTCCATCCTTTGAGATGGGTGTGAGGACTAAACATTCTTGCAGGCTACACATCTATGTTCATTTAGCTGACAGTCTTTGAATGTTGTTTACAGGGCAACAAACTACTGAGGTGAGGTGTTACCCATCAGTTCTCAAAGAGAGCTCAGTAACAGCTCTCTCCATGTCTTCTCCCCCTAAAACAAGGTATACTTCATCAGGGGTGCCAGCATAACTAGTCAGCAATGCAATTATTCACTCTGGCATGGCTGCTTTAGACAGTTTGCAACTGAACTGGTTTTGAAGAGGGGGGGGCGTTTTTCCCATTCTACTTTGGCGGTTTCTGATTTATTGTTCATATAGCACAACAGGTGTCCATGGGCCTCTATGCAGAGAACCTGCCGTTTTTGCAATGCAGGGGAAGGACCCAGGAATTTGGCCTCCAGCCATACAAAGGGCTCTGCAAGTAAGCCGCCCTGAGTCTTAAGGGAAGGATGGAATAGAAGTTTAAATAAATAAAAAATAAATACAAGTATTCACAAACATAGCTCCAGTGGCAGGATGGGGGTCTCAGTGAGACAACAGATGACAAATAAGACCTTGCTTGGAAAGGGAGTATGAGAAGAACAAAGCTTCATGTTACTCTAAAATACTGCACAGTTTTACACGAAGCCTTGAGTTTACTATACAGCACAATAAAGAAATAAATCCCTGGGTTTTACAGACTTACTAACAATTCCACTTTCTTTTTCTCCAGTTTGACCTCTGGCTCTGCAGGACAATTTTGGGCTTCTCCACAACAAGGATTTTCAAGGCTCAGGTCATTCTGTTTCTCCCTGGTGTCAAGTTGCCTTTGATCTTCCAGTGGGGGGGGATGAGGTGGTAACAGAGTCTTTTGGCGTGGACAGGGCTTGTGTTTTGGTACAGAAAGCATCTGTTCTGGAGCTACTGGGGCTTGTCTCTCCTGCAGTCCAACCTTTCGGCATTGCCGCTCAAAAACCTTTTCACGCTGCAGTTGCTGGCAGCTTTTTTTCACAGAGGGAGGTCTATGCTCAGACAGACCTATTTGTAGTACAGAAAATAAAAACGAAAATACAATTCTGAGGGGAGCAGAATCTTGTTAATCACATGAACAAATTACATGAAAGCCAGTATCATGGGCAATCTGTCAGAAAGTCACAGGAATGTACAACATAAGATAAAACCCTAACTGTAAGAAATTGGGCAGTTTTTACATAGACATACTATACAGTTTGGATGGTGGCTGAAACAGCTGGATTGCTTAAGGCTGCTTTTGATAAGGATAACCGCAGACTTCTCTACTGAAGTCTTTAAATCACAACAGTCAACAATTAAGTGTTATGACCTAGTCCAATTGGGCTAGATGCCTAAGAGCTGCCCCCCATGAGCCATACCATGAGCCCCTCCACTAGAGACCAGATGAGATGCTCAATTAAGGAGTGTTCCACCTCCTGCTGTTTACACCCAGTTTCCACAGTCAATTACTTACAGACACCCTGACCATCTTGGCTATTTTAATTTATTTATCTACCATTTATGGTCCCTATCCTCTGTGTATCTGTTTAATCCTTTGTGGAACAACTGACTGTGTTTACAGGTTAATTGTGCATCGTGTGAAAAACCACTTCCTTTTGTTAGTTTGAAACCTGCTGCCTGTTTATTTCACTGGATATTTCCTAGTTCTAGTATAAAGATATGGGTAAACTACAGTTCCCTGGTCACTGTCTCTGCACCACGTATAATCCTATGAACTGGGCTATCAACCCCAGTACTTCAAAAATCATGGACTAGACCACAAAAAATTATGCCATTGCCAAATCACATTATTATTATTTATATGCATCCCTATCCCCAAAGACTATGGCCAGCTCACAATATATTAAAAACAAGATAATATATGTACTTATTATTATTTATATATTTGCAAATGTTAAATCACAGGTTCTTTTTTACTAGGCTCCTAGCTAGTGATCCTTCGGGATACATTGCAGCCGCGCTGCCAAGCAGTTTTTTCGTCAGCAACCAAAACCAGGGTGAGAGGCTGACAAGGGGCCCGCCCATGGTGTAAACAGTGCCCTCCTATCCCCGGGGCAGCACATTCCCTATCCATTCCCTCCCCGTTGCATCTCTCCAGCCCAAAGGAGGTGGGGTATGCGATGCGACATGCTTAGGGGCCCCGCAGGATCAGCGCTGTGCGGGCAGACACCCACCAGAATAGAAACAATTCAAGGAACTCCCCTGGCGGCTGCTGCCTCCTCCTACCCTGCAGCACCCCGAGAACCCCAACATGGGCTTCTCCTTTGCCCCGTACCTGCGCGCTGACCCCGCAGCCTCTGCAACTCCTGCTCCGAAAAACCGGCCCAGACGCCTGCCATGGCTGCGCCGCATCCCGGGCTTCCTCCTTCCGCTGCCACGTCCCGGCCCCGCCCCAGTAGCTGGGGAAGCCGCGCCCACAGCCCGCCTCAGTGAAGGTCAGGCCGGGGCTGACCAGTTCGCCTCGGCTTCCTTAAGGCCGGGAAGGATTGTTGAGCTGGTTGGAGAAAAGCGTTTCCTGTTTCAGTCAGCGTTCTGGAAACTCTCGGCCTCTTTACGACTGCCTCCTGCCCTATAATGACATTTTCCAGTAGGTCCGGATAAACCCATCTTGGGGTCCGCAGCAAATGCAGCACAGGTTGAAACATAGGAGAAAAGTTCATAGAAACTTGGGGAGCTGAGCCTTTCCTATTTTCAGTGAGCTCCCCCCCCCATGTGTAAAATTTTAAAGCTGTTATATTTAAAAACACTTTACACATCTAAATAATTATAAACACAACATTCTGTTCTGGCAACTAGTACAGTTCTACCCAGATTAGTGTCTAGGTTAAAAAAAAAAGCAAACACAAAAAACCTTAAATCATTAAAATTTGGGCCTCACCTAAAATTTGCAAAATCTACAGATATGGGCCAGTGGCTGGCCTTCCCTAACCTCCCTAGCAGTTTGCCCTTGACTCTCGTTTACCTCAGGTCCCATCTGTAAAATGAGTGTGTCTGTCTTTCCCTGTGTGTTTCCCTCACCTGCATCCATTAGACTATGCTTACTGGGCAGGGGCCTGTCTGAAAATCCGTGACTATAAAGCACTGCATACACCTAGTGCTATAGAAATTAGTAGTAGTAGCTATTTTTCTAGCAGGAAGGGTTCCCTGACTGCCTTGCTCACTGCAGTAGAGTCTGGCTTTTAATAGGTGGTGGCTGCAGTAAATAAGGTGTCCAGGACCAAACTCAGTTCTAGACCAGACCTTTCTCCTTGTGATGCTCTGCGGTTTTACACTCCGCTATGCATGCTTTGGCATCCATTCACCGACTCCTCCCCCATCCTGTAACCAGCTCATTATCCCATCCTGCATTCGCATTATTCGCGCTGCACATTGTAGGGCTGTTGTGCAGTGCTTGCTAGGAAGAAGGAATTCCTGAATTTCCAAGTGGTGGTTCATCACACCATACTATCACCTGCCCCAACCATTGCTGCTGTCAGTTCAAAATGTTATTTATTGTGTGGCTATAACTAAAAAGAAACCCCAAAGTGCTCATTTGGAACACTTGCCCCTCCCTAAATTCAAGCAGTCTGTGACAGCGAAGCCTTCAAAATGCGAGGTTTTGTGCCTGTGTTCTGTACAGATGCCCATGCCCCGGTTGTATCCTCTCTCATTAATTAGATGAGACACAAGACTGTAGGAGAGAAAAGTCTACTCTCTGAGTGAAAGCTATACTTTGCTGATGGTCCAAATTTCATTTCCCTCACTCCCACCATCGGTCTATTGGCTTCTTGGGCCAAATAGACTGACAATCTAAGCACAGCAACACGGGCCATGCATATCCTGTGGTCCTCATGCATCCCTTCGCTTTCATGAAGATGGCCATAAGGAAGAATAGCATAGATGGCTGCAGGTCTCACAATGACACCTGCACCTTTGCAGCTCCCATAAATCAAAGAGGGCTAAGGTCCCCAAGCAGTATTAGTAGGACTGGTGATCAGACCTCCTTTGGTGAGTCGTTTTAGTTTCAGCATGGCAGCATGCAAGCAGCAGGCTACATCATAACTTAATATCAGCCTTAGCCAAGAAATGTGGTGTTACAGTTCCATGGAGGTTGGGTCAGTGAGTTCCCTCTGTACATCTTCTTCAACCAAATGTCAGCAAGGGCTAGAGTCTCCATTGGCAGCCACCTCAGCAATCTGGGGTCACCTTGGAGCCCACCGCATGTTTTCAACATCCCTCTACTTATCTGACTCAGGTCCTGTCCAGTTCTGTCAGTATCTCACAAGTAAGGGCAGGCAAGGCCAAGCAGCAGCATCTTAAGTTTCAAATCCTGCATCAGCATTACATCAGAAAACAAGACGACCTCCCAGCCAATAGCAGCTTGAATGTGTCCTGTGCTCTCATCAGCAATCAGAAACCTTTGGTAAGCTAGCACGATTTCAGTTTACTTTGGGACACTACTACAAACACACCTTGGCAGCCATGGCACCTACCCTACACCAACTCCTTGCAATTATTGAGGCCCCTGTACAGAGCTGTACCACCAACTATGAGCTCTACTCCTGATTCCTTGCTGCATGGGGCTGAAGCTTCTGATCACAGCAGCAGCAACACAAATATTTATTTATTTTATTATTTATTTATTCAGATGTATACGCTGCCCTTCCAATTAAGGCTCAGGGCAGCTTATAACATATTAAAACATCTTTTAAAAATAATCTCTCCCTTACCCCTCACTATCACCACTTGTGCCTTCCCAATCACCGCTAGCTGCCTCTTGGAACTGACTCGCTTCTCCAGTTTCTGTGCTGCAGCTGCTGCTGCCTCATGTCCTTGGGGGGAGGCCGTTTGGGTGGCTGTTGAACCAATTGGGGTCGTGCTGGGCATGAGAAGGTATGGCAGGTGGGGAGGAAATGTCTTCAGGGGTGCAGGGGTAGGCACTTGATGTCTGTTCCCCTGTCATCATTCCACCCCACCCCACCCCTGGTCTCTTGATAATTGGGGGTTGAGGTCAGTGGAGCTTCTGGTCTATCGCTGGTACTGCTTAATGCAAGGTCAGTGGTGAATAAAACAACTATCATTTATGATCTTATTCAGGATGAAACCACTGACCTCGTATGAATTACAGAGAGCTGGCTGGATGAGGCCCCTGGGCCTGCCTTGGCTCAGATGGTGCCAGTTGGGTACTTGATGCAGCATTAACCTAGGATTGGGGCCTGGGGGTGGGGAGGAGCAGGATAAACTCGGGATTCTGCTAGTGTACTGACCACCCCACTGCACGGCAGACTCCGTGACTGCTCTAGCCAAGCTGATCTCGGAAGTGGTGTTGAGATTGCCCAAACTGTTTTGGGTGATTTCAACATACACACCAAGACTGCCCTTTTGGGACCAAAGCAGGAGTTCATAGCCACCATGACAACCATGGGCCTATCCCAGATAATATCTGGCCTGATGAGGCTGGACACATGCTGGATCTTTTGTTCTCCACTGGCATGGAAACAAGTGGTTCGATTATTGGGGGTGTTGTTATGACATTTGTGTCATGGTCTGATCATTATCTAGACTACTGTAATGCCCTCCATGCCCTCTATGTGAGGTTGCCCTTGGTGACAGTTTGGAAGCTGCAGCTGGTGCAGGATGTCGTGACTCACCTCCTTACGGGGACATGTCGCTGCAAGCACATAATACCGGTGCTCTGTTCACTGCATTGGCTGCTGATAGTCTTCTGGGTCCAATTCAGGGTGCTGGTGATGACCTTTAAATCCCTGAACGGGCTAGGCCCCATCTATCTGAGGAATTGCCTGGCTCCCCGTGTCCCGTCGTGGCTTCTGTGATTGGCTGGGGGTGCCTTCCTGGAGACTAGTTTTTCGCCGGGTCTCAACCATGAGGGGGGCATTCTCAGCCGTTGCACCTTTGTCGTGGAACTCCCTCCTCCAAGAGGTCCACCTGTATTCAAGCCTGGTGGCCTTCCAGAAGCAATGTAAGACTATTTTGTTCCGTCAGACTTTTGGCAGTGGGGACTATATGGGGGGAGGGGGGAGGGTTGGGCTATAGGGAGAGGGATTAGGTGGGAGGTTGTTGGAGGGTGGGAGTAGGTTAGGTTTTGGGAGCAATAGTATTTTTAAAATTTTTTTATTGTATTTTATATTTTTTTGTAAGATGCCCTGAGCCTTCAGGGAAGGGTGGGAAATAAATAAACAAATCTTCTAAGGTCCAGTTCCCTGCCTTCCTTTGCCCCTGTTGGGGTGGTGGATGGTCCGCCCCAGGAGACTAATGGATGCAATAGGATTCCAGATTTCTCTGGAGTATTTACCCACTGACCTAGACCGCCTCTCTGTCGATGCCTGGTTGATCTGTGGTGTGCTATATTGATTCAGGCTATTGATAGAGTAGCACCCCAGCATCCACTTTCCCCATGGCGGCAGCAGGGGTCCCCCTGGTATAGCGAGGATCTGAGGCTGCTAAAGCATGGGTAGGCAGTTAGAGCATAAGTGGCACTCGACTTGCACCAAAGCTGACAGATTGTGGCATGGACTATTTTTGAAAGGCCATGTCATAGTTGTGGCAGCGGTGAAGAAAGCTATCTTTTCTGCTGCCATAGTGTCTGCAAAGTGGCAACCGGTGGAGCTCTTCCAAGTGGTGAATAGCTTATTGAATCCGGGCTGTCTCCACCTGGTGCTAGAGTAACTACCTGCCTGCTGTGATGAGTTTGCCACCTACTTTGCAGATTTGACTTGAGCACTGCTAATTTGAGTGCAGAGCCATAGTTTGAGGAGGCCTGCTCTTGTCCAGTATGTTTGATTAAATTCAGTTAGTCTGTAGTAGTAGTGGTAGTATTTATTTATTTATTGGGTTAGCTTTCACCATACTCCATACACATACAAAAACATCAAAAACAAATGAAATAAAATTTTAATACAGATCATACAAAATATTATAAAAACCCAAAGTAAAACATCAAACCGCAATAACTACAGATTCTGGTGCACTAACAGTAAGAAGTATAAACTAAATATAATATAGCAAATAAAACGCCTGTTCTCGTCCTGGTCCAGCAGTATTTAATCTTTAGAATGCAATAACTGGCATTTGGCCTCAGAAACAAATGTACTATGAATTTCCTCAGCTTGCAAGGCAAATAAAGCTAAACGAGTCAAAAAAGCCCCCTCTGTCTGTTGAAAAATCCAAATTACTTTTTCACGCTTGGAAAATGCATTAGTTTTTGATAGTAAGGGTAGTAAGAGCTCTGATCTAATCCCATCAAACAATGGGCATTGTAAAATATAGTGGATAGTGTCCTCAATTCTGTCCTGACACTTTTGGCAGAATCTTACATTTTTAGGGATATTGAGCCCAAGTCCTTCTATTATTGCTGAAGGCATCTGTTCATAGCGAAGCCTGGTTAAAGCCAGATGCACTTTCAATTTTAAATCAATTTTAAGATATCTTTCCAGTCCCCAAGTATGTTAGATCATAATATAAAGCGGAGCTCTACATGAAGCACGAGCTGACGCAAAATCATTTTATCTGGCTATATCTGTAACACATTGTGCCAATAAAGATCTGTCCTCCCTTGAAAAAACTTCAGTTAGTCTTGCCCGTTGAACGGAGGCTGTGCTTGGAGCAGTGTGGGCCAATTGTGAATTAGATCTGTGCCCATCCTGGCTGGTGAAAGCTAGCCAGGAGACAGTAGAGCCGTTGCTGACTGGAGTTGTCAATGCCTCCTTTCGGGAGAGCAGGGTGCCTGATGGCCTCAAAACAGCAGGTGTCCGACCCCTGCTCAAGAAACCATCTCTTGATGTTGACTCCCTGGCCAATACCAGCCTGTCTCTACCATTCATTGAACAGCTGGTTGCCCAACAGCACTGGGTGCACCTTTATGCTATTGGATTCCTGGACCCATGTCCGCAACCCAGAACAGCCCTTGCAGTCATTGGGGGAGGGGGGCACCATCCTGGAAGTTCCCTGCTATAGATTGGTGGGGACCGACAGGTGGGCGTTCTCAGCGACTGCTGTGGAACTCGCTCCTGGTGGGTGTTTGTCTTCTCACCTTCCAGCACCAATGTAAGGTGTGGCTCTTCTGCCAGGCTTTTGGTGATAGGGAGGGGTTTGGGGGCGGTTAGGGTGGGGGGTTGTTTTTGCTTGGTTTTATTTGCGTACCAGCATGGGGTTTTCTACTATTTTAAATATTTTTATTTGGTTTATATTATCGTGTATTATATTTATTTACATATATTTTATGGATATGTTTGAATGTAAGTCATCTTCAGCTGCCAGAGGCAGATACTGGCAGGATAGAAATAAATAAAATAATAATAATAGTAATAATAATAATAATAATAATAATGTCAGGTTTTCATCCTGGGCATGGCACCAAGACTGCACTTATATTTATTTATTTATTTATTAATGTATTCCATCATTTATACCCTGCCTCTCCTGCTTATGCAGCTCAAGGTGGCTTACAAAAATTAAAATATCATTAAAAAATCACACACATAAAATAAATACAATGAAAATGGATGACATAAAAATATAGAAAAAGACACCCTTCGCCCATCTCCCTCACCAAAGACCTGGCGGAACAGCCAAGTCTTGCATTGACATCGAAAGAAGGTGAGGTCCGGAACCTCCACCAGAAGGGAATTCCACAGCCTAGGTGCAGCCACTGAGAATGCCCTCTCCAATGTAGTCCCCTGGACCACACGGGGAGACATCAAGAATGGCACTCCCAGCAGACCACAGGGGCTGATCCAGGGCACGGAGAGTGAGGCGAGCCCACAGATAGGAGAGGCCTAGACCATTTAGGGCTTTATAGGTAAGTACAAACACCTTGAATCGGGTCCAGAAGACTATAGGCAACCAGTGCAGAGCACGGAGCACTGGTGTAATGTGCTCACGGCGACCCATCCCAGTAAGGAGATGTACCACTGCATTCTGCACCAGATGCAGTCTCCTGACTGTCACCAGGGGTAGCCCCATGTAGACCGCGTTGCAATAGTCCACATGTGGCCTTCGTTGACGATCTCCGCTTGGAAATCGACAGAGGACATTGTACCCTGTTGATTTTGCTAGATCCTTGGGTGGCCTTTGATACAGTTGACTATGGGGTGTTATTGACACAGCTGTGGGACCTGGCGAGCTTGTGCAGGACCGCTCTTGAGTGGTTCTGCCCGTTCCTAGCTGGGAGAACCCCTCGTGTCATCACCCCCAGGAGCTCCCTTGCTGGGTCCCACAGGGCTCCACCTTGTCCCCACTCCTGTTCAATGTGTATCTGAGGCCCTTGGGTGAGATCGTTAGGAAATTTGGAGTGAAGTGCCAACAGTACGCTGATGACACCCAACTCTCTCTTTTTCATCTGACCCGGGCCCTGGCGTCTCGGTGTTTACCCAGGTGCCTGTCTGCCATTGAGGACTGGATGCAGGCGAACTGATTTAAGCTGAATCTAGAGAAGACAAAGGTGATGATGGTTGGCCAGCTGTGTGACCTGGGGGGCATAAGGACTCCTGCTATTGATGGTGTCTGGCCTCCTTTGGTCACTCAGGTTTGCAGCCTGGGGGTGCTCTTGGATTCATTGCTGTGCCCTGATGGCCAGGTTGTGGCGGTGGTCAGGAGCAATTTTCACCAACTTCATCTGGTGAGACCCTTTTTCTGTCAGACTTGGATTTCGCTTCCGTCATCCATGCCTTTGTAACCTCGAGACTAGACTATTGCAATGCAATGTGGAGCTGCCCTTGATTAATGTTTGGAGGCTGCAGTTGGTGCAGAAAGTGGCAGCCCACCTTCTGTCAGGGGTGGGTCGCCGGGAACACATTACATCAGTGTTCTGGAGTCTGCACAATATATAAAAACAATACATAGAAGGGATTACTAAAACAATAAAAAGGTAAAACCACTGGTAACAAAACCCACCTTTATCCCCCCCTTCCCCAAAGGCCTGAACGAACAGCCAGGTCTTACAGGCCCAACGAAAGGCCAACAGGTTGGGAGCCAGGCGAGCTTCCTCTGGGAGGGAGTTCCACAGCTGTGGTGCAGCCACAAAGAACGCCCTCTCCATCATAGCCCCCCGGTTCACCCAGGAGACCTCCAAGAAGGTGCCCCCGGTAGATGGCAGATGTTGCTCCATGGCACGGGGAGTGAGGCAGTCTCTCAGATAGGAGGGGCCCAGACCATGTAGGGCTTTAGAGGTCAAAACCAGCACCTTGAATTGGGCCTGGAATGCTATCGGCAGACAGTACAGAGCCCAGAGCACTGGTGTAATGTACTCCCTATGGCTCGTCCCCATCAGGAGACAGGCTGCTGCATTCTGCACCAGCTGCAGCTTCTGAGTCGTCACAAAGGGCAGCCCCACGTAGAGCATTTGCAGTAATCCAGCCTTGAGGTGATGAATGCATGGACGAGGGTGACCTGGTTAGATCTTGAAACATATGGCTGGATCCTCCGCACAAGACGTAATTGGCGAAAGGCTCCCACCTGACAATCCAGGCAGAGGCCAGGGTCCAAAAGAACCCCCAGACTCCGCACCTGCAGGGCCATCGGGGGGCGGATCCCCTCCACAAGGGGAGCCATCACCTCCGCTGCCCTACCCACCAACATTACCTCCGTCTTAACAAGATTCAGCTTCAGTCTGCTCAGCCTCATCCAGTCACTCACTGCTAGCAAGCACTGGGAAAGCACCGAGACTGCAGGACCTGGGTTCATTGAAAAAGAGAGGTACAGCTGGGTATCATCAACATACTGGTGGCAACACACACCAAACCGTCTCACAACCTCACCCAGGGGTCTTGGGACTGTATGAGTCTTGGATCTGCTCAGAGCGGGACATCCCCAGGACTGTACCCACCCTTCGCCTCCCAGTGACTGTGTCTGCCATTCTTGGGCAGAGAAAGCTGACCAGGATATTCATATCTGCCTGTGAGCCTCGGCTTAAAGTAGTGTATGGGCACTGGCAGGCAGGGATGTGGGGATTTTTCTCCTTGCTCTGCACTGAAGACTTTGGTCCTTATTGTCTCTGCAGAATTTGTAGTGCATGGATTTCCAGATAAACTACAGGGAAAGATAGTTCCAGCCAACAGCCTGAGTACCTGGTCTGATGAGGCCTTGCCCAAAAATTCTCTGAGCCCAGGCCCAGTGGTTTGCTTCCCCTACAAAATGGTTCTTAGAGTGACCTTTCCCAGTTCAGTCAGGTCTTTTAATGTCCTGTGTGATGGCAGCACAAGCCAAAAAGCAGGAGCTGTAGGGAGGATGCCAGTAACCAGCCTCCATTTTTAACACTGCCGGGTCTTTGGTGCTTCTAGAGTAGCCAGCTCTTCACATGCCATTATATCTTAGATTGCTCTGTCAAGTTAAAACAGACCATGTGTGAAATGGCAGCTACCCCTTAATGCTCTTTAATGGGATAATTTAGGGGCTCTTTTTATGACCAAATGCTTTAAGTGGAGCCTTTTCCTCTTAATGAAGGGGGTAGCTGAACACTGTGCTGCTGCCATTGCTTTTTATAACTATTTAACAGTTTCTGTAAATCCTAAATATGTAGCCATAACCTCAGTTTCCTCCCTTTTCCTGTCATCCTGTATGCATGCACAACACCTCCACATTCAATCAAATCTTTATTTGGCACGGGCTTCCGCCATGGCCATACCACAGAATAACATAACATAACAAATAACGATAACATAAAATGGAAATACACAAATAAAATTGCAATCAATAAGACTGCATTTTACCTTATAAATCTAATATAAATCAAACATCACACATGGGACCTGGGAGCAAACCAACTTCCAATACTTGAATAAAATACAATAGGTTGAGAGGCATAGCATCTAATAAATATTAGCAACACCCTATGGCCCAACCAATGGTGAGCCAACCGTAGGCCCTACTAAATCTCAAGACTTTGCCAATGATAGTAATCGGGGTGCCTTAGTAGCCATCTCCCTCCCCAGTATTTTCGCACAGATGTTATCTCTTCTTTGAGGCCAGATAAGTATATACTACCAAAGCTTCGATCGTCTCCTTCCGAAATGAAGAGGGAAGGAGGAGATAACATCCTTTAGTATCCAAGGAAATCCCTTCCGGCAACAGGGGGATGAGCCATACTGATCTCAAGGCAGTGTAATACGGGCATTTCAGAAGGAAGTGCTCTATAGACTCAACTGCCCCAGTATAACATGAGCATAATCTAAGGTTATGCAGGATACGCTTGTATCTACCCAATATAACTTCAGTCTAGACCAACTGGAATCTAAGGAGGGTATATGCCCTGCGTATTTTATGATTTGGCAATATGTCCAAATATAGTTCCCGAGAGAAAACTATTTTGAACTGGGCCAACCATGGCGCTACCCTCCAAGACTTTACAACTGCCATATCATCTTGCTGTGCTATGTCCTGGATCCTGACATTGATTTCGAATGCAATGCTCAAAATTTGTCTTCCCTTGAAATAATCAAATGAGAACCCTAGATACCTAAGTAGGCTCCCTAAATATTGGATCCAGGGATAGCCTCTCGAACCCGGATATTGAAGCTCTTTGACAACACCTCCACTCCTTGCTCCCTTCCCCCATTTGTCCTTATCTTTAAAGTCTTCTATGGGCCTGTCCTGCTCCCCACAACCTAACCAAGGGGATGTCCTCTACATTACTCCTCACTGGCTGGCCACCTTATGTGTAGTGGCTTCTCTGCTGATGCTTCCTGCTCAGCCTGTGATCTCACTGATTCTCCATCCCACCGCAAATCTCCTTGCTACCTTAATCATGCTGACGAATGCCCTACTCTGCAGCAGCAGAATAAGGCTGCAAACACACGATGCTGCACTGAGATGGAGAAGCCCACAGAACGAGACCTGTGCCATGTTACCACACATCCACATGGGGGCTGGTGCCATGTGAACACCTTTCCCCCTTAACGAAGCTCATGCAGGACAGCATGTTTTGTAAATGCAGACTATGGGACAACCCTCGTGGGTAACAGCAGGATAAACTCACCCGTGGCACCCACCTTTTCCTTGCCGCCTTTCCCAATGCCTGCTAGTCGTCCCTGTATACTTACTGTCTACCCCCCTCTGCAGACTGCTGCAACCATCCTGATTGTAACCAAGCCAAGCACATGCACCTGAAACTTCGCATCCGCTTGAACGTTTGTTTGTCTTCTCCCCTGTCTCTCCCACTGTCCCCTCTCCCTGTCTCCCCCTCCTTGTCTTTTAGATTGTAAGCCACAGGCAGCGACCACGTCTATTTCTATGTTTCTGTACAGCACCAAGTACATGACTGGCGCTATATAAATGTTTATAATAATAATAATAATAATAATAATTTTAAATTGGCAGAAGCGTAGCACAGGTGACCTGGGGTAGAGTGAGGCAAGGAAAGCCATTCAGTCACATACAGAGATGGAGCTGCCTGGATACTGCACCAAAACCATCCAAATTCTAGTCCCAGGAAACTCAAATTGTTGGTAGATTATTATTCAGATTAATTAAATTGTGCAGATTTGCTTAATTGGGATGAGTCCAGGCACAGAATTTGGATTGTCTGATTTGTTTTTGGCAGGGGTGTTGGGCACAGAATATGGGAAGGTGAGGCTGCAAGGGGCAGGCTGCTATGGGAGGGGGGAACTGGCTGGGTGTGGAAATGGGGGCAGTTTAGTGGGGGTATAGAGGAAGGAAGAGTCTAAGGCAGTTTCGCAATGGGACTAGTTGTGGGGAGGCTCAGCTCTGCCTGGCCCTGGAGACCAAGACTCCTGATTGGCTCCTGATTGGCAGGCAGTGACTGCTGCTGTGTCTTAATGCCTTCATGTCTACTGCTTGTCAGGCAACTGCCAGGCCAAATTCCACAAAGACTGCCACAAATGCAGAAAGGGAGTTAGCACAGGCCCCTGCATGGGGGCTGATGCCATGAGAGTGGCCACAAGTTCCTCTTATGTAAAGGAACCACTGCAGAGGAGATGTGAAGACAATTAATAGAATTTAAGGCAGGGGAGCTATTATGATTCAGATACTCTGACAACCTGTGGAAGACAGGCCTCCAAATTTCAGCCATTTATTCCTATGGCACCCCAGAGTTTCTGTCTGAGCCAGAACATAGCATTTGCAAAGAACCCCAACCTCAAGATCTGTGAAGTTGGGCAGGTCATTCCAACACTAGCCACCAGCCTGACCATTAAGAGCTAGCAGCATATTTCTAGCCTGGTGTTGGACTATCACCTACTTGAGTGGTCAAATGAATGTCTCTCACAAAGCAGCCAAGCAAGGTACATGTTTGGCTGCACGTTTCCAGCCTATAAACTGCAGAAAGATTGTTAGCCAGGAAAGGATTTTTTAATATTTTTTTTAGGGGCTGTAGCTCATGGCCCAGGAATTTGAGCCTTTCCCCCTCCTCCAGAATAAATAAATAAATATCTAGCTTTAGTCTTTTCCTAACTAGGGTTGGAACTGTTTTAGGTGGGGCGAGTCACAAAGCTGCATCAACTTTTGCTGTGAAGCTACAGGAAGGCTACAGTCTTTTGCAGACTCAGATCAGTTTCAAAAGCATTCCACTTTGGCCCCATCACTGGAAAGCTATTAGCAGGAAAGGGAGTGACAGCAGTTCAAGGTTAGCCAGCCCAGACGAGACCCTGAGGGCAGCACAGCACCAAGGCGCCTAGGAGACCTTAGTTGCTAATTTGCTGGACACTCATGCAGCCTGGCTCCACAGCCCTCCCCAGTTTGTATCAGAGTGGAACCCATTAGCATTTAAAAATACTTGCAGAAATCAGAAGGGAGAAGAGGTATTTGTGGAGGCCCATTACTCAGCGCACTTTCATGTCTGCCAAAGTTTGCTGGCACAGCTTTGAGTTTGATAGAGAACATCTGTGTGGTGACTGCTGGCTAAAGGCAGGGAATAAAAGGGGTTTGTGCAGAAGTGCATGGGGGGGGACGCCTTGGAAAGGGAAGAGATGTGGGTGCAGAAAGCTCAGTGCACATTAGTGCATAGGATATGTGTAAGAATTATTCCTTTAGTGATAAAAGCATAAAAATTGGCAGAGACGTTCTTCTAGACAGTATGAACAATCTCAGATGTGGAGCCATGATCAGTTCTGATTAATTCCGGTCATTTTCAAAATGGCCACCAAATTGAATTGACCTGAAAGGAAAATTCATATCTCATCAAATGTACAGCATATTAAAAAGTCATTCTGGTGTCAAACACAATGGAAACGGTTCTTCTACTATCTGGACATGCATATTATTAATTAAAGTCATGAAATTTATTTATTTTAAAAATTATGCTTGGAGACCTTCACATAAAGAGGCCTTCACCTTAAGCATGATTGAGACATGGCTCAAGGACAGTGGTTTGACAGCGGCCCTCACACAAGCCAAGAATGCATCACCTGAGATGGCCGACTCATTTCTGAAAGGTGCCCATGTCAAGATAACAAGGCATGCAAATGAAGTTACAGCGTGCAGCCTGAACATTTTGTTATTCTGAGCATACTTCATGTACTGTGAATATATATTCGTTGACAGCGAACCTCTACAGTTAGAAGAGTGGTGCAAGGAAAAAGCTCAGAAACATGTTCAGTTTCAGCTTTGGAGCCTCACACTACACCTAGAGCTACTGTTGCTTTCGTTTGTTCAATCACGGCCGCTTTTAGATGGGCAAGTTGCCATTGCACGACCCGATCGCGTGATATTTCAAAATTCACAATCGAGGTATTTAATTCGCGGTCGGCAAAGAATGCACGACCGCCTTTCATGCGCTTGATCCCCACCGGGCGTCTCGTGTAATCCCGCATCGCGGAATTTTGAAATAGCGCACAAGCGGGTCATGCGACAGCAACCCGCTCATCTAAAAGCGGCCCATGAGAGGAAAATTGTGCCAAGGAGCCCTTTCCAAAATGGCATCCTAGTTTTTAAGTCTAGACCATCAAAACTATGCTTGGTGGTTTATGGTTCACATATGTGATATGCTTTCATTGCCAAAAACAAATCCAGCTGTTGCTGAGCAATTTGACCATGGGAATTTTGTTAAATCACAACTCCTGTTTTCTGCCATCACCATTCATCATGCACGTGAGCAAAATAATGCTCTTGTAAAGAGGTAAGGGGGAGCTGTTGATATTGCAAATAATCCAACTGTTTTGTGTCAGTGGATTGTTGGTTGTCCAAAAGTTGCAAGGCTATGCGAAAAATTTGAAGGCATTGTGGAGAGGAGTGCTAATAATGAAGGAATCAGTGCACATCATGAGCAAACAGGATTTTCAGAAGTCATTTGCAAATGTTGTATGGAACCTCGTTGCAACCGGCAAGGAGATGGGGAATCCATACCATGAAGAAAGTGATTATCTTGTCCTTGACACAAGAATTATATGACTCCAGAGTCTATAGTTGCCACCATGAAGAGAGTACACAGTACCATTACATGTAAGAGAAACATTGCCCGCATCCGCCCCTTTCTATCTATCTCCTCGGCCAAAATCCTTGTTCATGCCATGGTTATCTCTCACCTCGACTACTGCAACCTCCTCCTTGCTGGCCTCCCTCGCTCCCACCTGTCCCCCCTTATCGCTATCCAAAACTCCGCCGCCAAGGTCATTCACTCTGCCCGTCGCTTCGACCACGTGCAGCCTCTCCTCCTCTCCCTTCACTGGCTCCCCCTTCCTGAACGTATCCTGTT
>QEPC01000978.1:894183-906056 GCA_003113815.1 Sphenodon punctatus | reverse complement strand
TGTTCGGCCATTTCGTAGTTCGGTGTTCGGTTCCGTTCGGTGTGTTCGGCCATTTCGTAGTTCGGTGTTCGGTTCGGTTCGGTGTGTTCGCCATTTCGGTGTTCGGTGTTTGGTCCGTTCGGTGCATTCGTGTTCGTGTTCGTGTTCATGTTCGGTTGTCCGAACAGGCCGAGTTCGGGCCGAACACCGAACTACCGAACCGCTTTCGCCCATCCCTAGGGTTTGGAAAGCAAGTCTTATGAGGAAAGGCAAAAGCCAGGAACTGGGTGTGTTTAGTCTAGCAAAAAGAAGATTAAAGAGAGACATGATAGCGGTATTCAAATATTTAAAGGGCTGCCACCGAGAAGATGCGAAGGAACTATTCTTCATTGCTACAGATGGGAGGACAAGAAATAATAGGTCAAATTACAGGAAGGTAGATATCAGGAAAAAATTCTTAACAGTAAGAGCTGTTTGGCAATGGAACAAGTTGCCTAGGGAGGTTGTAGGTTCTTCATCACTGGAGGTTTCCAAAAAAGGTGGGACAGCCATCTGTCAGGGAGGTTCTGTCTGTAGTCACCCTCCATCCATGCAGGTTGTTGGACTAGTTGACCCTCAAGGTCCCTTTCAAATCTTACATTCTACGATCTATGATACTCAATACCATGTTTAGTCATAACATCCCGAGGTGTTGCATTTATATGTTGAACAACAAGGATGATAGAACCTTGAATTAATTTTCTTAAAGACAGAGCATCTTTGATCAATAAAGACAGAGAATACAGTGGGGTATTTGACACTAAAAGAAAAGCTGAGAAATTTGTAATGAATGTGTTATGATGTGGATTGTGGGCAACAATTTAGAACCAGGGCCTCGCTAAGCCCTGTCAGGACCAGGTCTGGTACTAAGGTCCCCAGAGCAGTGAAAAGAGCAGGTAAGCAGGAGGTAGCATAGGTAGGAGTGCAGGAATTGGAAGATGGATGAAACTGAAGGTAGCAAGGACTGGAGTGCAGGAACTGGAGAGTGGCAAGGCCAGGAGGCAGCAAGGCCTGGAGTGCAGAAGCGGAACAGACACATGAGGCTGAAGGTAGCAAGTACTGGTAGGCCTAAAACGGCAAATCGTGGTGAATGCTGTTTCCGTTGGAAACAGGTCATTTGCCTTCATTCACACAACATGGAAACTTAATGGCTTTCCTGCTGTTTTCTCCATTTAGCGTTATTTTTTGCAAGTTGAACCGAGCTGCTACGGGGCTGATCCCAAGTCCCTTGTGTGCCCTGCATGCACCCTCAGGGGCTGCGGAGTTGCAAAAGTGCTGGCTAAGTGCCAGGGAAGTGCCGTAAATAGTCATAAAACTGTCATAAAACTCTAGTAAAACTGCTGTAAACGTCCAAGAAAGTGACAGAAAATTATGGGAAATGATGGAAAGTGACAAAATTGACAGGAAATGGTGGAAAATCACAGGCGCCAATATCAAAAATGGCAGTAGTGCAGAATCACTGGAGATTGATGAAGTACCAATGAACATTTGTAAGTGATCCCGAAAGGTCAGCATTTCCCTGCATTTGCTGTTGGTCTGTTTGAACGTCCGAACTGAACATCTGAACCGAACTCAAAAACGGCTGAACAGTTCAGTCATGTTCGGGTGAGTTCGAATGAGTTTGGGGGTGGGGAAAATGTGACTGGAAGGGGGAGGCAGCTGAGGAGCAGACTTCCTGGCACCAGGGGTGCAGACAAGGGGTTGTTTCAGGGCCAAATGATACTGATACTGAAATAAAAATCTTCAAATTTGGTATTGGTATCAGTATCGACAGCGCTATTTTTGAATGTTCGGCCAAGCTCAGTCGAACCGAACTCTGCCGAACCGAACAACCGAACCCAAACTCAGGTTTCGAACCAAACGACCAAATGTCTGAACATCCGAACCGCATTCTGTTCGCACATCCCTAGGATGCACCAAGGTACATTGAGGCCTAGAAGCTGGATTCTGACTAGTGCTACAATTCGATCTTCAAATTTATTCCAAATGTACCAAGGATCACAGCACTCGGTTTGGAACCTCTGGGTTCCGAGGAATAGGTCCCAGTGGTGGCCCCTCCCCCAGGGTGTTGGGGCAGACACACACACCCCAAGCCCCTCAGGGGTCCCCCCCATACTTGCTGGGGAGCCAGAAGCTGCTCCTCAGATGATCCAGTGGCAGCACTGTCAGTTTCCCTGCTTGAAGGCTTTGTTTACATTTTAACTCTCCTCCTAGAGAACGATGAGTCATATGTAAATAAAGCCTGAAGGGAAAGAACTCTGCAAGGGGAGGAGGGAGAGGGGACAAACATCCTCCTCCTGCTGCTGCTTCCCCCTCCCGCTAGCTTTCCACTCACTGGCCAGAGGGCTAAAGGGAGGCAGAGACTTAGGGGATCTCCCCAAGCCCTCAGAATGCATGCACTGGGTGTCAGCCCAGAAAAGCCCTGCTTTCTGAGGGATTGGAGAGGGAGTGGGGGAGGTGCCATGTGCTCCTCACCTGGGTTCTATGGAGAAACCCAGCCAATCAGCAAGGCCTAGGGGGCATGTCAGGGGGCATTTTCTAAATGCTCTGGCCACCCCATAGCTCCTCTTTCTCCCCTGGCCCCTCCTCTACCAGAGTGGGAGGAGGGAGGGAAAGAGCTCACTCTTCATTGCTCCTTCCTCCCTAGGTTCACTGGAGGGGAGGGGGAAGAGAGATCGAGAGAGAGATCTCCCTCTCTTTTTACAAGAGAGGAGATACCGGGGACATGTTTGGAGTCCCTGACCTCCTTGTTTGGAGAGAAGAACAACAGAAGGTGGTTATCAGAGTCAGACTAGAGTGATCAGGAGGTCTCATCCTTTCAGATACCTGGTAAGTTTTGAAAAAACAAATCCCCTGTCTTGATTTCCTGTGCATTGTTTGTTTGCTTGTGCTTTCTTTTGTGCTCTTCTCTCCCTCCCCACCCCTATACATTACAGGCAGGGGTAATTACTAATTTTGTGAGCCCAGTTGGAAGGGCTGTGTTGCCTCACCACCTATGCTTTAAAATGTTTTCTTGGCCCTTGCTGTTTTAGTTTTTCACCCTGTATGAGACCCTGTCACCCTAATTGTCTGCTTTCTGTTTGCTTAGGGGGATGAATGGAAGGGTTTATAATCTCTGCTGGAAAGTTCACTGCATTTAAAATGGTCCCTTTTCCAGTACCAATATTGTTGGCTTAAGATGGTTTGCTTTGCTCGCTCTGTATTTTCATGTGCACTGCTGGCTCTGTCTACCGTTGGCCAGGCCCCACCTACCATTGGCCAGGCCCCACCTACAATTGGCCCCTCCCACTTCTGGCCCTGCCCTGTGCCCCACCAGCCTTGAAACCCACCAGCCGCCACTGATACGTCCAGTACTCGGTGTGCTCAGTTCCACTTAATCAAGTGTTTCTATGCACTGCTGCAGCTGTAGCTTTGGGAGTTCTCAGGACCCCTGACGTGACCTGAGTGACCCACCCCATAACTTACCTTCACTGAGCTGGGAAACTAAACTTACTGCCTTATTTTGTAGGCATGGGAGTAATGGGAGGGGACAGGTGAGGGGCGGACAACACAAAGAGCAGTTTTTGTTTGGCTGCCAGGGGCAAACTAGGAGTGGGAATTTGGGCATTATTCATTTCGGTGCTTGTGGATTTGCCTGCTGGCAGGGACCATGTGCTCTATGGCACCAGTGCCACCCACCCACCACAGAACGTACATGGGGAAGGGGGGGCAAACTTGCTGGTTATGGTACGCTGTGTTTTGGGGGGGCTTGTGAATCTGCCTGCTGGAAGGGCAGGAAGGGACCATGTGCTCTGGGGCACCAGTGCCACCCACCACAGAACTTGCAAATGGTCAGGGGGCAAGGGAGGCATACTTGCCGATTATGGTGTGTTTAGCGTGGTTACACCTGGTTTCTTTATCTGCCTGCTGGCTGGCACCAGGTCCCTTGATTTCAAGTTCCGAGTGCCAAGATTTTCCAACTTCTGTGGTTCCAAGCTCCGATTTCCGAGTCCTCAGTGCCTGTTCTGAGTGCTGGCCAAAAACGCGGTCTCAGCACTCGGAACCTTGGAAACATTCACTAGGTTTTTTTTAAAAAAAATGGATGCAGCCCTAATTCTGACCTGTTGCACTGAAAAACTCAAGGAGGAAACCTGGAAACTAAATATCTTCAAACAGCCACTCCATGCAAAAGTTATGCCTAGCTAATCAGGAACTCTGTAGGCCAGACTGCTGTCAGGCACAAGGGATTTATATGCCCAGGCTGAAGCTCTTAGCTGTTCCCAGATGACTCACCGGGTGAGGAAACTGCCACAGAGTCAGAAGGCCATGGTCTGAGCCCTGTAGATCCTGACAGAAGGTGCAACCCAAGCAGGATTCAAATTTATTGCCACTACATAGTTCAAGGAAGGCACTTTATTGCTAACCTGCCTCACTTAATTTACATATAATGTTTGTCCATTCAAGGGAGTCCACATTCCTGTCCCAGTGCAGTTAAAACAGTTACACTGAGAATTGTAAGCAAACGTTCACAAAGAGTGTAGCCAGTGGGCATAGATCCTGGCTCTGTTCACTGGTCTATATCCAGATCTGCTTATGCGCAAAATCTGATACACCTCAAGCCAAGTGTGGAATCGGATTTTCTTTCACACCTGAATAAATGAAATAGAACTGAATTCTGATTTTCCTCTCTTGTCTCTACATTTCTCTATAAATAGAAGAACTGCTTTCCCTACCACTGTGCTGCCAGAATGCTATGTCCTGAGGGTTCTGGAGAGCACTTGGAGACATCAGAGTCTCTCATACAATGAGATGTAGGCACATGCTTAAAATACAATAAAGGCTTATGTGTTTTCCCCAAGGTCCTAATACTGTCCTGGGTTTTAATTATAACATGAATCAGTTCTGACTGGCATAGATAGCTCAGCAGCACTTTCCAAATGCAGCTTGTGTCAGTATGTGAGTCAACAGGTGCTATACATTTCTTTTCACAGAAGGCTTACATTCTAGGGATGGGCGAACATGGTTCGGAAGTTCGGAGTTCGGCCCGAACTCGGCCTGTTTGGATGACTGAACCAAACTTCTGAACCAAACGCTCGAACTTCCTAACAGTTTGGAAAAGTTCGGATGAGTTCGGATGAGTTCGGGGGTGGGAAAAAGCATGACTTTGGGCAGGAAAAATGTGACTGGAAGGGGGAGGCAGCTGAGGACCGGACTTCTTGATACCAGGGGTGGACACCAGGGGTGGTTTCAGGGCCAAAATTACCAAGACCAAAAAAAATCGGTTTCGGTTTTGGTACCGATAGCACTTTTTTGAATGTTTAGCAGAGTTCGGCCGAACCGAACTCTGCTGAACCGAACAGTCGAACACTAACTCGGGTTTCGAATAGGGATGGGCGAACAGAATGCGGTTCAGATGTTTGGATGTTCAGTCCTTCGGTTCAAAACCCAAGTTCGGGTTCGATGGTTCGGTTCAGCCGAGTTCAGTTTGGCCGAACTTGGCTGAACATTAAAAAATAGCAAAATCAAAACCGAAACCGAATCAAAACCGAAACCTAATTTTCAGCCCTGGAAAGACTTTTTCTGCCTCCAAACTCGTCCGAACACGACCGAACTGTTCGGCCGTTCAAGAATTCAGTTCGGACGTTCGGTTCAGATGTCCGAACAGACCGAGTTCGGTTCGAACATCCGAACCACGTTCGCCCATCCCTAGTTTTGAACCGAATGACCGAACGTCTGAACATCCGAACGGCGTTCTGTTCGCCCATCCCTATTAAATTCAGTCCTTCTCACCCCTCCCTCTCTGCAATCTTTTGCTGGTCTCTGTTGCTCATTAGGGATGCTGTCAGACATTATGTGCACTATCCACAGGTCTCATGTAAAAGTATCCACGGATTGGCCTCTGGATTGCCCAGCACAGCATTATTACGATGGCTTAAACAATCTACCTCATTGTATCATTTAGTAGGAATCAGCCCTCAGGTATGGGACACCTTAGTGAACCAGACTATGGCTAAGGCCTGAGCCTGTGTTAGGCCAGAGGTTTCTCATTCACAGGGAAATTAAACCTAGTTCTTGAACAAGAGGGGTCATTTACTGGAAATGGAAACTTTATTCTAGTAAGACAGTAACTAGAGAGAGCCCACGCTTGGCCTTATAAGTTCCTGAGAACAGGGACTAGTGTGTGAGCATCTATGATAAAAATCTCCTCTCCTGGCTACACTAGAGCCAGGAGAAACCATATTGATTATTATTATTATTATTAACAAATATTTATATAGCGCCAGCAGTGTACCTGGCACTTTACAAAGTAATAAAATAGACACGGTCCCTGCCCCTAGGGCTTACAATCTGAGAGACAGGAGCTGGGGGAGAGACTTAGGAAGGGGAACAGAGGGAGAGACAAGGGGTCTAACATTCATGAAGATGCGAGGTCTCAAGTGCACGTACTTGGCTTGGTTACGATGAGAATGACAGCAGGCAGGTCCATGTTGCAAGGATAAGGGTAAACCGATCGTAGGTATAGGAATAGTGGCTCAGCAGGATAAAGAGTCAGACAGAGCAGAGCGAAAGAGGTGAGTTTTAAGGAGAGATTTGAAGGTATGAAGGGAGGGGGCAAGGCGGATGTGGACAGGGAGGGAGTTCCAGGCATGGGGGGCAGCAAGTGAGAAGGGACGAAGGCGCTTAGGGGAGCAGGGAAGGCGTGGAAGGGTGAGAGAAGGGACAGAGGAGGAGCGAAGTGCACGGGCTGGAGTATGGAGGGCGATAAGTGCAGAGAGGTAGGGGGGAGCAAGGTTGTGAAGAGCTTTATAGGTGAAGACTAGGAGCTTGTGCAGGATTCGTTCAGGAAGGGGAAGCCAGTGAAGCGAAGAGAGGAGGGGCTGCACATGGTCGAAGCGACTGGCGAGGTAGATGACCCTGGCAGCAGAGTTTTGGACAGAGATGAGGGGAGAAAGGTGAGACCGGGGAAGGCCAGTGAGAAGGAGGTTACAGTAATCGAGGCGAGAGATGACCAGAGCATGAACAAGAGTTTTGGCAGACGAGACAGAGAGAAAAGGGCGAATCTTAGCAATGTTATGGAGGGAGAAGCGACAGGATTTAGCAACAGAGTCAATGTAGGGTTTAAAAGAAAGGGCTGAGTCAAAGATGAAGCCTAGGCTACGGGCTTGGGGGACAGGCAGGATGGTGACTCCATCAATAGTTATTGACAGTGAGGAAGGAGAGGAAGGATGAGGGGGGAAGATAAGGAGTTCAGTTTTAGCCATGTTGAGTTTGAGTTGACGTTGAGACATCCAGGTAGAGATGTCAGAGAGACAGTTGATGAGACGAGCTTGAACAGAGGGAGAGAGAGAGGGAGTAGAGAGATAGAGTTGAGTGTCATCAGCATAGAGGTGGTATTGGAAGCCATGGGAGGCAATGAGTTTGCCTAAGGATGAGGTATAGATCGAGAAGAGGAGAGGGCCAAGAACAGAGCCTTGAGGAACACCAACTGAGAGGGGGAAGGAGGAGGAGGCGGAGTTGGAGAGAGACACATTAAAGGAGCGGTCAGAGAGGTAGGAGGAGAACCAGTTATGGACAGAGCCACAAAAGCCAAGGGAGTGAAGGGAATCCAGCAAGAGTGAGTGGTCAACAGTATCGAAGGCAGCAGAGAGATCAAGGAGGACAAGAATGGAATAGAGACGTTTAGATTTAGCCACCAGAAGATCGTTGGTGATCTTAGCGAGAGCAGTTTCAGTAGAATGAAGGGGGCGGAAGCCAGATTGGAGGGGGTCAAGGGAGGAGTTGGAGGATAGGAAGTCAAGGCAGCGGGAGTAGACAACACGTTCAAGCAGCTTGGAAGCAAAAGGAAGGAGTGAGACAGGACGATAGCTAGAAGGGTCAGAGGGGTCAAGAGTGGACTTTTTGAGAATAGGAGAGACTGTGGCATGTTTGAAGGCAGAAGGGAAAGAGCCAGTAGAGAGGGAGAGGTTGATGATGTGCAGGAAGGAAGGGGCGACAGTGGGAGTAATGGAGGTGAGGAGGCGGGAAGGAATGGGATCAAGGGGGCAAGTGGAAGGGTTGGAGGAGGAGAGCAGAGAGGAGATTTCCTTAAGGGAGGCAGGGGAGAAGGAGGACATGAGAGAAGGAGGGGGAGGAGGGAGAGGGGTGGGAGTGGGAAGAGAGGAGTGGGAAGCGATGTCGAGGCGGATCTTGTCTATCTTGGAGGTGAAGAAGGAGGCAAGATCCTGAGCAGAAAGGGAAGAAGGAGGGGGAGGACAGGGAGGCTTGAGGAGGGAGTCAAAGGTAGAGAACAGGCGGCGAGGGTCCCGAGAACAGGACTCAATGCGGGAGGCATAGTAGTGTTGTCTAGCAAGGGAGATAGCAGAAGTAAGGGTGGAGAGACAGAATTTGAAGTGAAGGAAGTCAGCGTGAGAATGGGATTTGCGCCAGAGTCGTTCAGCAGCACGAGTGCAAGAACGGAGGTGGCGGATACTAGGGGTGAGCCAAGGACGGGGGTTGTGGGAGAAGGCAGGGCGGGAAGAGAGAGGGGCATGGGAGTCAAGTGTGGAGGAGAGAGAGGCGTTGAGAGCAGAGACAGCGGAGTCAGGGGAGGAGGAAGAGAAGACTGTAGGAAGAAGGGGAGAGAGAGAGGAGGCAAAGTCCAGGGGATCAATAGCTTGAAGGTCACGGAAGGGGCGTAGAGAAGGGGAAGAGGAGGGGGGACAGTGGGAAATGTTGAAAGAGGCAAGGAAGTGGTCTGATATAGGATGAGGATCGAAGGAGAGATCAGCGACAGAGCAGTTTCTAGAGAGGACAAGATCAAGAGAATGGCCATTAGTATGGGTGGGGGAGTTGGTCCAAAGGTGGAGGTTGAAGGAGGAGGCTAGGGAGAGGAAGCGAGAGACTGAGGGCTGAGATGGGTCATCAACATGAATGTTGAAGTCACCAAGGATGAGAGTGGGGATATCAACAGAGAGGAAGAAAGTGAGCCAGGACTCAAAGTCAGAAAGAAAGGAAGAGAGAGGACCAGGGGGACGGTAGATGACAGCAACACGTAGATGGAGGGGGGAGTAGAGGCGCACGGAGTGAGCCTCAAAGGTATGGAAGGAGAGAGAGGGGGGAGGAGAAATTGGTTGGAACTGACAGGATTTAGCAAGAAGGAGGCCCACCCCACCACCCCGTCCTTCAGGGCGGGGTTGGTGAGAGAAGGAGAGACCCCCACAGGAGAGGGTAGCAGGCGTGACAGAGTCCGAGGGAGTGATCCAAGTTTCAGTAAGGGCAAGGAGCTGGAGGGAGCGAGAGAGGAAAAGATCATGGATATAGGGAGCTTTACTGATAGATGAGCGACAGTTCCAGAGGGAGCAGAAAAATGGTAGTTGATGAGGGGGGAGGCAAGGAATAGGGATAAGATTGGGAGAAGGGGAGCGTCGTGGTAGGCTAGAGACAGGAGGAATAGGGATAAGATTGGGAGAAGGGGAGCATCGAGGAAGGCTAGAGACAGGAGTGGAAGGGGAGCAATGAGAGAAAGTAGCCAAGGGAGCAAAGGATGTATGGGGGAGGTTAGAGAGTGGTGATCGGTTGGGGGGAGGAAGAAGCTGGGAGGAGAAAAGTAGAGGAAGAAAAAGATGGACAGGAAGAGGAGAAGGAGAGGAGGGAAAGAAAAGGCGAGAAAATAGGGCAGACATGTTAGTGAGTAAGATAGGAGGGGGAAGTACAGTAGAAAAGAAATGGAGAAAAGTACCTGTAAGGCGCGCGCCTTTAGGCGCGCGCTTTTCGGCCCGCTGGTCGGTGGAGCTTGGGGCGGCAGGAAGGCCAAGCCCCAGGAGAGTCGTGGTGTCCTCGAGCGATGACAGCCGAGGATGCTGGGAGCGTATGCAGATGAGCTGCAACCTCACCAGTCCTTGGCCCGCTGGTCGGTGGAGCTTGGGGCGGCAGGAAGGCCAAGCCCCAGGAGAGTCGTGGTGTCCTCGATACATTGATACATTGTTACTGAGGATGGTACCTGATGACTTTATCATAACATTGTACTGTGAACATTGCACTCTGTAAAACGTAGAAACTCATATATATATGTATAAATATTCCAATGAGCTCACTCCTCATTGGTAAGGCTTGGGGTCTTTGTCTAAAACCTATAAGTACCCTGGGGTGTCACTTGGACCCTTAGACTCTCTGGTCCTGCCAGCTGTTTGGCTCTCCCAGCATTGGAGCGAGGTCGCTACTCAATCCTTCTCTGGTAATAAACTTTCTTTACTTTGGAATTTCCATCTTGTGTCCGGCTCCGTCTCTCTGACCTCTTTATGGTCTAGATGTCAATCCATCACCCACAGGTTAATCCAAACAGTAGGCTGGATATTTTCCATGGTACCTCTACTGCCAATCACCATAATGGTGCTATGGGGCAGATTTGCACATTTGTGAGCCCTGCATTACAGAGCCTCACACTTGCACCACTCTGTGCCCTTGCTGCAAGTACAGATGACAGGTGAAAGTCCTTTAGATGTAGCCTCACTAAATAGCCTCTGGTGCGTAATGTTAGTGGCAACAAACTCCTAGCAATGGTAAAAGTATAAAACCCAGTCCTCCGCCCTGATCCTTGTGGAGTCTTTTGATTCTCACTTGGCATGGCTGCTTCCCACTTTCCAAAGAAGCGAGAGGGGATAATGGATGTTGCTGCTTTGACACCTTGTAGCTTTGGGGGTAAAACAGGTGGAGATGGAGGGGACACAACCCTTAAATTTGGAGCATAGGGGTCATTGCCTTTCTTTATTAGACCTGAAATGAATAACAGCTGCTATTTGGTATTCAGGCCAGATCCACTGTATCCACTGGTTTCTGGAAAGACCTGGCTACTGAACATTATCTGTAGTCTCTTGCATTGAGGAGTTCAAGGGTTGCTGCAGTACACACATGATGATTCAAACAAGGTAGACACCAAACACTCAGGATTGAGTCACTAGGCTTTTATTGCTTAGGAACTGGAACAGGGACAGCGGATCCAAAACTGTCCCTGTCCAGAAGAACCAGCAGCACAGACCCTTCCAGGTAGCCAAGATGGTTCTAAATTACTGTACAAATTAAGAGTTTCTTATACAGCCCAGGATAGCTTCAAGCAATGAGGTGAACAAAGGAGGAGAGGGTGAGTGAAGAAGCTTGATTAAATTTTAGCTTCTTGGACAGTGTGAAAGACCTGCATCTCAAGCCACAGAAGTGTCCGTGACCTCCATTAGGGAGCCACCCTTTCAGACTTGAGGCAGGAGGAAAGGGGGATTGGGGCAGGGGCGTAGCAAGGTTGAGAAGGACCTGGCCTCAAGCCTTAGTTATGGGCCCCTCACGCGCGTGCGCTCTGAAAACTCAAAGTGGGCATGGCTTATGGGAGGGGCTTAAGGGAGTGGAAGGGGCCTGTCCATCCCTGGCATCCATCTCAGTGCCACGCAGAACTTTATGACTGGCAGAGCTCTAGGGAGGGGCTTGTACATTGTAGGCGGAACCTCCAAAAATCCAGCAACAAAGAGTTTTCAGCGTTAAGATGTCATGGGCAGAACATTAGTTTACACTGGGAACTCCTTGCTGCTGAGTAAAACCCTGCCACTTGGAGACAGAGAACCCTCCTACTAGCATCGCATCCAGTAAGTGGATGGGACTCCAGTAGGACAACTCTATCTTTCTTTCTCTCTCTCTCTCTCCATCAGTGGTAGTGCCATAGCAGAATTAAAAAATCCTGTTCACATATTTAAGACAGGTAATACCAGACAAACTTAAAAGGGATACGCACAACACAGCAAAGGCAAGCAGCAAGTCTGTCTGCTAACACAGAAAGGAACATAGGATCACACAGGAGGGAAGGGGGATTGGGACAGGCTGGGAGGGGGAGTGGGGGCAGGATGTGGGGGCAGGAT
>QEPC01000978.1:877183-893329 GCA_003113815.1 Sphenodon punctatus | reverse complement strand
GGGGCAGGAGGGAAGGGGGATGGGGAAGGCTTGGAGGGGGTGGGGGCAGACTTGTGGGCAGGAGGGAAGGGGGATGGAGCAGGCTGAGGGTGGGACAGGAGGAAAGGGGGATGGGGCACACTTCAGGCTGGGGGGTGGGAGGGAAGGGGGCATGGGGGCAGGCGGGGGTACCACGTCACTAACCTGAGGCTGGACCAGGGGCAGGGGTTCCCATTGTTGTTGCGTGGCAGAGGCATTGCTCCTCCAGGGACTCATGCGCTGCCTCCCTGTGCGCCCGCAAACCCAGTCCCTGCAGAGTCCACAGGGACTGGGTTTGCGGGCACACAGGGAGGCAAGGCAGTGCGAGTCCCTGGAGCAATGCGGAGAGTCTGCGGGCAGTTGGGTTTTTTTTAAATTGCCTGTGCCGCATCCTAGCCCTGCTGGGGAGGAAGAGGAGGAGAGCTGCAGCGGTGCACTCACTTATACCATCAGGACCCTTTCCCTCCCCAGGGGCCAGGACACGGTATGGGCAATGTAAAAGGAAAAAAAAAGTTTCCTTACCACCTACCACTCACCTCGCCACTCTAGGAACTTCCCCCCACTCTAGGGGGGGAAGCGGCAGGCAGCAAGGGTGGCGTGGCAGGGGGGGCCGGCACAAGGTATCATGTCCCCCTGGCGAGGGGGCGCCCTGCCGCTGCACGGAGTGGGGATGCTGCTCCCAGGGAGGCCCTGGGCGCCCTGTCCCGACTGCACGGCGATGGTGGTGAGTGGGCCCCCTCGCTGCGGGGCCATGAAGCTCCGGCTGTCCATGGACCCCCACAGGCATGGGCCCAGGTGCAACTGAGCCCGCCCCCCCGTGCCACAGTAGCTACATCCCTGGTATGTCTTCAGATTGCTGGGATACTATCCCCAAAGTCCCAGTTATGTCCCTTCTATGCCCGCCTGAGCCCCCCTCCCATAACTGGCCTTGAAGCCACCACCCATTGGTCGTGTAAATCTGGAAGCATGCAGTAATTGGCCAGTAAATGTGTCTGTTAGTCTTTTGGGTTGCTCCACATCCTCCCGCCTACAGCCTCTTTCCCCCTGCCATGCCAGGTGCCTTCCTCTGACTGGCACTGCATGTGCTGCTATTTATCTGAATAATGGTCTTCAAGGGGACAACGTCAATTGCTTATAAAATTGGGGCCCTTTATCAAATTGTCCTGTAGTTTGGCAGAGATGACAGGGAAGGCAGAGATGAAATAACTTGTAAACAGGGTAGAATATACAATGGTTACAGCTGGAAATGTATTTTCAAGTTAATGTCTTATACCATCAGGACCCTTCATCCAATCTTTCTGAGAATTGGTAGGTGTGTTAAGCTTTTGGAGGGACATGACATTCACAGGTTTCATGCAAATTGGATGGAAGATAAAGAAGGTTTAGCCATGAATGTATATGGAGTTTTTCTTAAAATCACAACATTTAATTGTTTCGACAATCTGTTTCCTTTATCAAATCATTTCAGAAATTGGTACACGTAATGCCCTCCATTGGGGGTACACGCCCCCCGTATTTCATCACTATTGAATAAGAAACAAAAAGGTTATAGCCAAAAATACGTTTTTCAGTTTTTTCCCTTTATTTCAAAAACAAAGTTTTGTTTTCCATTCTATTTTTGTTATATTTTTTGGTTGTTTTTGGTATTGCAATAACAATAATTACAATGACAATTTTAGTTATAATTATTGTAATAAAAAATGACATGCACACCCCTTGTTAAAACCAACAAAAAGCCCTTGTAAGGATATATCGGCCGGTGTCCTTACACTGCTTTTACACGAGGTGAATATTGCGGCTTAGGGATTAACATGGCGCATGTTTTGTGCTCGTTTAAAGGCACTGCCGTGTCAAATGGCCTGAAAGATGGGTGTCAAGTAAAGCTCAAAAATGAACCTCTTATCCTGATGCATTCAAGATCCTGCATGCAGCCTTCTCATTTAAATCTCTGTCATGCGCGAAGGTGCTTGCTGCCTCAAGCGGCGTGTATGATAGAGAGGTGGCTAGAAGAAAGGTTTTCTTTTACTTCCACCTTGAGCTTCACGTCCAATTCTCACGATGGTTTGTGCCTTGGGCGGGAATAGCTTTCAAGTCAAAGCTTTGCTGAGCACTTTGAATTGAAATTGACAGGCACTGTCAGTTTAGTCAGGGAGCTCACTGTGCTACTCTTTACCTCAGCAAATCCTAATATTTCCTCCATGACAGTTTATCAGGAGTAGTTGGTTGTTTTGACAGAAGGGTTCTTGGTGGTTTTTTTACATTTTAAAAAAAAGATTCTTATTGTACCCTCAAGTTCCTTAAAAGTTTTATCATAGGTTTTTTTTTGTTTCTTTCTTTGTTTGTTTTAAGAATTTCTGAGTGAGCAGTTTGTTTTCTGTAATTTAAAATGTTAAGGTTTTTAAAAAAAATATATACTTTGGAATTTATTTGCTTCTCAATTGATATTTCTTTTTCTTTGAGCAGCAATGCTTGAAAGAGTTACCAGTAGAAAACGTGCTCCTCAGTGGAGCAAAACTAAAATTAATGCATTTATTGATGTATGAGGTGAAAATTATTATTATTATTATTATTATTATTATTATTAGTAGTAGTAGTAGTAGTAGTAGCATTTATATAGTGCAAGCGATGTACCTGGTGCTTTACAAAAAATAAGATAGACATAGTCCCTGCCCGAGAGCTTACAATCTAATGACAGGGGGAGGGGAGACAGGGAAGGGGGAACAGAGGGAAAGACAAAGGATGTGACATTCATGAGGATGCGAGAACTCAGGTACATGGTTTTGTCTTGGTTACAGTAAATTGGGAGTTTACAGATAAAAGGTGGGGGATAATCCTGGGTGGGGATGATTAGCAGGAGTTCGGAGGGATGGAGCGGAAGAGGTGGATTTTGAGGAGGTACTTGAAGGTGTGGAGGGTGGGGGCAAGGTGGACAAGGGCAGGGAGGGAGTTCCAGGCATGCAGGGCAGCAAGAGAGAAGGGATAAAGGCGGTTGGGGGAGCAGGGGAGGCGTGGGAGGGTGAGGGAGGGGATGGAGGAGGAGCGGAGTGCTCGAACAGGGGTTCAGAGGGAGATCAGGGCATAGAGGTAGGGGGGGGAGAGGTTGTGAAGCGCTTTGTAAGTGAGAACAAGGAGTTTGTGCAGAATATAATCAGGAAGAGGGAGCCAGTGGAGAGAGGAGAGGAGAGGCTGCACATAGTCAAAGCGACGGGCAAGGTGGATGATCCTGGCAGCAGAGTTTTGAACAGAGATGAGGGAAGAAAGGTGATAGCGGGAAAGGCCAGCAAGGAGGAGGTTACAGTAGTCGAGGCGTGAGATGACTAAGACATGGATGAGAGTTTTGACAGAAGAGGCAGACAGAAAAGGGTGGATCTTAGCAATGGGTATTTTCAGACATTACGACATCACAGTCAACCACAGTGAACCACGGTCAATCCCACGGCGGGACCAAAGCTCCCTGAGCGTCTGTTTTGGGGGTGCCAGATGTTCACCACAGTCAATCCCCACCAGGGGTCAAAAATAACCACGCTTCCGGAGCTCCGGTCCAGACCATCTCCGAAAGGGTGGTCAAAGCCAAGAAACAAAAAAAAGTAACAACTGAATGGCAACCACCAGCCGGAATCAAGCAACATCATTCCCAGCCAGGGACAAAGCACACAGCGTCGCTGCCAGGCAACAATCAACAACACAGGCCGGGGAGGGAGATTTAAAGGGCACACAGCAGCAGGGGGGGACGTGGCGGGATGGAGCAAGGCAGAAGGGAGAGGAGAGCGGAGGGCGAGAGAGAAAGGCAGGAGGTGGAGGAGGCACAGGCGGAGGAGGTGGTGGTCGTGCTGCACATGGAGGCGGTGGAGGGACAGCAGCAGCAGCAGCCGGGATGAGCCGCCCCGGTGCCTTCCAGGTGCTTTGACCATGGCCCGGGATTGGCGTAACGTCTGTTGCACTGCCCCAGGTAGTGGTCTGCTGGTCCGATTCCCTGCCGTGGTCCCGCACCCGTCATGTCTGTTTGGGGCCTCTCTTGCCCACGGGTGGTGGTTAGCCGGTTTGCCACTGCTGGGAATCCACTGTGGTATAATCAGGCACCCATAACGTCTGAAATCACAAAATGATGTGGAGGGAGAAGTGGCAGGTTTTGGCGATGGAGTCAATGTACAGTTTGAAGGTAAGGTGCAGGTGCGCTCCTTGCCACTGGCTCCCCGCTGTTGGAGCTCCTCTGGGCTGGTCCCTTGTTGCTGCCGCCGCCGCCACTGACACTTCCCCAGCCACCCTTCCGGGTGTCCCGCCTGGCTGCTATTTCACCTGGGGGAAAAAAGAAACAGGAGTCGTGTGAGTGTAGGAGATTGCAGGGCCAATTGAACTAACACCTCGCTGCCGGACTCTTCATAAAGAAACCACCTGCGGCTGCGCTGCAGGCCGCCAGCCGGTGGCCACATGCTGAAAGGCCGCGGCCAAAGAGTGGGGCCCTTTGGGGCCCTTCAGGGCCTGCCGGGGCTTTAGGAGCAGGAATTCCTCGCCCAGGTCTTGGGGTGGTGTCGGTGATTTGGGTCGCTATTGTGGGGGTATGACTGGGAGTTTGTATTGTTTGACTTCCCGATCTGTGTAATTTTGGGAATCGGAGGTTAGAGCCACCATGCCTTCGGCTAGAAGAAGGCAGGGGGCTGTACCTAGGACATGAGCGCAATTCAGGCAACTTAAACTGGAGGCCTTCCTTGAGGGTGGCCAGGGTGAGTTAGCTCCAACTACCATTGATTGTGACTCTTCGCCCTCTGCCCCTTTGAACTCAGAGGTTGTTGTTAATACCAAAGAGGTTGCCTCTGAGCCTCTCTCTCCCCCATTGGCCAATAGCCCCCTGCTGCTCTCCCCAGCCGAGATCCAGGGATCTTCTCCTATGATGGGAATTAATGAGTCTTCTAAATTAGACCTCATGGGCTACCAATGTGGGCTCATTGGTGACTCTTTTCAGAAACTATTGTCCCACCTGCAGGAAATAAAGACGTAACTTCAAATGCAGCTACTGCAGATAGAGATTATTAAAGACGCCATTAAATTATACAGAGAAGAGCTTGTATGCTCTCCCAGACAGGGGTTTGGTTCCCCGGCACTGATCCTGAAGTTGTTTGTAGCTACTCAGACGACTCCTTGGCCCCCTCAAAGTTTGGAGGGGCAGGGTGCCTCTGTAGCATACCAGGCTTCAGTACCTACCCCCAGACAATCTATGGTGCCTGCTCACAGGCCAGTGGGGGTAGCTGAGGAAGCCAAAGTCACGGCCTCCCTTCCGACACCTACCTGCAGAGTTGACCCTGTAGCTTTGGCATTTAGGGTCAACCTTTGGCACCGGAACCTTCGTATTAATTGGTATCTTAAATCCAATATTCAGCTATACCTTGGTAACATCTTAGGGTACCCCCCGTCTTCCATTGCTTTGTCCCATCTGCTTGCATTGCCATCACTCAGACACACATAGAGGCTGGTTGCATACTTTTTGGATGCGCAGATGGCTGAGTGTGTATTAGCTCATTCCCAGTTGCTCTACTCTTGGGGAATTCATGTATCTTGTGTATACAAATCCCAGCAACTGGTACCTTTATTTCCAACTTGGGTGCAGCCCAGCTCTGCACAACCTGTTCGGCAGGAACCCATGATAGGACCCGCGGTACAGGCTGAGGGGAGGTTTATAGGCTTGGGCTTGCTAGCAGAGAAAGGTGGGTCCAATCAAGGATTGGACTCTAGGGTAGGACCAGCACTTCACTTGAAGGGGGGGATACCAGGGATTGTACCAGAGGCGCAGGCACTGCAACCTAATTTTGATCCGACTGGCAAAAGACCTTCTGGCCCGCTCCCTATGATCGCTAAAGGAAAACAGTCACAGGGATTGGCACTAAGCCAAAGCACAGACCAGGGGAATCTTGATTTCACAGGGATCCTTTTGGGTGGTAAGGCTAAGGATCAGTTACCCCCTACCGCTGCTACCTCAGTTTGTGGTTGGGTGTCACCTATCTCGGGCTTTGCCATCCCTTCCCCCACCGCCGGTGTTATCAGAGCGGAATCTCGGGAGATGTGTTTACAGGGGCAACTACCAGGGGTAGGTGTGGCAAACAGGGACCAGGCAGTTGGTCCCGTCCAGGGTCGGCGGAATAGCTCATGACAGAGTGCAGACCCTCCCTGCGAGGGGCTGTCAATTTGTTCATGGAATATCGCGGGCTGGGCCAGGCAAGAACTTGATGTGGACTTCATCACTTATCTCAAGTCCTTTTCAGTCATCTGCATACAAGAAACTTGGGCCAAGACGCCTCCGACCCTTGAAGGTTATGTAACTTTTGATCTCCCAGCAGTCAAGTTCCACCAGAAGGGCCGTGCCTGTGGGGGGTTGGCCTGTTTCATTGCCCACGAGACCCCACTTAGGGTCATTGAACACGATATGGTCTCTCCGTCGGCCCAGAGCTTGGTGCTGCAAGTGGGTTCTACTGTTTTGCTTATAGTGAACACATACATACCCCCCTCCAGTGCAGGCTCATACAGGAAGGGCATGTGGGATGCCTTCCAGCAGTTTCTGGAGGCCCTAGAAACTAAATATCCAGCAGCCTTGTTTATGGTCATGGGGGATCTCAATGCTCGGATAGGATCCAACGACCTATCACTCAAACCGTATTGTGATCCCCTCTCGCCCGACCCCCTGGGAATACTAAAGGCAAGAACCTCGAAGGATAGTAGGCTCAACTCGGCTGCATCAGGCTGGCTAAGTTGACCGCCGACTCCAATCTCCATATCCTTAATGGGGCTGGGTTTGGGATCCGGAGGGCGAATTCACACATTTGGGGCCAGGTGGCTCTAGCCTGGTTGACTATATTCTTGTCTCCCCCCCTGTCCTACCTCTTATTTGAGCTTTTGAGGTAGGAACTAACTTGGCTTCAGACCACCTGCTCCTGATATGCATGTTGGCACTTTCTTCTGTAGACCCTGCTCAGACCATCCAGGACCCAGTTGAGTCTTGTTTGGATATCCACAAGCCACCACGTTGGAGCAATTTGTTGTCCATACAGCTTCAGGAGTCTACCACTAAAATTCCATGTAGTAGCATACGTGACCAGCTGCTTGTCTCTTGCCAGGCTTCCGAGGTAATACGCTTATTTAACTCACTTGTAGAGCAGTTGACATACCATACTCCACTTGATGAGAGGGTTCCTGCTCTGGCAGGGTACTTGGGGAGGCACAAACCATGGTTAAACAAGGAATGCCAAGCAGCTAAGGTTCAACTGCAGTCCATCTACAGACAGTATAGGATTACCTCCACTGTCCCTCTACCAGCCACCTACTTTGTTATGCGGGCTAAGTATAGGTGCCTTATTAAGGAAAAGAAAAATCTCTTCCAGAAGTCATGGTGGGCTAAGCTTCTCCAGGCTGCTAACCAGAATGATTCAAAATCATTCTGGCACTTGGTCAATGGGTCACTTAACCGTGAGCTTGCCATTTCCATATTTCCTATTTCCCCACAAGGTTGGGTCAATCACTTCTTTTCATTGTATAATCCAGCCAGTGGCTCCTCATCACAGACTGAGGTGCCTGGGCCTATAGAGGGTTTGCCCTCCTGTCCTCCTGTCCGGGAGGACGAAATAGCTTTGGTGGACTCCTTAAGAAATGGCAAAGTGCCCGGGCCAGACCTCATCCAAGTAGAGTTTATTAAAACTCATAGGGATTGGTGGCTTCCCATCCTGGCAGTTCTGTTTACAGCCATTAACAATCAATACTTTTATTAGACACTAGCTTTCGCCATGGTCAAAAATAACAACATCAACATATAGTACAATAAAAGTCTTAAGCATATAAGTAAGTAAACATGAACAGCATATCATACATCATCTTACAAATATTATAGGGGCTCGAGGTTGGAAAAAACTGATTGAAAAACACCCGCAGTGCGTAGAAAGAGAGAATTCTCAGATTTCAACATAGTGCAGTGCGGATTCTCATTGCCAATAAGGCGAACAGAGCAACTGCCTGGATAACTTCCTCATCCTGGGATGCCAATAATTAAATTGCATTGTTCTTGTTTAATAAGCGACTCTGTTCCCATAGGGGAGTTATCCAAGCCAGCCTAAGAGACTTGTATAAAGGACAGAAGAGAAAAAAATGCTCCATATCCTGCACTACTGCGTTCCTACAAGGACAGAGTCTTTGTGCATATGGTGTATTCTTAAAGCGGCCCTCCACCACAGCAGTAGGAAGAAGGCCAAAATGCAGACAGGTAAGAGCTCTGCGCACTGTAACATCCTTTAATTTATCCAAATACGGCTCTAGCCTATGCAGTTGCTTAAAGGAGCCTAACTGTGGAGCTACCTTCCAAGATGCCAGGGCTGCCAGATCATCCTGTTTAAATATATCGATCAGCCTTAATTTAATCAGATTATTTTGCAAAGATAAACTTTTGCCTTGCAAACAGGGAATTGAGAGGCCTGCCCTAGTCAGATAAATCATAATTTGGGCAGTCCACGGATATGGAAGCGCCCCTGAGTGCTCTAGCTCTTCCTCCAGACACTGGACTTTTAAAGAAGAACCCACCTGATTAATCAACCTGAGCCAGTACCCCAGAGCCCGCTGCTTCTTGAGACAGTCAATAGACATAGTACCTGTCTCGACTCTTACCACTGGGGCAGGAACTCCCTGGGGTACTCTCAGTAGGCTTCTCAAAAAGACGTTCTGAACCATCTCCAGAGCCTGAGTATTCATTGACAAAGTCACCTCCGGGCCAAATGTTAACAAGGATTGCACTTTGACTCGAAATACATCCAGGATCAAGGAAATCTTAATTCCGGCTGAGCCAGATGCTAAGCGCAGAATCCCTTTGTATGCCCTTTTAGCCTTCAGGACAGTAAGCTTCCTGTGCCTTGCCCATGACCCATTATCAGAAAGGGAAATCCCTAAATAAACATAGGAAGAAACCTGCTGGAATTCCATTCCCCCAATTGCCCAGGTGCGCTTTAGGGCCCTTTGCTTTCCCATAACCATAATATAGGATTTTTGCAGATTTATGTCCAGCTCATTTTCGGCACTATAATCAATCAGCATTCCCAGAAGATTGTGCAGACCTTTTTGCGTTTGAGAAAAAAGAACAATCTCATCTGCATACATTAGTATGCAGAGATTTCTATCCTTGATCTTAGGGGCATGTGAATCTGACAAGGCCAACCTGGCCGGAAGGTCACTCAAATATAGATTGAAAAGGAGGGGGGCCAAGACACATCCCTGTCTTACCCCCCTCCTGACTCGAAATGAGTCTGATAAGGTACCATCTGCTTTCAGTCAAACTCTTGCTTGGTTCCCTGCGTGTACATGCATGAGTAGGGACAGAAGGTGGGAGTCAATCCCTAGGTGTTGGAGCTTTTTCCAGAGTTTCGCTCTGGGTACAGAATCAAATGGCTTTCGAAAGTCGATAAAGGCCATAAAAATCATCCCTGTCCGTATTCTCACATATTTTGTAATGATGTGGGTCAGAATAAAACAGTTGTCAATTACGGAGGAACCCTTCCGAAATGCACTCTGTTCCTGGGGGAGCAAATTCTGCCCGTATGCCCAGGTCTCGAGATGATCGGGCAATAGCTTGGTGTAGATTTTAGCAATAACTGGGAGAAGGCTTATGGATCGGTAACAACCCGGGTCATTTGGGTCCCCCTTCTTAAAGATAGGAATGATAATAGAAATACCCCAATCTCGGGGCATTCTCATTGTGATATTGATCAGTGTAAAAAACGGTGCCAGAAAGGGAGCCCACCATTCTGGGCAGGCCTGCAAGGCTTCAGGGACTATGAAATCAATACCAGGAGATTTGTTGCACTTCATGGATTTAATAACCGCAACTACCTGGTCTATTGAAACATAGGGGCTGTAATCTGAATTTTGCGTTCGTGTCATGGTATTGGGGGGATCCAGAAGGAGCTCCTCTTCATCCTCTCCCCTCTGTCCAACGAGCTCTTCAAAAAAGGATATCCATCTCTCTGCCTCTATCAGGACTATACTGCTACCTGTGCATGGTGAGAGCTCAGCATTGAGAATTGCCCAGAATGACCTCGAGTCCTTCATAGAGGCAGCAACAAGCAGCTTTGCCCATAGTAACTGATTATACCCCAGTTTTTTGTCCTTTAACAGAGCCTTATACCGCCCTCTTACCTGCCGAAATTGTACTTTGGTTAAATCAGTGAGCTCCCTTACCCACACATTCCGAGCATAAATCAGTAGGCGTTTGGCCCACCTACATTCCTGATCAAACCACCCACGGGATTTGTGCCCAAAAATACCCGAAGCTCGGGAAAGAACTCGACGAGCAAGGGCCGACACAATCAGAGAGTACTGTTGCTCCCAAGCTACAATATCCCGGCTTGGATCGCAAGTTAACTTAAGTGCCTCTGCAGACTGACTCAGCTCCGAGCTCCAAAACAAACCTAGAGTTTTAGGCAGAAGCTAATCTTTCCACTTAACCCTAGTCCTATAAATACCTGGGTTAAGTTGTGAAGCCTTATTGGTGCTTGAGTTTGAACAGTGGATAACTTCAACTGTCAAGGCCAAATGATCGCTCTCTGGGCGTGGTATCAGTGTAAATTTTGTAAACCGTGCCCACTGGTGGGCCTGCACCACAATATAATCTACTACACTCTGTCCAATACTACTGACATAAGTAAATTCCCCAGTTGGATCTCCTGATCCCTGTCCATTTAGTACCTTCAGCCCGTTGGTCGCAAGTAGCTCCAAAAAGCAGGCCCCTGTTTCATTCCTAATTAAATCTCTGGAATTTCTTGTCATTAAAGGCATAGGCTCCTCCAGTCCAGATCCCAGGTCCGGGTCTTGGGAGACCCCTATCCTAGCATTCCAGTCCCCAGCTATAAAATACAGGGCAAGGGGAAACTGCTCAAATAACTGCTCCAGCATGGCATCAAATGCCCCCCAAACATCAGCTCTATAGTACGCAGACAAGACGGGAGGGATATATAAATTGAAAAACAGCAACTGAGTCCCGGAAGGCGACCTCCACAGTCCAATCTGAAACTCTGTTCATTGAGATGGTAGTAATTCCAGAGGTTCTATAAGCCTTTCCAAGATCAGTATAGCCAAGCCTCCAGAGATGTGGCCTTTAATTTTGGTTTTAATACCTGGGGAGAGATACGACCAGAACCCCTGGATAATTAGATACTCGTCCCCCCTTAACCATGTTTCCTGTAGAAACAGCACATCATAGGGTGTCAGAAAAGCAATCCAGTCAGGGTCTCGGGATTTGTATTTGCCCCCAGAAATGTTCCAGGATAGAAGCCTCAATGAGGTCTGACTAGCATTCCCAGTCGACCCATTGAGTGTCACAGATGTAATTCCTTCTACCGAATCAGTGGGCAGAGGAAAAGAGCCTTCCTGGGCAGCCGGGGTTGAAGGTAGACTCAGTGGGAGTTGAGCAGGAACTTCCTGCATTTGGCCCCCATTGAGACCTTCGTTAACCCTCAGTCAGTCCAGAACTGTACTTTGACCCATGTTCTCCAATTCAGCCATGAACGTGAAGACGGCCTCATTAACTTGTTGGGAGCCAAACACCTGCACGTCAACAAAGCGGCCCATGTTCAGAAAGACGTCTGACTTTGGCTCCACACAAGCAATGGCTGCCTGGGGCAGTCCCTCAGATGGATTGTCTGTCCCCAGTTCCTGGCTCGACAAAAAGCGCATGGCTGTCCATGCCGCTGAATTATTAACTAAATGATCAGAACTTTTCCCTGGATCTAATCCTGGAAATACATACTCAAGGGAAGCGCGAGGCAATTTGCTTCTTAGAAAATCTAATTTCTGAATATATATAATCCATGACCGGGAGAGTATCAAAGGCAGCAAACAAGGGGAGAATACCCTCCTCGCTTTTATACTCTTCCAAGAACCCACTAACTGTACTGGAAAAGGGGATTTGCTCTTTTACCACCTTTGTCCCCTGAACAGCATGAAGAAACTCCTTCCTAGGCCCCGGTAGTAAGCTAGTTGGATTGCTCTCATCCCCTGCGGCACCAGGAGATTGAGGGACAGCACCAATTGCTGCTGTCTCCATTGGTTCAAGCGGGGATCCCTCCCTACTAGGTTTACTTGGGGGGTCTTTTTTCCTTTCGGCAGCCTTCAATTGATCTACCACTAGTTTCTCCCCACTGATATGAGTCAGGGAAGTTCTCTTCTTTATAGGGCAGGCTCCCAGTACTGTAAGATTAGGGGAAGATAAAGGGACAGGCTGAGACAGACCAGCCTCAGGGATATTGATTACCGAATCATCCTTAAAAAAAAACCTGTCAATAAAGACACCTTTAGAAATAAGATGTTTCCTAGCCAAGAATAATTTCCTGGTAAGGTGGGGTGTACGGAAAGAGATCCTTAATCACACCCTATTTCTTCCAGAGTGGAGGTGGAGCAGTTTCACAATATCAATCCTAGAGCGTCTAATTCTAAGCAGACATGCCAAATTTTTGGATGCGTCTTCCATACTGTCCCAGCTGGGGAGAAATCTGCTAGTTGAAGCCCTGGCTTCCAACCAAATCACATTGTTATCTACCTTTAAGGTTATAGAGGGCATTATTGGGGTCTGAGATTTACTAGGATTGTTCCTAGCTTGAAAAAACGACCTTTTCTTTGGCCTGATAGACTCTTTCCTGTGGCTCCCGACTAAGGGAGTCACAGGTTCTCTAGCAGCACCTTCCAGCAAGTAATTTAGTTTCTCTAATAGATGTTGCAGTTGCGCTCTAATAGAGAGTAGAGAGCTGCTCATATCTGTAATACTTCCAAACAATAATGCGATGGTCTTTGAAATCAAATGGCACTGCATTCTGAGGGAGTCTCCTATAAACAGAGAGTTACTGCCAGAGTCTGGGGGATGGGTCCTTTACATCCTCAATCCCATGACTCGGACACGGGGGGGGGCTGTTTCCCGGGCATCATAGTCCAGCGTTTTTAGTGTTGGTCCCCCACCAGTCCAGTTCTCTGAGTCCCAGGAGACCGGCCCCCTCTCACATACCTGTTCATGGAATGCCGCCAGCTTTTGGAGTTTCTGAGCTGGCGAGTTACATAAGGGAAGGCACTCCTCAGACCTATGCCGCTTTTTCTCCATTATTGGCTTTCAAAAGCGGGCTAGAATAATCTGCGGACTGCCGCGGCCAGCGCCTATCCCAATATATCGACTATACAATCCACGGACCTAATTATATCAAGAATACTTGACAAACAATATAGCCACTTCACTCCGGGCTACTCCAAAGGGCGACTCCCAAGGGATGCAACCCTTAAACTCTTCCCCTTTGGCTCGCGCTCGTGGCTCGCGTTCACGCGTGTCTGTGGCTCTTTATTCCCTGAGACATTAGGAGGTCCCGCCTCCACTCCTCAGCGTCCCCCAGGCACACAGGTGAGTCTTAGTAAGGAAATTGGCTGGGCAGCAGCTCTGCCTAAACAGCCCCTCTCTCCACAGCGCCTCAGCAGACTGGGGATTGCTGGAGCCTTTTTCTTTCTTGCAGGGAAGAAGCCCCGCCTCCGCTCCTCAGCATCCCCCAGGCACACAGGTGAGTCTTAGTAAGGAAATTGGCTGGGCAGCGACTCTGCCTAAACAGCTCCTCTCTCCAAAGCGCCATTAACAGCTCAGGAATGATTCCAAAGGATTGGCAAAAGGCTATAATTGTCCCTATATACAAAAAAGGTTCTGCTAAGGAGCCTGGGAATTACAGACCCATCAGCCTGCTCAGTGTCCTTGGGAAGCTTTATGCAAAATTGTTGCTCTCCAAGTTCACTGGGTGGCTTGAGGAATCCAAAGCAATAGCTTTGGAGCAAGCCGGATTCCAGGAGGGGCGTTCAACTATCAACCATTGTGCTATTTTATTCCACCTCACCGCTAAATATAGGGAACGCAACGGAGCCTTGTTTGCCGCCTTCTTAGACCTGAAGGCGGCATTCGACTCAATTGATAGGTCCATTCTCTGGGCCAAACTGGCAAAAACATCAATCGACAAAAGGCTCCTGATTCTTATTCGCTCCCTCTATTCAAGCTCTGTGCTAAGGGTGAAGGTCGATCGTCAGGGCCACATCACCTCTCCGGTGCCCACAAGCACTGGTGTCAAACAGGGCTGTGTATTGGCACCCGCGTTATTCAACTATTATATTAACGATGTTATTGCCCTTGTGTCGGACCAGAAGTTCCATCCCCCCAAGCTGGCTGCTAGACCAATTGGAGCCCTTTTCTATGCTGACGATGTGGCCTTACTATCACAGCTTGCAGTGTTTGCGACCTTCTGTGATTCTCATCGACTAATTGTTAACGTTCAAAAATCTCAAATGGTGGTCTTCTCCAAGAGGAGGAAAGTATTCAACTGGTCCATAGCAGGGCAGCCCCTCCAGCAGGTCTCCAGCTTTAGATATCTGGGGATATTATTCCACAAAGTAGGGAGCTGGAGGGACCATATTCGGCGGGCCATTTCTTTGGCCAAGGGCTCTTCTCGCTCAATTTTTCGTTTCTTCACTAACTCAGGAAAGAGTGCTGTTAATCTTGCCATCCAGGTTCATAACTCCAAGGTCAGGGCCCAGGCTTTGTACGGAGCTGAGCTATGGGCCCCCTTCCTTCCTGATTCTTTCAATTCCCTCCAGGCTAGATTTCTGCAGGGGGCAGAATATATACCCAAGGGTACTCCATACGCTGCTATTAGACAGGAAGTGGGACAGCCTAGTTGGCAACAGATGGCAATCAAGCACGCCCTGAAATTTTGAGTAAAGATCGAGACCTCTAGTGCCCCCGGACTCTTGCTGGATCTTAGAGAAGATCCCTTTGTTAGCCCATGGGTGGAGAAGATGGGACATATTCTGTGTCATACGGGCTATTCAAAGGAGTATCTAAGGCACATGCCCCTCATCTCACTTGTTAGTGAAGTTGTGGGCAGATGGTGAGATATAGGGAGGCAGGGAGAAAGGCAAGTATTAGACTGTCTAGGCACATGAGGGACTACTTAGAATGGGTGCCTAAAATAGATCAGATGGCCCGATACCTCCAGGAGCCTATCTCACCAAGAGGGAAGTCCCTCATAGCACGGGCTAGAACAAATGCTCTCCCGACCGCCATATTAGAAGGTCGTATAAGGGGGTCTCATTTGCTAGGAGACTTTGTCCGTTCAACCACTTGGCAGTCGAGACTACAGACCATCTTATTTTGGAATGCCACCTGTATGATGAGCCTAGGACTCTCTTTTTGTCTGACCACATTGCCAGCCTCCCAGGAAGAACTAATCAGGCGCTGCTTGCCTACTTATTGGATAACTCAAAATCAGAGGTAATTAGGAGCCTGGTGAAGTTCTTAGTCGTGGCTGATATCAGGGAAAGATTTCTATCCTTTAGGCCCACAACACCTATATCATCGGACAACTTAGGGGTGGTTTAACCAACTTTTTTGAGGGGCCAGACTATCCTATTTATTAGCTTTAGTGCCCCCTAAATTTAAGTAGGGCACTACTCTTCTGCTGGAATCCCTCGGGGTGGTGGAAGGGGTCCTATGTCTATGAGTCACAATTGTTATGCAATCATTAGATCTGATTGTCCTTGCTTTGATTGCATATACCATTTGTAAATTTGCATCTTGGCTCCTAGGTTTAAAAACTATGCTTCATTAATTGGACTCTTGGTTGCTTGTGTGTAAGGGGACAAAGCTGCCCATTTTGGACACTTGTCCCCCACGATGCTAGCCATGTAAGCAATGTTTTCTAGCCATGCCACTAAAGACAGCCTATCCTATTTAGCTACTCCTGGGGAACTCACGCCCAGGGGGCTTTTCTTCTTCTGAATGACAATTGGCAGGGACGGCTGGTGGCTTTTTAGTTTGGAGGGGCAGTAAGGCCGTCCGGCCAGCGAGCTGGTGGGCGGAGCCAGGCCAACGGTAGGCAGAGCCAGGGCAACGGTAGGTGGAGCCAGGGCAACAGTAGGTGGAGCCAGGGCATAACCCAGCAGCCAGGAGTTCCCAGGGTTAACATCAGATGGAAGAAAACCCAGTCTAAAATGTACTTCAAGCTTAAAAGGGAAACAGTGGCAAAACCCTGGCACAACCCAGGAGCTCCCAGGGTTAACATTGGATGGAAGAAAACACAGTCTACATGCACATCA
>QEPC01000978.1:859896-875191 GCA_003113815.1 Sphenodon punctatus | reverse complement strand
GGGCTGCTGTAGCTGTCATAAACGGCAGCGTGGTGTTTTTTTTTTTTTTTTTAAAAACTGTTAAAGCCGCAGCGGTGCCCCTGCAGGGCTTTGGGGGGCAACGCCCATAATGTCCTGCAGGAGGAGCCGCGCTTGAAAATTGGGATAGGTTTCGGGCTATTGTATTTCATTTTTGAACATGGTTGGTTGTTTCATTTTCTTATTTTTTAAGTTTATATTGTCATGAGATGTGAGCTGTCTCACTGCAATATATTTTACACATTTTATTTTTGCCCAACATTCTAATTTATCCGTCCCAAGTTTAACTGAAACCAAGCTGTAAATTATTAATTTTGTTAAAACTTTTTACTTGTATTTGGTAGTCCCAATTTGAATTTTTATGTATGTCCCTTTATGTGTTTCCTTTCTCCCCCTTGGGGATGTTTGTTATTTTTATGCAATGGCCTTTGGCCACGCTAAATAAAAATTGATTGATTGAGGTAAGGTGCAAGTCGAAAATGAAGCCCAAGCTATGGACTTGGGGGACAGGGAGGATGGAGATCTCTCTACCGTCAATCATTGGGTGTTTTCAGATGTTACGGGGCCCGTTGGCCCCGTACCGAAAACACCCTATCCATTCCCTGCCGGGATGACCCCGTCATGCCGAATCAGATGTGCCGGGGGTATCCCGGTGGGGAATCTGGGAGGGGGAGGGGCCGCGCCGCGCAACGTGCAGCCGCATGGCCCCGCCCCCTCCACGCACCCCGCCGCCCACCCTCTGGGGAGACGGGCGGGTGACGGGGCCAATGAGGTGCCGCGTCGGGCCGGATTCGCCACGGCCCGGGATCCCGCCGGTGATCTCTGGCCATGGCACCCAACCAGACGTGACCCCGGGGTTCACCCCAGCGTGGAATTACATTCAACACGTGACGGCCTCCGGCCCCGCCGCTTCGGCCGCTCGCCTCGTGAATGTAATTCCACGCCGTGGTAACATCTGGGGGGGAACATCCGTTCCCCCCAACAGACGTTCCGGAATCACAGCCACCACCGGGAATTGACCGTGGTTGACTGTGATCTCATAACGTCTGAAATCACCCATTGTTAACCTCTGTGTGCAACATACGTAGTTATGTGTCCTTGTCCTTTACAGTTTATGTGTGTTAGCATGCAATTGTAAATATATTAGTTGTGATTTGTTTGTTAATTGTCAAGTGCTTTTTTACGTATGTAAGTTATTTGTCCTACAAGGTGTTCTTTTAATAAATGAATTGATTTGAAAAAATGGTGTGTTATATTTGGCCACAGTGGAGTGAGCGGTTGATTTTATCTACATGGTTACCCCAAAGGTTACATCAATCATACGTTTAGTTGATGTACTGCATCTGATGCTGTATGCTGTAACCCAAATAATGACTGTTTTTGTAAATGCAGGATTTAAAACCATCACACAATGGGTGATTTCAGACATTATGAGGTCCCGATTCACCACAGTGGATTCCCGGTGGGGGTGAACTGAACAACCACCCCCCGTGGTCAAAAAAAGCCCTGAACAGATGTGACAGGACCGGGACCATGTCAGGGAATCGGGCCGCCAGATCACGGCCCAGGGCAGCGCAACAGACGTTACACCAATCCCAGGCCGGGCCATGGTCAAAGCACCCGGAAGGCGCTGGGGCGGCTTGTCCCTGCTGCTGCTGTGTGCCCTTTACTTCTCCCTTCCTGGCCTGTGTTGTTGCTGGTTGCCTGGTAGCGACTCTGCATGCTTTGTCCCTGGCTGGGAATCATTTCCTTTGATTCCGGCCGGTGGTGGTTGCCGGCCAGACATTACTTTTTGTTGGTTCCCATCGGGAATCTCTTTGACCACGCTTTCGGAGATGGTTTGGGGGGGAGCTCCAGAAGCATGGTTGATTTTGACCCCATGTGGGTATTGACCCTGGTGAACATCTGGCGCCCGCGAAACAGACGTTCAGGGCACTTTGGCCCCACCGCGGGATTGACTGTGGTTCACTGTGGTTGAGCGTGATCTTGTAACGTCTAAAAATACCCAATAACAGTGCTTGTGCATTCACTAGAAATTCTATTTCTACATTTAAAATCATTGAATGGCCTAACTCATCATAGTTGCCACAGTTGCCTTAGCAGGTTCAGAAATTTTATTATCCCATCAATGTGGGTATTGACTGCTCATGACCCCTTGTGAATGTAATACCATGAGGGGATGTAGCCTAATGGTATAGAAATCACTGTGTAGGCCTCCGGCTACATTTGAATTCTTATGATTTTATCCTGATATTTGTGTGTGGAGCAGATTGTATAGTTAGCAACTGTGTCTAGTTAATAAACTCTAATTGTTCATTTTTAAATTAATCATCTCACATTGCTCATTTACAGTTACATCCCTCTAAGGCCTCTCTGCTTCAGTTGTATCTTCATCCTGGTTCTTGACAAATATACGAACCATAACAGGTTGAATAAAGTTAAGTTGGTATACATGGTATACATTTCCCCAGTTATACATAAACACACACGCACACCCCGTCTTACTCTATGGCCCTTTTCACACAGAAACTATAACACTCCTAAAATGGGTGTTACAGTTTATGATACATGTTGCAAGGCTGCAGGGTTGCTCTATGGGTGCAAATAGAAACAGTAAGTAGTAATTTAAATATAAGGACATTTTTTATTTATATGCAAAATACACAGTAAAACACCCACACAACAACTTATTAACTATGATTACACATACAGGTAATAAATTCAAATGAGTACACTCCATACACACTGTAAGCAAATTAATACAAATGTGAGAGAAAGGCCATACACTGTAAATTTAGGAAAACATTAAATATTGACTCCCTTCGTCCTCTCAGATTTCGCTGATTTTGTATGTGGCGACATAAAATATCACGAACACGGTATCCATGATCCTTAATGTTGTTAGGCACTCTACCAGGCACTGGTAAATCTATACCATTGTCTGGTGCATCTGATATTGAGCTTATATTCCATTTTAGAGCCACCCCATCCATTTGTACAATGTTGTGGAGCACACAGCAAACCACAATTACAGGAGGAATTTTATCATAGTGCATGTCAATACACTTTGTGAGACACTGCCACTGTTGCTTAAGAATTCTGAAGGTCCTTTCGACCACATTCCTGCAGTGTGTTAAACATCCGTCGAAATAATCCCACTCATTTGAAATACCTGATGGATACTCCTTCATCAACCAGGGAAGCAATGGGTAGGCACAGTCCCCTATTAACACAGCATGTATATCCACTCCTTCAATATTTACTGTTGGATCTGGTCTGAAAGTACCCTTATACTTCCTAGCAAAAATTGGAGACTTATGTAAAACACCAGAATCATGTGCTCTTCCTTCTATTCCTGCGTAGACATCCTTAAAAAGAATCCACCACAGTCTGTAGTACCACTGAGTAATATTTTTACGTGAGAAATAACATTCAGTGTCATTTGAGGGTCCATGAATTTCTATATGGGTGCCATCCACAGCACCCATTCACTGTGGAAATCCATCCCTTTGAAAATCAGCAATTACATCATTTTATCGGCAAATCCAATTAGTACATCACAAATTGCACCAACCACTTCATGCACAATTGTACACGCAGTTGCTGTGCCAATTCCAAACTGAGCTGCCACTGTTCTGTATGCATTTGATGTAGCCAGTTTCCATACAGCTACTGCTACATGCTTCTTAGGGGCAATTGGCTGTCTCATATTTGTCTCCTGCCTAATAAAATCTGGTCTCAATAACTCCACCATTCTCATAAACATTTCTTTTCTCATTCTGAAATCTGCAAGCCATCTACCTTCTCCATAATCTGGTCCATTCACCACATTTTCCCACCAGTCGTTACTCTCTCTAAGAACCCACTCAATGCGATTGGTGGGCATCATTGTTTCATAGGGTAATTTCAGATGTAACGATACCACAGTCAACCATAGTGAACCACGGACAATCCCGTGGTGCGGCCAAAGAGCCGTGAACATCTGTTCAGCGGCATCCAGATGTTCACCACAGTCAATTGCCCGTATGCCAACAAAGCCAACCACGGTTCCGGAGGTCAGGACAAGACCATCCCCGAAATCATAGTGAAAGCAATTCCCACCGGGAAACAGCCAAACGTAATGACTGAATGCTAACCACCAGGCAGAATCATAACAAATGATCCCCAGCCGTGGCGAGAACACGCACCGTCGCTGCCAGGCAACGAGCAACACACAGACTGGGGAGGGAGATTTAAAGGACACACAACAGCAGGAAAACGTAGCAGGATGGAACAAGATAGAAGGAAGAGGCGAGCAGATGGCAAGTGAGGCAGGGGGGAGGAGGAGGGGGGAGGAGGAGGGGGAAGGAGGCGGCGGCAGAGGAGCAGCAGCAGCAGCAGCCGGAGCTGGCCACCCCTGAGGGGACAACTGTACAGGGGACAGAGGCACCCCAGAAATGGGTAGGGAGAGCAAGAGGGGCCACACAGCAGCAGAGGGGCACAAAGGGGAGTGCCCAGTGGGAGGGGAAAGGGAGGCGGGCCGCAGGTCGGAAGGACCAAGGACACTAACCCCCCCTCTATGACCCACAGACCCAGAGTGTTTTCAGACGTTACGAGATCACAGTCAACCACAGTGAACCACGCACAACCCCGCGGTGGGGCCAAAGGGCCCTGAACGTCTGTTAGGCGGGGGCCAGATGTTCACCACAGACAATCCCCAGTAGGGGACAAAATTAACCACCCTTCCGGAGGTCCAGCCCGGACCATCTCCGGAAAGGTGGTCAAAGCAATTCCCACCGGGAAGCAACAAAACGTAACGTCTGAACGGCAACCACCAGGTGGAATCAAGCAAAATGATTCCCAGCCAGGGACAAAGCATACAGCATCGCTGCCAGGCAATGAGCAGCAACACAGGCCGGGGAGGGAGATTTAAAGGGCACACAGCAGCAGGGGGACGTGGCAGGATGGAGCGAGGCAGAAGGGAGAGGAGAGCGAAGGGTGAGCAAGCAAGGGAGGAAGAGGAGGTGGAGGTGGAGGAGGAGGCGCAGGCAGAGGAGGTGGTCATGCTGCACATGGAGGCAGTGGAGGGAGAGCAGCAGCAGCAGCAACAACAGCACTAGGACAGGCGAGCCCGAGCCCCCGGAGGAGACAAGCGGAGGGCATGTGGAGGAGGAGGAGGAGGATCAGGAGGAGGAGGACCAGGACCAGGAGGGCCCACGCGGAAGACAGTCATACCACAGAGGGGGGCAATGGGGGCACAGGGAAACCCAGGACCTCATTAGGTTCTGGGGGACACTGGAGCACCAGCTGGAGCTAGCTGTGAACCAGCGGAATGAGCACGTGTACCAGGAGATCGTGTGGAACATGGAGGCGGTGGGGCATCACAGGACAGTGGCCCAGTGAAGATCAAAGGTCAAGGAGCTCAAGAGGGGGTATAAGGCCATTAAGGACAACAACCGGCGGTCCAGCCACGGGACCTAGACCGCCCTCTACTATGACGCCCTGGACTGCATCCTGCACATGAAGGGATCCATAGTCGCTCCACGACTCCTGGGGAGCGGCATGGTCCAGGGCAGGGAACGGGTCGAGGTAGCCCCTCCTCTTTCCGCCCCGCGAGAAGGCACTGGCTCCAGGGGCCCCGCCCCCCAGAGGTCCGCCCCAGGACCTCGGGGACTAGCAGGCCCCCCTCGCACACCAGCCCCGAGAGCCCCCACCCGATGTCTGATGCGGGGGGATCCGAGGCCAGCACCCAGGTCGCCCCTGACCAGGGGACACAGGGGGACTGCAGCAACACTGAGGGGCCAGTCTTGGAGGGTTCAGACACCGACATTGAGGGTAAGCAAGCGGGTGAGAAGGGGGCAGACCAGATGGGATGGGCTGAGAGGGGAAGGGGGGCACACCAGCCATGGGGCCACCCCCAGAAACCCCTGACACCCCAGACCATAGAAAGGGGGCCAGGGGGGTACTGGGGGATGCGTTCCACCTACCCCCACCCCAACCATCCCATATCTTCACAGGTCACAGCATGCTCCGGCACCCAGGACAGGCAGGTGATGGGGACGGTGGCAAGATGCCCCAGGAGCAGCCAGAGGTCCCAGGTGAGGCCACTCAATGAGTGGGGGGAGAGGGGGCTGGGGGAGGCCGGGCATGGGGACCCGGCCCACGCGGTGCAGGGGAGAGGGGGCCCAGATGCAGGGGGCTGCCAGGGGAGGGCACCGTCCGGTCACCCGAGGGGGGGCAGGAACCCCCAGATGCACCACGGGAGAGGGAGTGGGGGTCCAGGGCACCTAACCAACCCCTACTGTTGCACCCCAACAGGACAACCTGCTGGGTCCCAGAAAGCCAGCCCCGTGACCCTGGCCCAGCGGATGAGGGCGCACCGAGCATGGGTACGGCACCGGAAGGAGGAGCAGGTGGAGGACATTGTCTGCACCACCACCGAGAAGGGCGAGCGGATTATAGCAGCCATCGACTGCATGGAGGCAGCCACTGAACAGGCCATGCAGCAATCAGACGCCAGGGACTGGAGCCTTCAGGTAGAGGTGTGCCTCAAATGGAGGCAGGAGTGCCAGGAGCACAGCAGGCAGGAGGCGTTTGGGTGACTGGAACAGGCCATTGACCGGATGGTGAGGGAGCACTCTGCTAAGATGGACCAGTCCCATGACATTGGCACCTCGCTGCTGCTACACGCAGGGACCATGAGCGCGTACATGATGGCAGTCGCCACACTGGGCAATCTGCCTGCCCTGGTGCTGGGCCCCTCAGTTCCCCCACCACCTCCTCTGCTGCCCCAGCCACCAGCCCGCCTTCTGGGACTGCCCAGAGGGCCTCTTGACCACAGTCCTGCTTGCACACAGGCGGGTATTGTACAGCACCTGCACAGGGTTCCTGGCGACCGGGTATGCCTTCATCAGCCACCGGGTGAGTGGATAGGCCGGGTCCCCCAGGATGCAAGGGGGCATCAGCACCCCCTCGATCCAGGTCATCCCCATGTCTGCAAAGTCCCCGCGGTACATCCGGGCATAAAAGGGAGAGATGGTCATGATCTGGGCATTGTGGCTTCACCCAGAGTGGCCCGTGTAAATGTGTAGGAACCATCCCTGGTGGTCCACAACCGCCTGCAACTGCAGTGAGTGGTACCCGTAACGGTTGACGTATTCCGAGGCCTCCCCATCGGATGGGCAGAGGATCTCAATGTGGGTGCCATCCATGGTGCCCATGCAGTTGGGAAATCCTCTGGCCACAAAGCCAGCCATCACGGCCTCCTGGTCCACCAGCTGGATCGCTTGGTCCAGGAGCATGCCCTCCACCACCATGCAGACATCTCGCAGGATCCCGGCGACGGTGCTCACCCTGACGCCGAAGTGCTGCGAGACGGACTGGCAGGAGTCGGGTGTTGCAAGGGCCCAGACTCCAATGGCCACCCGTTGGACCATGGGAATGGGGGCCCGCATCGGAGTGTGCTGCCACTCCAGCCAGGGCGTTAACAGCTCCACAAATCACAGGAGGATGCGCCTGTCCATCCAAAAATGCGCTCTCCAGGCGGCCTCATCCCAATGACCCAGCGCCCTGGCCCACCACCCCTATGCCCGCTCCATAACCCATACCAGCCGGGCAATGGGCATAGCGAGCTGGGCAGCATGGCTCATGGTCTCCCTCTGGCACTGGAGGCGGCCAGCCACCTTGTGGCACGCAGCAGCCCGCTCCCGGGCATGGAGGAGGGCCTGTCATGCCGTCCCGGACACCTGCTGGGCCCTGAGCTGGGCTAGGGAGCGCCTGTGTCCGTGGTGGGCCCTCCGGGCTCTAGGAGCACTCCTGGCCATGCACACCCACACGCGGGCACCCAGGTGCACCTCTGCGGTCTGGATGCACAGGAGGTCCGTATGCAAGCGGTACCACTTTGCGCAGATGGCTAGGTGCATCCCACAGGTGCCCAGCCATCCCAGGTCTATGGTGCCCGGTGCTCGGAATGGGTTGGGGCTGCACCAATTATAGGCTGGTGCCTGTGACACCCAAACCCCAGGTCGCAACTTGGTGACCAGGAGGGGGCCCTGGTTTGCCTCTGCCCCCCCCCCACAGCTGGCTGGCCCAGCTCCTGCAGGGCGCCTGGAGTGGGGCGGCAGTGGGCGTCTCCCTGCACACACCTGTGGTCCCTGCATGGGGCCTGGCGCATGGTCCAGCCTGCGCCCAGGCATGCGGCCGGCAGAAGCTGCATTCCTGCTGTCATCACCTCCCACCTCTCTGTGGTGGCTGCCTGTTGTCCACACCACCCTGATTAGTGTGTAGGCTGTCCTGTATGTGTGCTTGGTTCCAGTAGCTATGCTGGGTCCACACTCCATGCTTCGCTCATTAGCCGTGCCCTGTTGCAACCTGTGGCCTTATCGCTTGGCCTTGGAGTTCCCCTGCTTCCCATCCCATCCCTCCAGAGATTGTGGGGCCCCTTTTTCCTTGCATTTAGTACCATCTGCTTGCTGGACCATGGCTGGCAGCGCTTCCCCAGGGCTCGCGGGCCCCACCCCGCCTGGTGCCCCCCATAGCTGGACCTTCTGCAATATCATGGCTTTGTGTGACCTGTGGCATTCCCCGGCTGTGCAATTGCTCCTGAGCTGCCCAGACAGTCTGACAGGTGCCTATGCGAGTTTGAGCACTGGTCTGTGCTACTTTGGCTATGAGGCAAGCGCCCGCAATTGCCGGCTGCATGCGGAGACGCTGACCTCCATCCCTTTCCTGATGGGTGCATCCCGGAGATGAGGTGCTCGCATGTGGGGTGGTCGATGGTGGAGACCGTGTCTGCTCTCTCTGTGTGCAGTCTGGCCCCCTACATGGCCTGTCTGGCGGAGGGGGGCCCTGCCCTGGCCGTGTCCTTCTTTGGCTGTGTCCATGGGGCCCGTGGGTACCAGAGGTCACGTGAGGCAGTCTATCACCGCCTGTTGGAGCTTGGTCACTTTTCGTGGCCCCTGGCTGCTGACTATGGCTTGTCTGAGCCCACCGGGGTGGAACTGATGGTGCTGGCTGGTGTGTGGTCCTGATCCGATGTCCAGGTGGGGCTCGCCATCCAGGACCCCTTCGAGGCATACTACCTCGTCGTCCACCACATATCTGTGCTGGGATACCATCAGACCATGCTCCAGTGGCCCCACTTCATTCACCTGGTGGGCCACCCGGCCCCAGGCTCCTTCGTGGCCCCCTGCAGCTGGCTGTGAGGCCCCCTGTGCTTTCTGGGCCCTGGATGCTGGCACCACAGTGAGCTCCCGCCTCTGCCCTGATACCGTGGGTCACTGCCCGCTCCCTCCATGCTTTCCGGGGCTTGTTGCTGTGCTGGTTGGTTCATGGGGTTCTGCTGCCCCTGCCTGTGACTCTGGGCCGCCTCCACGGGGGGCCCCTGTCCGCCTCTGCAACTGGTGTTCCCCTCCATGGCTGCCTTCTCCTGTGGCTGTGTTCTGTTCTCCAAGCCGGCTCCCAGCACACCGGGTGCTGCTGTCCTTCAAACCCCGGGGCGATCCCCCCCATTACTGTGCCCCACCCCACCCTCCTTGGGTGACTTTGTGACCATGGGGTTCTGGGGCCCCTAGACTGCACCTCCTGGCCTCCTCCCAGGGGAGGGGTGGTGTTGGACCGGCTGCCCTGCGCTTCGGCTCTGGCTCGCCTCCATCCCATCCATCGCACCCTTGCTGGCACGTGTAGCCCCTGCCAGCCTCCTGGACTATTCCTGGACTGCTCCCTGGTCTGTGTGGCCTCTCCCATGCTTGTGCTCTCTCCCTGAGGGGTCCCCCCATTCTGGGACTGTCTGTGTAGCTGTGGGGGTGCCTGTGTAGGCTGTGCTGTTGTCAGGGTTCTGGGTGCTGTTCCCCATGTCCTGCCCTGCCCCTGGGCCAGTGCCCCCCTCCTCCCTGTCTCCGCCCCCCCCTTTGTCCATTGTGTCTTGTGTGTTGTCTGTCCCGCTGTGTTCCCCCTTCCCTTCCTTTCCCGTATGTGTGTGTGTATGCGCCCAGGCATATGTTTGTGCTGTGTATTCCACTGTGACCTCATTGTCTCTGTGCCTGCTGTGTGTGCCGCCTCTGTGGCTCTTCTCCCTCCTCCCCCTCCCTTCCTGTTTCCCTTGTGTGGGCATTTCCTTTGGGTGCTTTTGGCTTCCTTTGCCCTCAGTCAGCCATGTCTGCCTCCCGCCCCTCCCTGGTGCCTTCTGGGTGTTTTGACCATGGTCTGGAATCAGCATCATGTCTGTTGTGCTGCCCCGGGCTGTGGTCTGTTGGTCCAATTCCCTGCCATGGTCCCGGTCCTGTCACATCTGTTTGGTGCCTTCCTGGACCACGGGGGGTGGTTGGCTGGCTCACCACTGTTGGGAATCCACTGTGGTGATTCGAGACCACATAACCTCTGAAATCACCCCCAGAAACAGGCCCGGGAGCTGGAGCCCCTGGGGAAGACCAGTGGAGGGGAAGCGGAGGAGGCAGAGGAGGAACCTCAGGAGGAGAGCACATGTGGGAGTCACTGGTACCAGCAAGGGGGGCAATGGGGGCACAAGGAGACCCAGGACTTCATAAGGATCTGGGGGTCCCTGGAGCACCAGGTGGCACTCGCCGTGAACAAGAGGAACAAGCACATGTTCACGGAGATTGTGCAGGACATGGAGGTGGCGGGGCACCACAGGACTGTGGCCCAATGCCACTCCAAGGCCAAGGAGTTCAAGAGGGGGTACAAGGCCATAAAAGACAACAACCGGTGGTCCAGACATGGAGCATGGACCACCCCCTACTATGATGTCCTGGACCACATACTACACATGAAGGGCTCCATAATTGCCCCATGGCTCGTGGGGAGTGCCGTGGTCCATGGCAGGGAATGGACTGATGTACCCCCACCCCTGGCAGCCCCTCACGCAGCCACTGACCCCGGGGACCCAGCCCCTCCCAAGGAACACTCTGGAACCTCAGGGAGCATCAGGCCCCCCTCGCAAAGCAGCACCAGGAGTCCACAGCTGCAGTCAGACTCAGGCAGATCTGAGGCCAGCACACTGGTAACCCTGAGCCAGTGGACCCAGGGGGAGCCCAGCCCCATGGAGGAGCCAGCCTCAGAGCTGGGAGGGCACTCGGGCCATAGGGACATGTCCAGACCTTGGGGACCATCACAGGGTGCGGGCCCATCCCCACAGCCCCCAGGAACCAGGGAAAGCAGGAAGGGGGCCAGGGTGCAGGGGGGCCTGCCCAGGCACACAGCAAGGGGGACAGGCACAGCTGACCAGGGGGCACCAGCCCCTGGTGCCAGCAAGTGCAGGCCATAGTGGGATGGGGACCTGGACCATGCAAGGGTAACACACACACCCATCCATTTCCCAACAGGTGCACACCCGCCCCAGCACGTGGGTCAGCCAGGTGAGGGGGAACCTGAGGAACAGCCGCAGCAGCAGCAGGTGGAGCAAGATGAACAACCAGGGCAGGTGGGTCACCAAATGGGGGTGCACCGAGGGCACAGTCAGCCGGGTGAGGCAATGACACCGCCCTCCCATCCTGGTACGGCATGCCCCGTGACTCGGGGTGGGATGGGGGGATGGGCATGGCACAGGGGGGGGTCCAAGGGGTGGACCGAGCCTGCCCACACACCGGGGGGCACCACACACACACCCAGCACAGCTCCAGTACAGGTGGTATATGTCCAAGCCTGAGTAACAGTCACCAATCATTTCCCCAACAGGGCAACAGGCAGCACCCCCACCAACCAAGCCCATGCCCCTGGCACAGCAGTGTTGTGTTGACTGGCTGCCTCTCAAAGGACAGCAGGGCACCCTTGGGTGAGGTGCAGGGCCCATTGGTACGGCCCAGACGCCCACAGGGCCCTGTCCTGGCTGTTTCCTTCTTCTGCTGCATCCTTGGGGCCTGTGGCTACCAGCAGTCATGTGGGGTGGCGTATTACCACCTGTTGGAGCTTGGGCACCTGCCTTGGCCCCCTGCTGCTGACTATTCCTTGTCAGAGCCCACCGGACCAGAGCTGGCAGTGCTGGCAGCTGTGTGGACCCGTGCTGATGTCCAGGTGGGGCTGACCAGCCTGGATTCATTTGAGACCTACTACCTCATTGCCCACCACATGGCATGCTTGGGCTGCCACCAGGACATGCTTCAATGGCCCCACTACATGCATCCAGCAGGCCAACCCGCCCCAGTCCCCTTCATGACCCTGTTCAGCTGGATGTGAGGCCCCCTGTGTCTTTGGTGTCATGGATGACAGCCCCACCATGTGCTCCCTGCACCTCGCTGCCAGCTCGGGGCACTGGCCGCTCACTCCTTGCCATTCCAGCCTTGCAGCTGTGCTTGCTGGGTCTGTTGCCTCCATTCCGCTCGCCTGTGTCACTGTGCTCCCCCCATGGGCACCCCCTGTCCTTCGATGCCTGTGGTGTTCCTCTCCGTGCCCCCCCTGCCCTCCCTTTGGCTGGTTCCTGTTGCCTGTGACCTCTCCCGGCTCTCGCCGTGGTGTGGTCCTCCCTTGCACAGCCGCCTGGTCACCTGTGTCCATGCCTGCCCCCCCACCCCACCCCCTGGGTGCCTCCATGACTGTGCTGGTCTTGGGGCCCCTGGACAGCATCTCCGGGGGTGTGTGTGCTTGTGCTGCCCTCAGGATCCAGATGGCATCTCTTCCCACCCATGCTTCTGCATCAGCGAGGGGGATCCTTGCCGTATGGACCTGTCTGGGACCACTCCGGTGCCTTCCTCTATTTGGTTGCCCCTCCCTGTGACCCAGCTCTATCCCCGTGGGGACCCCCATGACTTGGGCTGCCTGTGTTGCTGTTGGGTGGCCAGTGCCACCTGTGCTGTAAGTGGGGTTCTGGGAGCCTTTCCCCATGTCCCAGTCTGTTCCCGCGCTGGTCGTCTCCCCTCCCCTAACCCATAGCTCCCCCCCCCCCAAGTCCTTGGAGCTGAAAGAGTTGACCTTCCCGGGGTGCAATCCCCCTTCTTCCCCCCCCCCATGCCGTTGCTCCTGGGTGTGCACGGTGGCCGGTGTGCATGTCCCTTTCTGAGTGTCTGTCCATTCCCTGTCCCGTGTTGTTGTTTCCCGGTGTGCCCCGGTGTGCTCCCCCTTTCCTTCTGTTCCCATTCGGGTGTGTTTGCGCCCGGCTGTATGTGTGTGCTTTGTGTCCTGCTGTGTCTTTGACTTCCCTGTCCCTGTTCCATATGCTGCCTCAGCAGCTCTTCGCCCTCCTCCCCCTCCCTACCGTTTCCCTTGTGTGGGCATTGCCTTTTGGTGCTTTTGGCTTCATTTGCCCTTGGTTGGCCATGGCTGCCTCCCGCCCCGACCTGGTGGCTTCTGGGTGTTCTAATCATGGTCTGGAATCGGCGTAACATCTGTTGCACTGCCCCGGGTCATAGTACGGCCATCCGTTACCTTCCCATGGTCCCACTCTCTGCACATCTGTTCGGGCTGTCCTGGACCATGGGAGGGGGTTCACTGGCTTGCCATGGTTGGGAATCCACTCTGGTGACCCGGGAGCGCGTGACGTCTGAAATCACCCATAGTCTCTGAAAGTCTCACAAGGAATTCCCAAAGTGGCTGCTGCCGATAATGCACAAACCACCTGCATCCTATGCATATTCTGAACTAGAAATAATAAAATTACATAATGAACCTGCAAGGCAAATTACTAAATTACAAATATACAAAATGTAGAATCAATACAGTACAGCATTCCAAAAACCTCCATTTATAATCTCATAATAATAACATAGGCCCTTTTCATGCAGATACTCTAACACTGCTAAAATGGGTGTTACATTTTATTATACATGCTGCAGGACTGCAAGTGTGGTCTGTGGGTACCCTGCAACATGTATAATAAAATGTAACATCCATTTTAGCAGTGTTAGAGTATCTGCATGAAAAGGGCCATAGCCAAAAAACGCAAACAACAAAAAGTTAACTGAGGGAAACAGGCATTATTTTTTTTTCAATAGCTTCAAGATTTTTATTGTAAACATCAGATTTGAACAAATCTTCATCTGAATATTTGTCATAATTTTCATTTTTGTAGTTGTATTGATTTTCAGGAATGAATTAAGGAACAAACATTATTAGCAAATTGTCTCAGTATCAAGATGACCTATGCCTCCTTTCATACAAAGGTAATGTACTTTATGTAATGCACTGTACTTTGCATTGATTCATTTAAAGTCATTTAGACTGCTTTTTATCATCTCATAAAATTAGGACTGTACTATGTTATTAATAACTAAATTAAAAGAAAAATATGCTGATTGCTCTCAAAGTAGACTACATAATATAACTACAGTTTTCAAAATTAATCAACTCTGTAAATATCTACGTCTATTGTCTATCCTACACTAACATTATTAAACAGTTTACAAACAGTAAAGATATCACCAGTGACAGAAAACAAATTAGAATAAAATCATATTTACGAATAGAAAGTCAATATTTTTAAAAAGAAATACATATTTTTTTAAAAAATAGAGCAAACCCCCTCATTATAAATACTTGATTTTTTTATTTAAAAAAACCTTTAAAAAGTTGACACGTCCACCGCTTATATTGCTCACCTGCGACATATTATTTTGAAAAGCAGCTGCTTGTGTCAGCAGGATCCCAAAAGGCTCTGTCAAAGAAGAAAACATCCTCTTCCTCTTCCATTATTGCCTGTATTGGTACAAGCCCGTCATTCATCACAGAGAGAAAACACCTCACTGCAGCTACAAATGTAGTCAGCTCCTGAGGGTCCATTGCTACAAACAATTGTAACAATGTATCCTCGTGCCCAGCTGATCACCTCACAATGACATCACAAGAACAGTGCTTGAGACAATTACACAGCACAGTACTATGGGATAGAAGCCAGCCCTCGAAGGACCCTTGAAAAGAACACGCATCCCCAGAATACTAAAACGCTGACCTTGTTGGAACATCAAACGCGGTACAAAGGCAAGTTTAAAAATACCTGCCCGAATTTGCTACCACACAACAATTCACCTCGTTTAAAAGCGGTGATAGTTTACACATCCAGGCTGACCAATTATTATCACTAACAAATCCTGCAGCACTGTGACAGAGGACATAAGAAAATCTCTATTGGCTGTTTCCTAAACAGATGCTTCTGACTTCCACATAAAAAATGGGAGAGAACACAGAATGAGGGAGAGCACAGAATGAGGATATTTGGTTGACATTTCTGCTGGCCAATTGGCATCACAAACAGATCTTATACCACAGTGACATGTAAGAGAATCCCTGGCATAGGCTCCTTCTCTGCATATGCTGTGCAGGCATATAAAATTGGGACCCTTTATTACATCTTTCT
>QEPC01000978.1:825651-838036 GCA_003113815.1 Sphenodon punctatus | reverse complement strand
GCACCCATGGGGCGGTGTACCACCGGCTGCTGGAGCTGGGACATCTTCCTTGGCCCCCTTCTGCTGCCTGCTGTGTGTCGGAGCCTTCCGTGGCGGAGATGTCGGCCCTGTTGGGGGTGTGGTCCCGTGTGGATGTCCATCTGGGTCTCTCCATGCCTGATTCCTTCGAGGCCTACTACCTGATCACCCACCACATGTCCATGCAGGGGTACCACCGGGGCTTGATCCATTGGCCCCACCTGGTTCACCGGGTGGGAAACCCTGGGCCCGGGGCCCGCAGTGGCCCCCAGTGGCAGCCTGTGACTCCCTGTGCTCCTCCCCCCCGGTGTCCTGCCCCCGTGTGGGCTCCTGGCCCGGTCGGGGGGGGGGACAGACCCCGCTGGCTGCTTCCGCCCTGATGTCTCTGCTATACTGAGGTGCAGCCTGCTTTGCGGGGTGCTGCTGCCCCTGCCTGTGGCCCCGGAGACTGGCTGTGTTGCTGTGGGGGCGCCCATGCAGACTGTGCTGCTGCGGGGGTTGCTGCTGCCTGTGGCCTGACCTGCCCCTTTGCATTTCCCCCCCTCTTCCGTGTCACCCCCCCTGCTCCCGTTTTTCCTTGTGTGTTTTCTGGGCGCCCATGCCCCCCTTCCCTTCCATTCCCTTGTGTGTGTGCGGGTGTGTGTGGGTGCCCGGGCGTGTGGTCGTGCTGTGTGTCCCGCTGTGCCTCCGCTGTCTGTGTGCGTGCTGTGTGTGGTACCTGTCAGCCTCTTCTCCCTCTTCCCCCCTCCCTTCCCGTTTCCCTTGTGTGGATGTTCCCTTGTGTGCCTTTTGGCTTCGTTTGCCCTCAGGTGGCCATGTCTGTGTCCCGCCCCTGCCCGGTGTCTTCTGGGAGTTTTGACCACGGCTGGGGATCGGCGTCACGTCTGTTTCGCTGCCCCGATCTGTGATGTGTCGGCTCGATTCCCGGCCATGGTCCCAGCCCCGTCACGTCTGTTCGGGACTTTTATTGGCCCTGGGGGGTGGTTGTTTTGTTCGCCCCCACCGGGAATCGACTGTGGTGAACCGCCAGGCCGTAACGTCTGAAATCACTCAATAACTCAGTCCCTTTTGTCTTCCACTCTCTAGGAGAACATATGGAGTGCCATCAGGAGGCCCGCAGACTGGAGGCTCTCCAACTAAGGCAAATATTGCTTCAAATCCAGGAGCGCCTGGATGGGAGACTGCAGGATGGCGAGGGACATGGACAAATGAATGGCTTGGGTGGGGTGGGGAAAGAAGCTGTCATCCTCATCCGATTAGAGTTCCCTTCCCTGGCAAGACACATTTTATTGTTTGCTTTTTCAAATGAAAACTGTTATGAATCCTCTCCTTTTAATTAATGTTAACAAAAAAAATTTAAGGTTGTTTAGTAACTGATTTAACAGTGAATCTAGCATTGGTTTTCCAATTACAAGAGATACTTTTTTTTAATGAATGTATAATTTTTTTAAATTATATTTCCTTTTACAATACATATGTAGATATTTAATTATTTCTTAAAAGACCATTGTAAATAGTTTGGTATTCATAACATTAATATAAACAAATTACGTTTGACTAAAATTTTGGTGATGTGATGCTGTCCATTTCAGTTGCAGATTCACAATAAGATATAAAATAAAGAAAGGGTGGGAGGCACACGCCCTTTCCCATTTTACAGATATAATGGAACTGGGGTTGCTGACAGTGACTTACTGTAGGCAAGGCAAACCACTATACTCATATTAGCAACCTAGGTTTTTAATACTGTTTGAATCTGAAAGCCTAATTAAATATATCTGTTCTTCAGAGTAGGGCAAAGCCAACATCCAAGCTTCCAAAAACACATGCAGTTGCCCCGCTTGTCTCACTGACTGCTTAGGATACAGTGGGTGTTTTCAGACGTTACGAGATCACGCTCAACCACAGTGAACCACGCTCAATCCCGTGGCGGGGCCAAAGAGCCCTGAACGTCTGTTCGGTGCATGCCAGATGNGTGTGTGTGTGTGTGTGTGTGTGTGTGTGTGTGTGTGCCCGGGTGTGTGGTCATGCTGTGTTCCGCTGTGGCTCTGCTGTCTGCGTGCCTGCTGTGTGTGTGGTACCTGTTGGCCTCTTCCCCCTCTTCCCCCCTCCCTCCCCATTTCCCTTGTGTGGGCGTTCCCTTTAGTGCCTTTTGGCTTCGTTTGCCCTCCGGCGGCCATGTGTGTGTCCCGCCCCTGCCCGGTGTCTTCTGGGTGTTTTGACCATGGCTGAGGATCGGCGTCACGTCTGTTTCGCTGCCCCGGTCTGTGATGTGTCAGCCCGATTCCCGGTCGTGGTCCCGGTCCCGTCACATCTGTTTGGGGCTTTTATTCACCCCGGGGCGTGGTTGTTATGTTCACCCCCACTGGGGATCCACTGTGGTGAACCGCCCGCCCGTAACGTCTGAAATCACCCAGTGTTTCCAACTTGCCATCCAGTGCTGTTCCAAACCTGGAAAATTTGTGCTGGCCAGTCATATAAAACACTCTCGGGATCCCATCCATGTATGCATGCATATGAAGTCTGAAGTCATGCATAGCCAACAGGACAGCCAATAGTGCTGTTGAAATACTAACCATCCTTTTTTCCCTTGAAGTTCTTTTCCTACAGCCCCCTTCCTAGGGCTTGTTATTGTGTATCTATCATAGCCTGCAGTGTCTTAGTTTCTCTCACTGTACTTAAATGTTTGAAATGTCAATGACTCTCCCCTAACAGTAACAGCTCTCTTCCAAATGATTGCTTCCAAATAGATACATACCTCTCTTGCATTGCTCAGGCTATAGTTTTATTATGTTGACTCTTCCTGAGCACCATTTGATGGGGGAGTATTAGATAAATAAAATATATTATCATCATTGTTATTATAGGGTATTTTCAGACTTTACGAGATCACAGTCAACCACAGTGAACCACGGTCAATCCCGTGGCGGAGCCAAAGCACCCTGAACATCTGTTTCGTGGGCGCCAGATGTTCACCACAGTCAATCCCCAGCAGGGGTCAAAATTAACCATGCTTCCAGAGGTCCGGACCGGACCATCTCTGAAAGCGTGGTCAAAGCGATTCCCGCCAGGAAACAAAAAAAGTAACGTCTGAATGGCAACCACTGGCCAGAATCAAGCAGAATGATTCCCAACCAGGGACAAAGCATGCAGCATTGCTGCCGGGCAACGAGCAACAACACGGGCCAGGGAGGGAGATTTAAAGGGCACCCGGCAGCAGGGGGACGTGGTGGGATGGAGCGAGGTGGAAGGGAGAGGAGAGCAGAGGGTGAGCAAGCAAAGGAGGAGGAGGAGGTGGTGGAGGCACTCTGTCAGAGGGGTATGGGAAGGTTGGGACGGGAAGGGGTACCCAGACGCGCCACACACTTTCCACTAGCTCTGAAAACACTCGAAGGGGGTCCCGGAGGCCCGTCAGGATAGTATGTGGGCCGTTCCTTGGGCTTGCGCACCTGGAACTTAGGCCCCTATCATCATTGGGCACAGAGCTTTCTATTACGCACCCAACATTCACACTTCCAGGGACGGGAGGCGACAGTGAGGACTGGTGCAAGGGGGACAGGGCGAGGACCCAGGGATTCGAGAGGCAGGGAAGCAAGGACTCGCACACGGCCACAAGGGGACGGAAGGGGAAGGGCCCAAGGAGGGGCAGAAACGCCAGACCCGCAGGCCCCTTCACTCTGCACACTCTCTCAGAGGGAGACAGGGGTAGGGTCTTCAATCAATACAAATAGTTAGCTATGGACACAATCACGGGGTACACACTACAAGGGAGGAGACAAGGGGGCAACAAGGACAACAATAACAAAAGGAAGCACTCGTCAGACTTAGCTTTCAGGCGGCAGGAAGGGGGCTAGTACATCCAGGCTGAGCTCTGTTCACCGGCCCAGAGCTATTGCAACAGCCGGCTTAAATAGGGGCAGCCCCGCCCTCTGCACGCCCCCGCAAGCGCGCAGAGCGGCGCAGCGGCGGGCGGGGCCCTGCTTCGTCGGGCGTGGCCTTTGCTGTTGTCGGCGTCTCTGGACGCCGAAGGGGTGTAGCCCTTGGCAACGGGCTGTCAGGGGTGGGAACTGCAGCGTCGGGGCAGGCCTCAGCCTGTGCCTGCGGCCCCGAACGTCGCGCCGAGGTTTGCGGCGCTGTGGAACTGCCGGGGGCGGGGCCTGGAGCCGAGGAGGGCAGACGCCGCACGAGGAAACGGCCGCGGCGTCTGACAGGATCCCCCCCTCGAAGCCCCCCCCCCCTCCGTGGTTGCGTAGGCCCTGGTTTTTCAGGATGGCGACGATGGAAGAGCCGGAGGAGGCGTGGGGCGGAGACATGGGCTGCAGGTTCCCAGGAACGTTCTTCGGGGCCGAAGCCCCGCCAGTCAATGAGGTAGCATAGGCGCCCACGTATCAGCTTTGCATCAAGGATCTCTTGGACCTCATAGATGGGGTCAATTGCGTCGGGGTCGAGTTGGGGCAGGGGTTCGGTTATGACCTCATTGTGCGAGATGGTCGCAGGTTTGAGGAGGGATACATGAAAGGTGGGATGAATTCGCATTTTTGGAGGTAATAGGAGCGTGTAAGTTACGTCGTTTATTTTTTTGGAAATTGGAAAAGGCCCGAGATATCGATGGTCTAACTTAGCAGAAGGCCGCTGGGAAGGGTAGTGCCGACGATCTAGCCAAACGTAGTCTCCTGGTTGTAGCGGGGGTGCAGGTTGTCGGTGTTGGTCTGCATATCGTTTGTATTGCTGCCGTGCTTTGTCTAATGTTTCTTTGGCGAGTGCATGAACTTGTTGCATCTGCTGCGCTAGGGCTCCAGCGGCTGGAACCTTGATAGATGGGAGGTCTGGCATCACGAGTTGCGGATGGTATCCGTACGTGATATAAAATGGCGAATTACCGAGGGAAGCATTTAGGGCATTGTTGTAAGCAAATTCCGCCAGCGGTAACCATGTATACCAGTCATCCTGAAGATAACTCATATAGCATCGTAGATACTGCTCCAGCGTTTGGTTGACTCGTTCGACCTGGCCGTTAGCTTGTGGGTGGTACGCCGTTGTGGGTTTTAGTTGTACATGTAGGGCCTTAAACAGTGCTCTCCAAAATCGCGAGACGAATTGGGTTCCTCGGTCACTGACTAGTTCCTTGGGCCAGCCGTGAAGTTTTACGATATGCCGTATGAAGAGTAAGGCCGTCTTGTGTGCGGTGGGGAGCCCTTTGCATGCAATAAAGTGCCCTAACTTGGAGAAGTGATCAATGACAACAAGGATCGTATCATAGCCGCGAGATGGCGGGAGTTCCACTATGAAATCTAAGCCGAGACGTTGCCAAGGGCCGGACGGCGTAGGGGCAAGTTGTAACAAGCCTGTGGGGCTTTTCCGACTTACTTTAGTGCGTGCACAAGTCGAACAGGCTTGGACATGGCGTTGGACATCCTTGTGGATTGATGGCCACCAAAACTGGCGCTGGAGGAGGGCCAAGGTGCGTTCTCTTCCTGGATGACCGGCTAGGGGAGCATCATGATGTGCCCATAATAGTTGGGCTTGACACGAGGGAGGAACCACTATTTGGTGCCCCTTTTTGTATAACCCTTCTTGCAAGGTGAGGTCAGGGTCACTCAACGTCTGAAGTTCCTGTATTGAATAATGACGGAGCTGTTCTACTGAGGGGAGCGTAGCCGCGAATACTTGGGCGTCAAGGATAGGGCCTTGGGGTCGGTCATCGGCTTCCTTTCCTTCATTATATCGAGACAGGGCGTCTGCGAGAAGGTTCATCTTTCCGGGACGATATTGAATAACAAAAGAAAAGCGGGCAAAGAAGAGAGCCCATCTGGCATGTCGTGGGTTTGTGATCTGCGCTGTGCGTAGGAAAGTTAAATTTTTATGGTCCGTGGTTACGGTGATGATATGTTGGGCCCCTTCTAGATAATGGCGCCATGTTTCAAAGGCCGCCTTTATGGCCAGGAGTTCACGGTCGAACACCGTATAGTTCCTCTCGGCAGGGGACAACTGGCGAGAATAATATGCACAGGGTTGTGGTAGTTGTTTCGCGTTCTGTTGCAGCAACACGGCCCCGATAGCAAGACTAGAAGCATCAGCCTCTACAAAAAAAGGTTTTTGGAAGTCAGGATGCTGCAGTAGTGGAGCCTGCATGAATGCTTGTTTCAATTGCTGGAAGCTCCGGTCTTGCTTTGTTCCCCAGGCATAGGGGCAGTTCTTTTTCAGTAATTGCGTCAACGAACTGGTCACCTCGGCGTAATGGGGGATATATTGCCGGTAGTAATTCGTGCTGCCCAAAAACCGCTGTAAGGCCTTCACTGATCGAGGGGGGGGCCATTGTTGAATGGCGCATACCTTTTTGTGGTCCATCTTGATTCCCTCTGGGCTAATGACGAACCCCAGGAATTCTACCACCGTAATGTGAAAGGCACATTTGTCTTGTCTGCAGTATAGATGATGCTGTTGCAGTCGTTGCAAGACCTGGCGAACATGCTGCACATGTTGGGCATAGGAAGAAGAGTAGACTAGAATGTCATCTAAGTAAGCGATAACAAAGGTATCCAAAATATCCCGGAAGATGTCATTAATAAAATGCTGGAACGCTGCAGGAGCATTGGCCAGGCCAAACGGCATCACTAAGTATTCAAAGTGTCCATACCGGGTTCGGAAGGCGGTCTTCCATTCGTCCCCTTGCCTCATGCGGAGAAGGTTGTAGGCACCCCGGAGGTCCAATTTGGTGTAAATTTGAGCCCCTTGGAGGCGGTTAAGTAACTCCGGGATGAGGGGGAGCGGGTAGCGATTTTTAATCGTCACACTATTTAGGCCCCGATAATCCACGCAAGGGCGTAGCCCCCCATCCTTCTTGGGCACGAAAAAGATGGGCGCTCCTGCAGGGGAGGTGGAATGTCTAATGAAACCATTCGCGAGGGCCTCATCCAAGTAACTGCGTAATTCTACTAATTCGGGAGCGGAGAGTGCATAAATGCGCCCAAAAGGGGGCTCTGTACCTGGAGCTAATTCAATAGGACAATCGTAGGGTCGATGAGGGGGTAGTTGAGCGGCAGCGGTCTTGTTAAATACCCCTCGTAAATCATGGTACTCCTGCGGCAGGAGTTGTTCCTTTTCTTGGAGAGGCCGCGGAATGGTGGTCAGAATTTTCTGCTGGGGAAGGGCTGAGTGACAATGTTGCTTGCAATAGGAAGACGTGAAGCGGACTCGCCGCTGGGTCCAATGAATACATGGTTCATGCCGCGCCAGCCAGGGAAGGCCTAGGACCACAAGAAAAAGGGGAGTATGAATTATATCGAATGCAAGCCTTTCCTGGTGCGCCCCTATCCCACATTCCAAAGGTCTCGTTTGCTGAGTAACGGGGCCGGATGCCAGAGGCGACCCATCAATGGTCTGGACTGCCTCTGGACAGGGTTTGTTTTGCAGGGGGATCCGGTGGCGTTGACTCAGGGACATGTCCATGAAGTTGGAGGAGGCTCCAGAGTCCACCAGAGCCCACACTATCATAGATCTGTGGGGGGAAATTTGGATTGTCACGGGGAGGCGTAGATGAGACGAGACACATGTTGTTACTGAGGGAATGTTACCTAGGGCCGAGACGTTCCCTGACCATCTCGACCCTTGGCATTTCCCGCCTGCCGTCGGGTAGGGGGGGCCGCTGGGCACTCACAGATGAAATGTCCTGGCTCCCCGCAATAGAAACAGGCCCGTGTGCGTCGTCTTCGTTCTCGTTCTTCCAGGGGAACGGGTCCCCTAGCGGCCCCGACCTGCATGGGCTCGACGTCGGGGGGAGTGGCCCCTGAAACCTCCCCTCCGGGAGGAGGGAAGGAGATGGGCCGACTGGAGAAGGTTCGAGCCTCTTGTCGTCGCTCCCGTCGCCTTTCTGCGAGTCGTGCCTCTATTTGCAGGGCCAGCGTGGCGATGGCTGCCCAAGTTTCGGGAAGGGCCGTATAGGAAAGCTGGTCCTTAATCTCCTCTGCCAATCCCTTTCGAAAATGGACCCGGAGGGCATCCTCGGACCAGCGCAGTTCTAGGGCTAGGTGTTGGAAATGGGTTATATACTCAATAAGGGGCATACGCCCTTGACGAAGGTTCAGAATGGCCGTTTCTGCGTCTCGTAGGCGGTGGGGGTGATCAAATAAAAATCGAAACTCCGTCAAAAACTGCTGGTAGTTCGTTAATAACGGGCTTTTACTAGTCAATAAGTTAGTGGCCCACTCTAGAGCCACTCCGCCCAAGTTACCAATTACAAATGCCACCTTCAGGTCGTCTGTGGGATAGGTGGCAGCTTGGGTCGTAAAGGTCAAGTCACATAAAGCCAGGAAGGCACGGCACGACTTCCGGTCTCCCTGGAATTTTTCGATACGGGGCCCTCGTGGCTCCCTAGGGAATCCCAGGGCCGGGGGTATCGGGGCTCCTGCTCCTGGGGCTCCAATGGCAGCTGGGTCGGCAGCTGCGGCCACCGGAGGGACCCCTACTGCCGGGGCCAAGAGCGGGGCCACCGGCTGCTGGGCAACTGCCGCAGCCAAATTGGTGTGCTGCTCCTGCAGATCTTTTATCTGCAGGGCCAAAGTTTGCACTGCAAGGACGAGTTTTTCTATCTCCTGGCCTACGTCCATGGTGCCAGGAGGGGGAGGGGCGCGTGGGTACGTGCCGGTGAATCTGTCAGAGGGGTATGGGAAGGTTGGGACGGGAAGGGGTACCCAGACGCGCCACACACTTTCCACTAGCTCTGAAAACACTCGAAGGGGGTCCCGGAGGCCCGTCAGGATAGTATGTGGGCCGTTCCTTGGGCTTGCGCACCTGGAACTTAGGCCCCTATCATCATTGGGCACAGAGCTTTCTATTACGCACCCAACATTCACACTTCCAGGGACGGGAGGCGACAGTGAGGGCTGGTGCAAGGGGGACAAGGCAAGGACCCAGGGATTCGAGAGGCAGGGAGGCAAGGACTCGCACACGGCCACAAGGGGACGGAAGGGGAAGGGCCCAGGGAGGGGCAGAAACGCCAGACCCGCAGGCCCCTTCACTCTGCACACTCTCTCAGAGGGAGACAGGGGTAGGGTCTTCAATCAACACAAATAGTTAGCTATTGACACAATCACGAGGTACACACTACAAGGGAGGAGACAAGGGGGCAACAAGGACAACAATAACAAAAGGAAGCACTCGTCAGACTTAGCTTTCAGGCAGCAGGGAGGGGGCTAGTACATCCAGGCTGAGCTCTGTTCACCGGCCCAGAGCTACTACAACAGCCGGCTTAAATAGGGGCAGCCCCGCCCTCTGCACGCCCCCGCAAGCGCGCTGAGCGGCGCAGCGGTGGGCGGGGCCCTGCCTCGTCGGGCGTGGCCTTTGCTGCTGTCGGCGTCTCTGGACGCCGAAAGGGTGTAGCCCTTGGCAACGGGCTGTCGGGGGTGGGAACTGCAGCGTCGGGGCAGGCCTCCGCCTGTGCCTGCGGCCCCGAACGTCGCGCCGAGGTTTGCGGCGCTGTGGAACTGCCGGGGGCGGGGCCTGGAGCCGAGGAGGGCGGACGCCGCACGAGGAAACGGCCGCGGCGTCTGACACACAGGCGGAGGAGGCGGTGGTCGTGCTGAACATGGAGGCGGTGGGGGGACAGCAGCAGCAGCAGCAGCAGCCGGGACGGGCCTCCCTGGTGCCTTCTGGGTGTTTTGACCACAGCCCGGGATCGACATAATGTCTGTTGCACTGCCCTGGCCATGGTCTTCCGGTCTGATTCCCTGCCATGGTCCTGCTCCTGTCACGTCTGTTTGGGGCCCTTTTTGTCCTCGGGGGGTGGTTAGCTGGCTCGCCACCGCTGGGAATTCACTGTGGTGACTCGGGTGCCCGTAACGTCTGAAATCACCCATAGTTTACTTTTAATATACCTGAGGAAGGGCCTCATGTGGCCCAAAGGTGGCATACTCTTACTCTCACTAACAGAAGTTGGTGCAATAAAAGATAAGGACATGTAGACCTTGTATGGAACAACAATATAAAACATCTCAGATGAAATATCCTGTGTGACACAGTGAAAACCTCATGGCTTCCCCAGGCTTTCTGGGTTGCTCGAGCACACAACACGGGCTGAGATTTGTGGTCGTGGTGGGGAGGGTTTCGAGCCAAACATAATGAAGATGGAGAATATGCATTTCCACCAGGTAAGGTTGCTAACACACTCTATTTCCAATCAGTTGCTTCACCCACAGCCTATTCCAATACTGGGCTCAATACACAACTCTGCTAAAGCCCCTCAACTCTCAACTCAAAGCCTTTCCTTCTATTCCATTGGTTCTCACATTGGGCAGAGGGGCAGTCCCTCCCCCCCCCCCCAAGATTCATGGGACACAGACAGTATTCTTAGGGTGTGCGACTGGAGCAAGAAGGAGCACAGCCAGCAAACACCTAATTCCATTCTGTCTGAACTGGGGGGAAAGCAACTGGAGGGTTGAGGGGGTAGCAAGGTGTGTGCATAATGTGGGTGAGAGAGGAATAGCACTGCACAAGTGCTTAGGTGTGCTGGAACAAGGATTCAGCTTCCACAACTTGCTTAGCGACAATGAAACACGTTTGATCTCAGCAGTGAACAGCTTTTTCTTTTGAAGCACATTGCATAGCAGAACAAACGCCACACAGAACAGAGAGATTTATACTGAAGCAACCTAGGGTATTTTCAAATATGACATTACCACAGGTGGCCACGCTAGCTCCAGAGTGGTCACCCATGATGGTGTCACATCTGCTCCCACCTGCCAGAGGTTTGTTGGGGGCGGGAGCAGAGTTTACCCTGGACCATGGAAGGGCTAACTCCGGGTTGTGTGCTGGGTAATTACTCACAATGGGTAATTTCAGACGTGCTCTTGTGATGATCTGACATTTGCCAGCAGACAGTTACAATGGCTTTCCAGGAGTCAACATCGGCTTTTGCAATGGCTTCTGCGATGTAAACAAAGGGCAACGTGTGCCGCTGTCAGCATGGAATGAAACCACGCCCCCTGCTATTCTTTCTGCAGTGATGGAGCGCTCACTCATGATTGGTAGGTTGCTTCTCATTGACTTTAAAAGTATAGTTATCGCGCATAATGCGGAAGACTTATTTCTTATTTAAAGCTTTGGTTTCCCGTTTTGAAAAAAGAATGAATTCTGGTTCCATTTTTCAAAAGGGGAAGTGCTTTGACGATGCGCCGCGTACATGATTGAGCAGCTGGGCACAATTGCGAGGGTGCTAAGAGGGCTAGCAGTTCTCCAGGACCGGCTGAGTAAGTATGACAGGTGTGTTCCCTGTACCTTGACAGATATATGTGATGTTGATTAATGTGTGTTCCTCTTTTTTTAACCTCCTAGTGGCTATAATAGAGCAAGAACGTCAGGACCGGCGGGAGGAGAGGGAACAGGTGCGGGGCCTGCTGCACCAAATTATAAGGAGGCTCGAGCCTGCAAGGCAGGATGAAGAAGAGGGCATGGATGTCCAAGAGGGGGTTAATGAACCCTTTGTAATTTTAATCCCAGATTAAGGTTTTATTTTGGAAAAATCAGTAAGAGTTGCAATCTTTGTAAATAGTTTTCGCCTCCCAAAAAGAGGAATTTTCAAATATTTTATTAATACAACAGTTAATATTTTTCTATATTTTTATTTGAATGTTATATTCATATATATATTGAAAGTTTTTTTAATAATAATAATAATAATAATAATAATTTTTTAAAAAACTTTAATAGTACTGCCAATCTCTTTTTTTTAAACATTGTTTATTTCAAAATAAAACAGGCAATGTAACTGTATATACACATATGTATATAAATACATATATATACACACATCAGCAAGGGTGCGATGAACAGGATGGAGGCAAGCTGGAGCCGGAGAGCCGAGCTGGCGATCCACAGCAGGGATGCAGGGAGACGCGGTGCAGGAGGCCCAGAACCCCAATGGCACACAGTCAACTGGGGGGGATGGGCACAGGAGGGTGGGCGACTGGGCAAAGGAGGACAGAGGCACCCGGGAGCCAGGCTAGAGAGCAGGACACACATAGCCACAGGGGAGGGGACAGCTGCCACAGAGGGGAACACCAGGTCCAAAGGCGAACAGGGGGAGCCCGCAGAGGGGGCCCAGAGACACAGGCAGGGGTTGTGGGAACCAAGGAAGCAGCCAGCACAGCAGCAAGCCCGGGACATTAGGGAGGAAGTGGGCAGAGATCCAAGTCAAGACGTCAGGCCAGAGGCAGGATCACACTGCAGGAACAGCATCCAGGGCCCAGAAGGCAAAGGGGGCCTCACAGCCAGCTGCAGGGGGCCACAAAGGGGCACGGGGCTGGGTGTCCCACCAGGTGCACGAAGTGGAGCCACTGGAGCATGCCCCGATGGTACCCCAGCGCAGACATGT
>QEPC01000978.1:810922-825551 GCA_003113815.1 Sphenodon punctatus | reverse complement strand
TATGTATATATATATATATATATATATAAGAAAAGTGAAAAATATTGGTATTCATTTACAAGTGCTTTTTTATTACTGAATAAAATAATCAGAAGCAGGTATAAAACTATACAAAACATATACATTAATATAAAATTGTCTGAAAATAAATATTAGTATATAAAGAAATTAGTGAACCACCTATAAAACTTTTTAAAACCAATACAAAAATATAACATTGTAAAAAAATAAATATAATCAACTCTCAACTTTTTATATATTACTTTTTTTTTTTAAAAGGCCTATATTTTTTAAAAAAACTATTCAGGAACCATAACATTAAATTTAAACGATTTCTCCGTCTTCCTTGATTAATCAGGGATCAAAGTTATGAAGGGCTGATTAACCCCCTCGAGCTCCTCCATACTAAAGTTTTTGACCTCCATACTAAAGTTTTTGGAACAAACTCCTGGTGGGAATTTAAGGTGACCTGTGTATCGGCAGACTTAGTCATTTTTTACATCATTGGACTGGTACAGAAAGGGTGATTTCAGATGTTACGTGGTCCCGATACACCACAGTGGATTCCCGGTGGGGGTGAACTGAACAACCACCCCCCATGGTCAAAAAAAGCCCCGAACTGACGTAATGGGACTGGGACCACGGCAGGGAAGCAGGCAGACAGATCATGGCCCAGGGCTGCGCAACAGATGTGCCGCCGATTCCCGGCCGCGGTCAAAACACCCATAAGCCACCGGGCAGGGGCGGGACACAGACATGGCCGCCTGAGAGCAAACAAAGCTAGAAGGCACGAAAGGGAATGCCCACACAAGGGAAACGGGAAGGGAAGGGGGAAAGGGAGAAGAGCCAGCCAGGTACCATACACAACAGGCACACAGACAACGGGGGCACAGTGGAACACACAGCACAAACACACGCCCAGGCACACACCCAGAAGGGAAAGGAAAGGAAGGGGGGACACAGGCACCTGGACAACACACAAGGCACATCGGGCACAGGGGGGGGCATGGAACAGGGANCAGACCCCACATGCTGGCGACGGGGCAAAGGGGGGCAGGCAGGAGGGCCTGTGCAGTGCAGCAGGTCCAAAGAAGCAGGCCCCCCCTTGAGGAAGCAGGGGGGAAGTCTGGGGGGCCCTGAACCCCGAGGTCACACAGGCACCCAAGGGGGGTGGGTTAGGGCCGCAGGAGGGAGCACCGGCAGGTGAGGACAGTCAGCTGGACCCAGGCGAGTCAGGGAGCCCATGCAGAGAGCTGGACCCAGGCACCAGGGAAGGCAACCATGGAGGGGAACACCGGGTGCAGAGGCAGACGGGGGGGCCCGGAGGGAGCCCGGGTGCACAGGCAGGGGCAGCACCGCCCCGGGAAGCAGGCAGCACAGCAGCACAGCAGAGAAATCAGGGAGGGAGCTGCAGGTGGAACCCGGCCCCCAGACAGAAGTGGGAGCCCACACGGGGGCAGGCAACCGGGGGCCAGGAGGCACAACAGGACTCACAGCCAGCTGCTGGGGGCCATGACGAGCCCAGGGGCCGGGTGCCCCGCCCGGTGAACCAGGTGGGTCCAATGGATCATGCCCCGGTGGTACCCCAACAAGGACATGTGGTGGGCGATCCAGTAGTAGACCTTGAAGGGATCCTGCATGGACAGCCCCAACTGCACATCCGAATGGGACCACATGCCCGACAGCGCCAACAACTCCGCTGCGGTAGGCTCAGACACACAGCAGTCAGCATCAGGGGACCATGGAAGATGACCCAGCTCCAACAGCTGGTGATACACTGCCCCACGAGAGTGCTGGTACCCACGGGCCCCATGAACACAGTCAAAGTAGGACACGGCCAAGGCAGGCCCCCGCTCCGCAAGGCAGATCGTGTAGGCGGCCAGGCTGCACACAGACAGGGCAGACACGGTCTCAGCCACAAACCAGGCCACATGAGAGCACTTCATCTCTGGGATGCACCCATTGGGAAAGGGAACCAGCCCCAGCATCTCCGTATGCAGCCGGCAATCCCGAGAGCTCATCTCATAGCTGAAGTAGCGAAGTCCAGAGCACAGGCTCACATAAGCACCCAACTGGCTGTCCAGGCAGCCCAGGAGCAGCTGGACGGCTGGGGTATGCCACAGGTCACACAGGGCCATGGTCTTGCGGAAGGTCCAGCTATGGGGGGCCCCATGGAGGCCGGGAAGCGGGAGCCCAGTGGAAGTACAACCAGCCATGGTCCAGCCAGACAGGGAGAAGAACACCATGGACAGGGGGGCACACATTCCCCGCAGGGCCTTGGGGGGGGACTCCGAGGGGTCCCAAGGACAAGCTAGGCGGCCACGGACTGCAACAATGTATAGCAACAGAGCGCGGCATGGGGTGCAGACCCGGCACAGCTGTAGGAAACAAGCGCCCAAACAGGACCACTAATCAGACTGGCAAGGACACGGTGTTGCAAACAGGGAGTGGTGGGGGGTGATGGCAGAAGGCATGCAGCTGCAACAGTAACGCACAGCTGCGCATGCCCGTCCATGCGCCAGGCAGCATACAAGGACAGCAGGTGCACCCAACAGCACACCCAGGGACACCTGCCCCGCAGTGGGAGGCCCGGGCAGCTGGGGGCAGGGCACTGGCCAACCCAGTCCAGTACCGGGCTGGCATAACCCACCCCCAACCCCAGGGGCTGCCAACACCATGGAGCAGGACTGGGTAGCCACCTACTGGATGCACCTCACGCTTGCAGCTGAGTGGTATTGGGACTACACCGATCAGCTGCACATCCTTACCACAGAGGTGCACCTGGGCACCCGCCTGTGGGTTTCCGTGGCCTGGTGCGCTTCATGGTTCCGCAGGGCCCACCATGGCCGCAGGCGAGCCCTGGCCCAGCTCAGGGCTCAGAGGATGTCTGGGGCTGACCAGCAGGCTGTGAGCCAGGGTCGGAGATGGGCAGTGGCAATTCGCGAGGCGGCCGGGTGCCTCCAATGGGGGAGGGAGGCCTCGCGCTGGGCTTCCCTGCTCGCTATGTCCATTGACAGGTGGCTATGGGTCACCCAGAGGGCACAGGGGTGGTGGGCCAGGGCGCTGGCCCAGTGGAACGAGGCAGCCTGGAGGGCCCACTTTAGGATGGACAATCTCACCTTGCTGCGGCTTGCAGAGCTCATGCCCTGGCTGGAGTGGCAGCACACCCCCATGCGGACCCCCATCCCCATGGTCCAGTGGGTGGCCATGGGGTCTGGACCCTGGAAAAGCCCGACTCCTGCCAGTCTGTCTCCCAGCACTTCGGGGTCAGCCTGAGCACCGTTGCCTGTATCTTCCAGGATGTCTGAGAGGCTGTGGAGGGCGTGCTCCTGGACTGAACGATCCAGCTGGAGGACCAGGGGGCTGTGATGGCCTGGTTCACTGCCAGAAGCTTCCCCAACTGCATGGGCACCATAGACGGCACCCACATTGAGATCCTCCGCCCCTCCGCAGGGGAGGTCACGGAGTATGTCAACAGGCATGGGTACCACTCCCTGCAGCTGCAGGTGGTTGTGGATCACTGGGGGCGGTTCATAGACATCTTCACAGGGCACTCCGGCTGCAGTCATGATGCCCGGATCATGACCATCTCCCCCTTCTATGCCCGGATGTTCCTGGGGGACTTTGCTGACATGGGGATGTCCTGGATCGAGGGTGTACCGATGTCCCCCTGCATCCTGGGTGACCAGGCCTATCCTCTCACCCAGTGGCTAATGAAGGTGTACCCGGTCACCCGCAACCCTGTGGAGGCGCTGTACAATTCCCGCCTGTGTTCCAGCAGGACCGTGGTGGAGCGGGCCTTTGGGGCCCTCAAGCAGCGCTGGAGGAGCCTCGCAGGCCGGCTGGACTACACCATGGAGACCTCAGACCTGGTGATCAGTGCCTGCTGTGTGCTGCACAATGTGTGCGAGACTGAGGGGGTGGCCCTGGAATATCCCGAGCCCATCCACCCCCCCGGCCCTGTGCCTCTGTATGTGAACGCTGACAACCCGAGGGAGTACCATTATGTCAAGCGCATCCGAGACGGCCTGGTGAGGCATATCAGCTGGGAGGCTGAGGCGTGAGGGCAATCACCTCCCGGCCCACCCCCATGGTGCCCTCAGGGGATCCCAGGCCCAGCTCCTACATGGGAGCTGACCCCAAACCCCCCCACCCCTGTTGGTCAGTAACAGTCACTGGAGGCAATATGTGGCGAAATAATTTATTTCACCCCCTATTTACAAGTGCACCCGATCCCTCCCCCTCCACCCCCTCTGGCCCCCACCCCCCATAGTGCCCCCCCTCAGACTTCCCTCCCCCTTCCCCACCATACCCCACTCCCCCCACGTTTCTGGAGATGCCCCTTCGAGCACCCAGTGGTCACCACGGAGCTCTGGAAGCTCTCCTCCCCACCCCTGCTGTCCATGTCCCCAGCAGTGTCCTGGGATACCTCGTGGGGTGGCTGGTGGTTGGGGGGAGAGAGGGCCCAGGACCTGGGGGGGCCTGAGCAGCTGCACCCTCCGGAGGACCGGGGGGACCAGGAGGCGGATGCGTGGCCCCGGCGGCCATGGAGGCAGCTGGGGCGGTTGGGTAGGGGGTGGGGGTGCCGAGGGGCCCAGAATGGGGCCCAGCATGGGGTCCTGGGCAGGCAGGGTGCCCGGTGGGGTGGCTACCATCACATAAGCGTACATGGTGCCTGCGTGCAGGAGCAGGGAGGTCCTGATATTGTGGGACTTCTCCATTTTGGCTGAGTACTCCCGCACCATCCCTGTGATGGCCTGCTCCAGCTGCCCAAGCACTTCTACCTGCCTGCTGTGCTCCCTGCATTCCTGCCTCCGCTCCAGGTGCACCTCTGCCTGGAGCCTCATGTCCCGCACCTCCACCCACTCCAGGGATCGCTCTATGGCTGCCTCCATCCAGCCCATGGCCCCTGTCATCCGCTCCCCCTGTTTTGCTGACTTGAGGACTATTTCCTCCACCTGGTCCTCCCTCCAGCAGCAGACCTGTGCCCGGTACTCCCTCATGTGCTGTGCTGGGGGCACGGGCATGGGTGACAGTGGGTGTTCGGGTTGCCCTGTAGGGTAAATGGTGGTGAGTTGCCTGCCGCCCCAGGTGCCCACCCCCAGCCCTGGGATGGTCCCGGAGCTCCGTGGCCCCCCAGGGGTGTTGCCTGGCCCCTTCCTTTTTCCTCCCGGCCCCTCTTACTGGCCTCATGTGTCCTGGGTCTCTCTCGTGCCCCCCCCGGGGGGGCCCCCATCCAGTCCAAGTGCCTCACCTGGTTCCTCCACCTGCTGCCTGGCTCCTTGATGCCGGTCTCCTCGGCTGCCTGGNAGGACAGCAGGTGCACCCAACAGCACACCCAGGGACACCTGCCCCGCAGTGGGAGGCCCGGGCAGCTGGGGGCAGGGCACTGGCCAACCCAGTCCAGTACCGGGCTGGCATAACCCACCCCCAACCCCAGGGGCTGCCAACACCATGGAGCAGGACTGGGTAGCCACCTACTGGATGCACCTCACGCTTGCAGCTGAGTGGTATTGGGACTACACCGATCAGCTGCACATCCTTACCACAGAGGTGCACCTGGGCACCCGCCTGTGGGTTTCCGTGGCCTGGTGCGCTTCATGGTTCCGCAGGGCCCACCATGGCCGCAGGCGAGCCCTGGCCCAGCTCAGGGCTCAGAGGATGTCTGGGGCTGACCAGCAGGCTGTGAGCCAGGGTCGGAGATGGGCAGTGGCAATTCGCGAGGCGGCCGGGTGCCTCCAATGGGGGAGGGAGGCCTCGCGCTGGGCTTCCCTGCTCGCTATGTCCATTGACAGGTGGCTATGGGTCACCCAGAGGGCACAGGGGTGGTGGGCCAGGGCGCTGGCCCAGTGGAACGAGGCAGCCTGGAGGGCCCACTTTAGGATGGACAATCTCACCTTGCTGCGGCTTGCAGAGCTCATGCCCTGGCTGGAGTGGCAGCACACCCCCATGCGGACCCCCATCCCCATGGTCCAGTGGGTGGCCATGGGGTCTGGACCCTGGAAAAGCCCGACTCCTGCCAGTCTGTCTCCCAGCACTTCGGGGTCAGCCTGAGCACCGTTGCCTGTATCTTCCAGGATGTCTGAGAGGCTGTGGAGGGCGTGCTCCTGGACTGAACGATCCAGCTGGAGGACCAGGGGGCTGTGATGGCCTGGTTCACTGCCGGAAGCTTCCCCAACTGCATGGGCACCATAGACGGCACCCACATTGAGATCCTCCGCCCCTCCGCAGGGGAGGTCACGGAGTATGTCAACAGGCATGGGTACCACTCCCTGCAGCTGCAGGTGGTTGTGGATCACTGGGGGCGGTTCATAGACATCTTCACAGGGCACTCCGGCTGCAGTCATGATGCCCGGATCATGACCATCTCCCCCTTCTATGCCCGGATGTTCCTGGGGGACTTTGCTGACATGGGGATGTCCTGGATCGAGGGTGTACCGATGTCCCCCTGCATCCTGGGTGACCAGGCCTATCCTCTCACCCAGTGGCTAATGAAGGTGTACCCGGTCACCCGCAACCCTGTGGAGGCGCTGTACAATTCCCGCCTGTGTTCCAGCAGGACCGTGGTGGAGCGGGCCTTTGGGGCCCTCAAGCAGCGCTGGAGGAGCCTCGCAGGCCGGCTGGACTACACCATGGAGACCTCAGACCTGGTGATCAGTGCCTGCTGTGTGCTGCACAATGTGTGCGAGACTGAGGGGGTGGCCCTGGAATATCCCGAGCCCATCCACCCCCCCGGCCCTGTGCCTCTGTATGTGAACGCTGACAACCCGAGGGAGTACCATTATGTCAAGCGCATCCGAGACGGCCTGGTGAGGCATATCAGCTGGGAGGCTGAGGCGTGAGGGCAATCACCTCCCGGCCCACCCCCATGGTGCCCTCAGGGGATCCCAGGCCCAGCTCCTACATGGGAGCTGACCCCAAACCCCCCCACCCCTGTTGGTCAGTAACAGTCACTGGAGGCAATATGTGGCGAAATAATTTATTTCACCCCCTATTTACAAGTGCACCCGATCCCTCCCCCTCCACCCCCTCTGGCCCCCACCCCCCATAGTGCCCCCCCTCAGACTTCCCTCCCCCTTCCCCACCATACCCCACTCCCCCCACGTTTCTGGAGATGCCCCTTCGAGCACCCAGTGGTCACCACGGAGCTCTGGAAGCTCTCCTCCCCACCCCTGCTGTCCATGTCCCCAGCAGTGTCCTGGGATACCTCGTGGGGTGGCTGGTGGTTGGGGGGAGAGAGGGCCCAGGACCTGGGGGGGCCTGAGCAGCTGCACCCTCCGGAGGACCGGGGGGACCAGGAGGCGGATGCGTGGCCCCGGCAGGCAGGGTGCCCGGTGGGGTGGCTACCATCACATAAGCGTACATGGTGCCTGCGTGCAGGAGCAGGGAGGTCCTGATATTGTGGGACTTCTCCATTTTGGCTGAGTACTCCCGCACCATCCCTGTGATGGCCTGCTCCAGCTGCCCAAGCACTTCTACCTGCCTGCTGTGCTCCCTGCATTCCTGCCTCCGCTCCAGGTGCACCTCTGCCTGGAGCCTCATGTCCCGCACCTCCACCCACTCCAGGGATCGCTCTATGGCTGCCTCCATCCAGCCCATGGCCCCTGTCATCCGCTCCCCCTGTTTTGCTGACTTGAGGACTATTTCCTCCACCTGGTCCTCCCTCCAGCAGCAGACCTGTGCCCGGTACTCCCTCATGTGCTGTGCTGGGGGCACGGGCATGGGTGACAGTGGGTGTTCGGGTTGCCCTGTAGGGTAAATGGTGGTGAGTTGCCTGCCGCCCCAGGTGCCCACCCCCAGCCCTGGGATGGTCCCGGAGCTCCGTGGCCCCCCAGGGGTGTTGCCTGGCCCCTTCCTTTTTCCTCCCGGCCCCTCTTACTGGCCTCATGTGTCCTGGGTCTCTCTCGTGCCCCCCCCGGGGGGGCCCCCATCCAGTCCAAGTGCCTCACCTGGTTCCTCCACCTGCTGCCTGGCTCCTTGATGCCGGTCTCCTCGGCTGCCTGGGTCTGGTGACAGGGTGTCCTGTGCCCTGTCAGCAAAAGGGGGGGTGGTTGGTGTAGGGGTGTCCGGGTGTCTGGGCGGGGCCAGGACCCCCTTCCCACCTCGACTGGGGGGATGGGGCTGGCCCCGGTCTGTACCTCCCCCCTGCCCCCGGTCCCTCTCCTCTCCTGGCTGCTTGCTTACCCTCTATGTCCATCTCAGATCCCTCCGAGGCTGGCCCCTCTGTGTTGGTGTGCCATTGGCTGGGACCATTGGCTGAGGGTGATGAGGGTTCCAGCCTCGGACACCACCTGTCTGGCCTGGGGGTGGGGGCTCTCCGGGCTGCTGTCCAGGGGGGCTGCAGGTGTCGGAGGTCCCGGGGTGTTCCTCCTGGGGGTCCGGGGCCCTGGAGTGTGTGCCTTCCTGGGGGGCAGCGAGGGGAGGGGGTACCTCAGTCCGTTCCCTGTGCTGGACCACAGCAGTCCCCACGAGCTGTGGGGTGACGATTGACCCCTTAATATGCAGTATGCAGTCCTGAGCATCGTAGAAGGGGGCAGTCTGGGATCCATGTCCGGACCACTGATTGTTGTCCCTGATGGCCTTGTACCCTCTCTTCATCTCCTTGGCCTTTGAGCGGCACTGGGCCATGGTCCGGTGGTGCCCCACCACTCCCATTTCCCGCACTATGTCCTCATAGACATGTTAATTTTGCTGATTGAGCACCAGCTGGTACTCCAGGGTCCTCCAGATCTGGATGAAGTCCTGGGTCTCCTGCAACCCCCACTGGCCCCCTCCGTGGTAGGGCCTTCTCCCCCATCTCCCCTGTGGGTCCTCCTCCTCCACCGCCTCTTCCTCTGCCTCCTCCTCTGCCTAGGCTGGGCCGGTGTCCTCTGGGGGCTTGTCCACCTGGGCCCATTTCCACAGGGGAGGGGGGGTTATGGTTGGGTGCGGTTCTGCCTCCTCCCGTGGCCCACCCCCTTTCCCCCCTCCCTACTGGGTGGCAGGGTGGAACCTCTGCCCCCCCTTTGTGCCCCTGTGCCACCTGTTCCCCTCCGCTTGGTTCCCCTTACTTGTTTCCGGGGTGCCTCCTCCCCCGGTCCGGCTGATTTCCCCGGGGCAGCCTGTCCCGGCTGCTGCTGCTGCTACTGTCTTCCCTCCACCTCCTCCATCCGCAGCACGACCCCAGCCTCCCCCTCCTCTGCTTCCTCCACCACTGCCACTGCCTCCTCCTCCTCTCTCCCACCGCTCTCCTCCGCCTCCCTCCTCGCTCCATCCCACCATGTTTCCCTGCTGCGGATTGCCCTTTAAATCTCCCTCCGGTGCCTATGTTGTTGCGGGTTGCCTGGCAGCGATGCTGCATGATTTGTCCCTGGCTGGAAAGCATTTTCTTTTATTCCGGCCAGTGGTTACTGTCCAGGGAATCTTTTTGACCACGTTTTCAGGGATTGTCCAGCGGGGAGCCCTGGAAGCATGGTTGAAATTGACCCCATGTGGGTATTGACTGTGGTGAACATCTGGCACCTACCCAGCAGATGTTCTGGGCACTTTGGCCCCGCCGCAGGATTGACCATGGTTCACTGTGGTTGAGTGTGGTCTCGTAACATCTGAAAATACCCAAATTTGAAGGAATGAAGTCTACGCAGAAGAGTTTGTTACAATCCTCATTCCGTACTTCCTCAGTCTAGAAGAAGTCAGAAAAACAACAGAACTCCTGCAAAACCAATATGGCATGGTGACATAGTTGTTAAGGTTCCCGCTTGCTGTACAATTTGAAGCTGTCATTCTGCAGGTTTGAATTCCCACTGTTCCATGTCACTTTAAAAAAAAATTTTTACTTTTACATTACTGTTATTGTATGTTAATCATAAAATTATTGCTGTGTTGTGTTGCTCATGGCATACTTTGTATGCCAAAAAAATATGCTTAGTTATTACATTAACCAATAACCAAGACTGAGTAGCCGATGCCAGGCATGAGTCCTATTATGCACCCATAGCGCCGCCGGTGTTACACTTACTCACCGATGCTATCATTGACTGCCCTGCCCCCACCTGTCCTTATGTGCCTACCTTCCCTGACCCCAGAGTCACAGGCACAGCTGAGAGATGAGCTGAGTGAATGACATTCATCTGCATCACACACACGGCCGCCGCCACGCCTACCTCTTTGTTATGTTACCAGTTAACACTAAACAGCTAACTGCGTCTGCAGTAACTAGGGTGGAGTGAGCGTGAACTCCCCCCCCCCCAAAGAGTTAGGAATTAGGAAACTATAACTCCCCAACTCCCCGTCCCCTCCCCTCCCGGCCGAGAGTGTTTCCCTTCCAACATGCCATTGCCATCCAGTGCTGTTGTGGCCCCATCATGATACCAATGTAAGAGATGGATTGGAGGCAAAGTAGTTCAAATGAAATGATATCTTTTATCATTCAAATGAAATGATATCATTCTGCTTGTATGCTGTAGATGTGCTGGTGGGTGGCAACCGGCAACAGACAGGGAGAGGGGTGTGTGGTGCCCATCCGGTCTTGCTGGCAGTGGCTGTCTGCTCCTCCTGGCTGGGGTTCAGGGGACACTTTTTTTTCACTCACTGTCACTGACCCATCCACACAACCCACCTGTTAATTGTTTTAAGAAATTTATTGAAATTTATTGAATATAGCCATCCTCCACGTCTCTAGTGCTTTTACTGAGGCTCACTGCGCCGCCTGAGACCGTCCCATGCTCCCGCTCCCACCAGATTGACAGAGATGGCTTAAAGCTGTCACTATTAGCCAGACGGACCCGCCCTCCCTCGGTCACACGGGTCATTTAATTAGCAACGGACGCACACCAATCAGAACAGTCCTTCCCTATGACTCACAGCCACAGGCATTTAACACAGGGAGGTGGGCTTTAATTCACATTGGTGATGTGGTGCGTGTTTTCATGTCAAATCTATCTCAATTCAAAACTGACAGAATGGCTTTGGCAGGGTTTGCTTTATTCCTTGATGGACTTAATAGAACTGGTAAGTTCAATACAATTTTTTTTGTATGTGATCTCTCACTGTATTCCATGCTTTACATTAGTAGGGCTTTTGTCATTAATAGTGCATTGATATGTTTTATTTTTCAATCCCATTTCAGGGGAAATACTGGTGGACATTGCTTCTGCAATTTGGTCCATGGTATGTGACACCGCAGATGCAATGCACAACATTGGGTGTTTTCAGACATGATGAGATCACGCTCAATCACAGTGAACCACGCTCAATGCCATGGTGGGGCCAAAGAGCCCTGAACATTTGTTAGGCGGCTGCCAGATGTTCACCACTCTCATTACCTACATGGGGTCAATTTCAACCATGCTTCCCGGGCTACCCGGGGAAAAATCTCAGGAAGCATGGTCAAAGAGATTCCCACCAGGAAGCAACAAAAAGTAACGTCTGGATGCCAATCCCCGGGCGGAAACAAAGAAAATGATCCCCAGCCATGGACAATGCACGCAGCGTCACTGCCAGGCAACCAGCAACAACACAACCACAGGAGGGAGATTTAAAGGGAAATTGAAGCAGGGAAGCGTGGCAGGATGGAGCGAGGAGGGAGGTGGAAGAGAGCGGTGGGCGAGAGAGCAAGGAGGAGGAGGAGAAGGAGGAGGAGGAGGAAGTGGAGGAGGGGGAGCCGGGGGTTGTGCTGACCATGGAGGAGGTGCAGGGACAACACCCGCAGCAGCAGGCAGGACATGACGCCCCGGGGACATCAGCCAGAACGGGGGCAGAGGAGGCACCCAGGAAACGGGTACGGGGAAACAAGGGCAGGGGAGCAGGGGCACCAGGGGGGGCATGAGGCAAGCCCGGGCTCCCACCAGGGAGGAGGGGGAAGGCAGCGCCCCGCAAGGGGCATGGGCACGCACCAAACCCTAAACCGTCCACCCCCTGCCTCCCACAGACATGGAAGAACACCCGGGTGGATGAGCCCCCGGAGGACATCAGACCAGCCCAGGCGGAGGAGGAGACGGAGGTGGAGGAGGAGGAGGAGGACGATGAACCACAGTGGAGAAGAGGGAGGAAGGCGTACCACAGAGGGGGCCAGTGCGGGCTCCAGGAGACCCAGGACTTCATAAGGATATGGGGGACCCTGGAGTATCAGCTGGAGCTCACGCTCAACCAGTGCAATGAGCATGTCTACCAGGACATAGTGTGGGACATGGAGGCGGCGGGGCATCAGTGCACAGCGGCACAGTGCCGCTCAAAGGCCAAGGAGCTGAAGAGGGGGTACAAGGCCATTTGGGACAACAATAGGTGGTCCAGACACGGAGCCCGGACCGCCCCATTCTACGATGCCCTGGACCGCATCCTGCATATGAAGGGGTCCATAGTCGCCCTACGGTTCATCGGGAGTGCTGTGGTCCAGGGCAGGGAACGGGCCAAGGTACCCTCTCCCCTCGCTGCCCCCCTGGTAGACACAAGCTCCAGGGCCCCGGACCCCCAGGAGGATCGCCCCAGGGCCCCCGGCACCTGCAGGCCCCCCCCAGACAGCAGCCCAGAGAGCGCCCACCCCCAGGCCGGACAGGCGGAGTCCGAAGCCAGCACCCTCATTACCCTCAGCCAGTGGTCCATGGGGGAGCACTCCCACACTGAGGGGCTGGCCTCGGAAGGATATGAGACTGACATTGAGGGTAAGCGGGTGACCCGGAGGGGGGGAGGCACCGGGCCCATGGGGGTAGGGGCCAAGGGGGGATGGATGGGCCAGCCCCAGCCCGAGCCCCAGCCCCCCAATACCAAGGCAGGAGGTGATCCAGCCCCAGGTCACCCAACCGCACACCCCTACATCCACAACCCCCCCTCCTCACTCGCAGGCCATGGGACACCCCAGGACCAGACCCAGGTGACCGAGCAGGCAGCTGCCAAGGAGACCCACCAGCAGGCTCAGGAACCAGGTGAAGCAGGCGGTTCGGTAGGGTGGGCAACCCGGGGTGCAGAGAGGGGGTCCCCGGACAGTCGGAGGGGGCGGGAGGGGCCGGGGTCTGGGGTGGGGAGGGGCCTGGCGAGCGGGCCCCTACCCCATCGCGGCCAGGTGGCAGGGGCCTGGGTCAGGATCGGACTAACCCTCCCGTACCCACAGGGCAACCCCATCAGCAAACATCCCCAGGTCCATGGCCCCATCGCAGCGCATGAGGGAGCACCGGGCATGGGTCTGCAGGAGGAGGGAGGACCAGGTGGAGGAGATCATCCAGACCTTGGAGGAACAGGGAGAGAGGATGATAGCAGCCGTGGACCGGATGGAGGCGGCCATCGAGCAGTCCCTGGAGCAGGCAGAGGCAAGGGACATGAGGCTTCAGGCCGAGGTGCACCTGGAGCGGAGGCGGGAGCGCCGGGAGCACAGCAGGCAGGTGGAGGCACTCAGGAGGCTGGAGCAGGTCATCACAGGCATGGTGCAGGACCACTCTGCAAAGATGGATAGGTCCCATGATATTGGGACCTCCCTGCTCCTGCACGCTGGCATGATGTGTGCCTACGTGATGGCAGCTGTGCCCCCGGGCACCCTGCCTGCCCAGGGCCCCATTCCAGGCCCCTCAGTGCTCCTGCCCCCTGCTCAGGTGCCCCAGCTGGCCCCACACCCTCAGGGGCTGCACATCCGCCTCCCAGTGCCCCCCACCCTCAAGAGGGTGCAGCCACCACAGGGGGCCCCCCGGGTCCTGGCCCCTCCCTTCCCCAACCCACAACCCTCCCCTGACGGACCTGGAGGAGACCCAGGACACTGCTGGGAACACAGACAGTGGGGGGAGGGGAGCTCACAGGGATCCATGGCCCACACTGGGCACTCAAGGGTGCAGACCCCGGAAATGAGGGGGGGACGTGGAGGGAGGGGGAGGGTGGTGCCAGGGCACTACAGGGGTGGAGGGAGAAGTGGAGGGGTCACATGCACACGTGGGTGAAATAAACATTTTTGCACATGTATGCCTCCAGGGCCCATATGTGGGTGACAGGGGGGGCCGCACCCCCGCAGGGGCAGCCCCCAGGAACCCCATGGAGTAGTCTGGGGAGGGGAGCCCCTCACACCAGGGCCCCCGGGGTGATATGCCTCACCAGGGCATCCCGGATGCGCTGGGCATAATGGTACTCCCTGGGGTTCTCGGTGTTCACGTACAGAGGCACGGGCACGGGAGCCCGGTAGGGTTTGGGGTATTCCGGGGCTGCCCCCTTTGTCTCGCAGATGTTGTGGAGCACACAGCAGGCCCCGATCACCAGGGCGGAGGTCTCCACAGTGTAGTCCAGACGCCCAATGAGACTCCTCCAGCGCTGCTTGAGGGCCCCGAAGGCTCACTCCACCACGGTCCTGCTGGAGCACAGGCGGGTGTTGTATAGCACCTCCACAGGGGTCCATGTGACAGGGAGACCTTCATCAACCAGCGGGTGAGGGGGTAGGCAGGGTCTCCCAGGATACAGGGGGGCATCGGTACCCCCTCAATCCAGGTCATCCCCATGTCAGCGAAATCCCCCCGGAACATCCGGGGATAGAAGGGGGAGATGGTCATGATCCGGGCATCGTGACTGCGGCCGGAGTTGCCCATGAAGATGTCTATGAACTGGCCCCAGTGATCCACAACCGCCTGCAGCTGCAGGGAGTGGTACCCGTGCTGGTTCACATACTCTTCTGCCTCCCCTG
>QEPC01000978.1:779980-797712 GCA_003113815.1 Sphenodon punctatus | reverse complement strand
GGTGAGATGCTGGCCATTTCATTTGATTTTGCACAGATTCTGGCAATTTTGTCTGCACAGTCATAGCACTAGCAGTGCTTCTAGATGGATCAGAGGTGCTTGTTGTTCTGCAGGGTGTTCTGCTAGAGGCATTGAGAACAGACTTGTGATGCTGCTTCATGTGGCTATGCATGCCACTAGTACCAGGGTGGCTCTTACCTCCTTCTTTCACTCGTGTTATTTTCCTGCAGAAGTATTTGCACTGGACTACAAATATATTTTCGTCACAGGCAGTGAAATGTTTCCAGACGTCTGACCTTTGCACTTTTCTTGCATCTGCATGGCTGTCGGTGGTTTGGGTGATTGTTCCTTGCTGTGACAACAATGAAACACTGTCATCATTTCTTGATGTTGAGGGAGCCGGAGAACACGCAGACATAGAATTTCTAGTAATGGTTGTGGTACGAGCCACTGATGATGGACTGCTGTCATTGGTTGCTGTTGTCGTGGTGGTGCGGTTGGAGCTGGTTGATTGACTTTTAGACAAACATCTGTTGAACATCAGAGCTATATTTTTCCTTATTCTAGAGTGAAAGGTCAAATCATTTCCTTGGCCTCGCTGTCCCACATTTCTCGGGTTGTCATCAATCCTGGCTCTTTTGTACGGTTGGCTTGTCAATTTCAATGCTGTGTAATTCGGGGTGTGTGTTGGATCTTCATAGTCATAGCCATCAGCATCATCATCGATGATGTCAACATCATCTGCAGTGACATCACTGTCTGATTTGGCATCACGATGCGCAGCACTCACAGTGGCATTGTCAGACACACCCAGTAGTACCACCTCACTTTCCAGAGCGTTTTATATTTCTTCTGCATCTCTCGCTGAAGGAGACAATAGGCACTGGATGTTGTTGCATCAGTGCGTTACTGCCTTCTGCATATATTTTGAGATTTGTCGGTTGTGCATTTGATTTCGAACAGAAGCATTTCATCATCATCGTGCTGTGACAATTGGCTTTCTATACTGTTGTCTGTTTCTAATGATGATTTTTCTACATCGGATGGTGTGCATTTCGCAAGATATTCCACCAGTGCCTCATGCGAAGAACGAAAGTAATGGCAGCGTTTAGAACTGCTAGGCTGTGGCAATGATATTTTTGCTGGCGAAATATGCATTGATAGAAGCAGCTGAGACAATTCCAAAACATCACACTGCTGTGGGGACTCTGCTCGCAACACAAGAGGAGGCTGTGAGTGTGCGGCGCATGAAGCAACAGCTGGATCATCCAGAAAAGATTGTGGTAATTGTGGTGGGCGAGACTCAGCGTGCTGCTTCTTCTGATGGTTCTCTGTCTCCTGTACCCTTTTTTTCCCATTATGAAGTGACAAAGTAGGGCTTGGACAGTGACTTCTATTGCCCAGCTTAGAAGAGGAATCATCACGTTTCCGCTTTGTAGAATCTTGTGCCATTTCTTCTTTTCTTTTGATAATCTACAGAAAGAAATTGAGAAAAAAATGAGTGTATTTTAAAAAGTTTCCAGAGCTTTTAAATGTACATTTATTTCTCAATATTTTTAAAATTAAAACATGGTCTTACATCAATATGCATTCCTAAAAACACACATCACAATACATTTTGTAATATTGCAGACCTAATGTTACTATAGACATGCCAGATTGTGAAAGATGTACACCATCGTCCAAAAACATATTGCTATCGCCAGACCAAAACCATGTCAATATCTTTAATGAAAGCACCAACAGACTTGTTAACATTTCTAACACATTTATTAATAGCCTTCATGTTTGTGCTATATCTGTTGCACTTGTGAATAATGAGATCAGAGAAAACAATCTTGCAACCAGGAAAAAGCTGACAGATTGCCATTAAATCATTTCTCATGTACTCTAGTAGCTCAACACTAGCATTCCAATATCATTACTACCAGAGTGGATTACAATGCATGAAGGAAGGGAAGAAATGGAGGCAATGAATAGCCTTTCGTTCTTTAAAGCAGGCAATACATTAGACCATCTCTTCCCCCCTTCTGATCCATCATACTGTAACATTTTCCAAATTCAAATCCACCTCCGTGTGTTCTGTATGGCAGAATTGCTCTAGTCTGGTAATGTAGGAATCATCAATGAATCAAATGTTCTTCATCATTACCTAATGGAATACGGCAAGCAATGGTTAGTAGGCTGTTTTTAAAAAAATATATTAAATCAATGTCCTTACACTTACTTAACTTCTGTAAGGGAGAGAATGCTGCTGAAGTGTTTTGTCCTGATGATTGTCTGCCAAATGTATCAGACAGAGAGTTGATCAGAAGAGTGAATGAGAATTTAGGTTAGCAAGCATAATGTTGGATGAAGAATGTTGATTTCATCTTTATTATCACAAACTAATCAAGTAAATAAGCAACACACGAAGCACATGCACACATCACACATCAGCAGCATACGCCGCACGGGACTCAGGATGGGGGTGCATGCCAGAGGGAGTCACTCATTACAGAGAGGCCTGACTGGGTATACGCCTATTTGTCAAATGATAGTCTCAGAATCACATTGAAAACTATTGTAACTAATGTTGTGACCTACGCAAATATTAAGGTATGCTTAGGAAAACTACATGCAGTCTAAGTTTTGACTAAGTTGTCAAAACATGAATGTTCACACAAATCATGATCTGGGAGCTAAAAACCATGAAACTGAAATAAAAAGAACCAAGGTGTTTCCATTCCAGGGGACTATCACGTTTGTGGGAATGGGAAGAGGCAGTCCAAGAAGAACAACATAAGGTTGCTGCCTCATAAACAATGTTCTTCAGGATGGCTCTGAACATTGTCACAAATGCCAACCCCTTGACAAGTACTGTTTGGAATGAGCAGGAAGGTGCTTTGTTTACTGTATGTGGGCTCGAGACTGTCATCATGTGATTGTTCAAACTAGTAAGCTGTGCTTGATATATGACTGTGTGTATAATGGCGCCCGAACGTGTCCCATTTGTAAGAATGTTCGGACCCAGTTCGCAGAACCATTGTTTACAATGCAGCGACCTCGAGGTACGCCTATCCAGCGGGGATTTTTTTTCTTTTTTAAAATAACACTGCCAGCCTGACTTCGCTGTTTCCATACACTGCAGTGGGTTGTGGGACGGGCCAGGGAAGGGCCGCGGGGCACCTGCGCAGTTGATGCCAAGGCAGCATCCCCCTCCCCAACCCTCCTAACTTTGTAGTGAGTGTGACTACCCCGGAAGCACCCCCCTCCCTTGTCACGCATGGGCTCCGTCTCTAGTCCCGGCTACGGTTCCCCCCCTTCCGGGACAGTGGAGCATATATCTCCCTCTTTCAGCATATACACTCCATTGGCCCACAAGAGGGGGTGGCAACCGGTAGCTGCAGAAGCCACCGGAGACCCTGGAGAAGCCAAGAACTCAAGTCAGGAGCACATGGGGGAATAGGTGGGGGGGCTGCCGGGAGAGTCACTCAATAGGGAGCCAGGAGGGGGGGCAGTAGCTGTGGAATCCACCAGAGACCCTGGAGCAGGGACTCGAGTTGGGAGCACATGGGGGAAAAGGCAGGGGGGCTGCCAGGAGAGTCATTCAATCAATAGTTAGCCAGGAGGGGGGGCAGTAGCTGGTAGCTGCGGAAGCCGCCGGCGGTCCCTGGGGCAGGGACTCTGGAGCACATGTGGGAATAGGCAGGGGGGGGGAGTTGCTAGGGGAGTCAGTCACGGGAGAGCACAGAGGGGGGGAGGAGGCGATAGCTGCGGTCGCTGTTTACCCACCGTTCACAACTAAAGAATCAGGACAGCCACAGTAATGTTTGCTCAACTTATCCAATCATCAACCCAACAGCACAGTTTTCACAAATTATCCAATGATCTCACCATCCAACCAACAGCCATTATCATGAACAACAAAATGAACATAAGCACAAACGGAGCAATAAACATATGCGTAAACACTAAAAGGCTAGCAGCAAACAATATATGTGTACATTTATTTATTTTTAAAGGATAATGGAAAATGTAAAGTGTAGCTGTAGCAGAATGACTTTAGCTGCTTTAGCACTAAATTAGCAGGTAAATAAAGCACAGTTTAGCAGAATTAGCAGAAAAGTTCAAGCACTTACACAAAACCTTCTTTATGTTGTGTGTAGTCTGCTTATCCAAAATCGATGGTATGAATTAGGAAGGGATAGGACTCTCTTTCCTGGAGTCGCGATGCGGTGTTTTGTCTCAGAGCGCGGAAGATCATAGTGTGTTAACAAACACAGACGCAGCTCCAACAGTCACTCTCACTGCGATTGGGGATCAAGAGGGAGAAGAAGGCTGCAAACACACCTATTTATACTTAATGGTGAGGGTGGTACATGTCTCTCTGGGAAAGCCCTAGCCAATGAAATTGGGCATGCGGGTGTCTGTCAACAGGGTCCGAGAGTTGATCATGCTGCCGAGTATTCCGGGTGGCATAAACATGATACAATGATCATATAACCACAAAGATTCTGCGATCGATGGAAAGGGGAGTTGGTGCCGCTTCTTATTGAAATCCGCAAAAGTTCCGCTTCCGTTGACCAGCCGCAATGCCGCAGCACCATTTGTGGCAAACCGCAGCTGCAGCCATCGGAAAGCTGTCTTTGCTGAACCGTGCTGTGATGCGTGGAATAGGGGTTTCCATCAGTAACAGCTGCCACAGTGGTATACCACTACATCCCTAGTTAACGCCCTGGCTTGAGCGGCAGGCCACCCCCATGCGGGTCCCCATACCCATGGTCCAGTGGGTGGCCATTGGGGTCTGGGCCCTTGCAACACCCAACTCCTGCTGCTCCGTCTCGCAGAACTTCAGTGTTGAGGTGAGAACCGTCCCCGGGATCCTGCGGGACGTCTGCAAGGCAGTGGAGGGCGTGCTGCTGGATCAAGTGATCCAGTTGGTGGACCAGGAGGCCGTGATGGCCAGCTTCACGGCTGGGGGATTCCCCAACTGCATGGGTTCCGTTGATGGCACCCACGTAGAGATCCTGCACCCATCCGCTGGGGAGGCCTCGGAATATGTCAGCCGACACAGGTACCATTCCCTACAGCTGCAGGCGGTCGTGGACCACCGGGGTCAGTTCATAGACATTTACATGGGCCACTCTGGTCGCAGCCACAATGCCCAGATCATGACCATCTCTCCCTTCTATGCCCGGATGTACCGCGGAGACTTCGCGGACATGGGGATGACCCGGATCGAGGGGGGAACGATGATGCCCCCCTGCATCCTGGGGGGCCCAGCCTACTCACTTACCTACTGGCTAATGAAGGCGTACCTGGTCGCCAGGAACCCTGCGGAGGCGGTCTTCAATACCCGCCTGTGTGCAAGCAGGACCGTGGTTGAGAGGGCCTTCAGGGCCCTCAAGCAGCACAGGAGGAGCCTCGCAGGCTGCCTGGACTACACGGTGGAGACCTACTCCCTCGTGATCAGATCCTGCTGTGTACTGCACAATGTGTGAGAGACCAATGGGGCTGCCCTCGACTACCCCATGTTGAGAACCCACGGGAGTACCGATACGCAAAGCGCATCCATGCCGCCCTGACCAGGTGGATCAGCCGGGAGGGTGAGGGCTGAGGCTGCGCATTCCCCCCACAACCACTCCAGGGTCCCCAGCAGCACCCTGGCTGTGCCCCTACACACCTATGTGCTCCTGACCCCGGGCCCATGAACAGACACACAGAGGTGACTGTGGTGCCATTGCATTTATTGTTTCACCCTTCTACAAGTGCTCCCGCCACCTTGTCAACTCCCCACCTCCCAGTGATACCCCCCCTCAGGCTGCCCTCCCCCTTCCCCTCCGTCCCTCCTTCCCCCCAACTCTGGGGCCTCCCTCACGGCTGCCCAATGGGCACCATGGAACTCTGTGAGCTCCCCTCCCCCCTCTGTCTGTGTCCCCAACGGTGTCCTGGGAGGCCTCAGTGTCCTGAGGGTCCATCAGTGGTAGGAGGGCGGGCGGGCCTGGGGCTGGAGGGGCCCCCCTCGCTGGCAGCTCACTCCAGAGGCCTACAGGGACCAGTAGGCAGAAGCACAGCCCAAGTGAGCGCGCCGGCTACTGGGGCAGTGGCAGAGGCGGTGGGGGCGTCAAGAGGCCCGGCATCAGGGCTGGGGCAGGCAGGTTGCTCAGCGGGGCAGCTGCCATCACATAGGCACTCATAGTACCTACGTGTAGGAGCAGCAAGGTGCCTATGTCATGTGACCGGTCCATCTTTGCTGAGTGCTACTTGACCATCCAGTCTATGGCCTGTTCCAGCCACCTGAGCACCTCCACCTGCCTGTCATGCTCCCAGCACTCTCGCCTCTGTTCAAGGCACACCTCCGCCTGCAGCCTCCGGTCCCTGGCCTCCACCTGCTGCATGGCCCTTTCGGTGGCCACCTCCATTCAGTCAATGGCCTCGATCATCCGCTCCCCCTGCTCTGTGGTGGACCAGACTATGTCCTCTGCCTGCTCCTCCCTGTGGCGCCGTACCCATGCCCGGTGCTCCCTCATCCATTGGGCCGGAGGCACGGGTCCGCCTTGCTGGTCCCTGGTGGGTTGCCCTGTTGGGGTGCATGGTAGAGGATGGTTAGCTATCCCAACCACCCTCCACCCTCCTGTGCCATGGATGGGGGGTCCTGGGGCCCCCCATTCGGGAGGGCAGCTGGTGTCCTACCCCGGCTGCCCTCTGCAGCCGCCCCCAACCCAGGGTCCGGTTTCCCCATCCTGACTCCCCGCCCCCCCTTGTTGTGTTGCCTCACCTAGGGCCTCTGGTTGCTCCTGGGGGTGCTCGCCTCCGGGCCCCTTGCCAGGCTGTTGCAAGCGCTGGGGCATGCCATGACCTGTGTGGGAATGGGGAGGGGTGGTCAGCAGTCTGTGACCCATGGTGGCCCACGGGTACCTTCTTCAGGGTCTGGGGCATAGGGGGGTTGCTGAGGGTGGCCCGTGACTGGTGTGCCCCCCTACCCCCCTTGGACCTTCCCCCCCGGTCTGTGTCCCATCCCACCCACCTGCTTACCCTCTATGTCGGTCTCTGAGCCCTCCAAGGCCAGGTCCTCAGTGTGGCGAAGGTCCCCCTGTGTCCACTGGCTGATGGTGACCAGGGTGCCGGCCTCGGATCCTCCTGCTACTGATATTGGCTGGGGGCTCCTGGGGCTGGTGCACGAGCGGGGCCTGCTGGTCCCCAAGGTCCTGGGGTGTTCGTCTTGGGGGCGGGGCTCCTGGAGCCAGTGTCTTCAATGGGTGTGATGAGCGGAGGGGGTACCTCAGCCTGTTCCCTGCCCTGGACCATGGCGCTCCCCATGAGGCACGGGGCAACTATGGACCCCTTCATGTGTAGGATGCAGTCCAGGGCATCATAATAGGGGGCAGTCCAGGCTCCGTGCCAGGACCACCCATTGTTTTCTTTGATGGCCTTGTACCCCCTCTTCAGCTCCTTGGCCTTCGACCGGCACTGTGCCACTGTCCTGTGATGCCCTGTTGCCTCCATTTCCCACATGATCTCCTTGAAGACGTGCTCATTGCGTTGGTTGACTGCCAGCTCCAGCTGGTGCTCCAGGGTCCCGCAGATCTGAATAAAGTCCTTGGTTTCCCTGTGCCCCCATTACCCCCTCGATGGTATGGCCATCTCCCACGGGCACCCTCCAGGTCGCGGTCTTCCCCCTCCTCCTCCTCCTCCTCCTGCTCCTCTGCCTGCCCTCCAGCCCTCTCCTCTGGGGGCTTGGGCTCCCAGGCCCATTTCTGTGTCTGCGGATCATAAGAGGGGGGATGGTTACCGGGTTTCCACAGCCCCAAATCCCTCCCCCTTTCCCCCCCTGCCACCCACCCACCTTGGTGCCCCTGTGCCACTGCCCCCCCTTCAGTCCCCTTACCCATTTCCGGGATGCCTCATCCCCTGGGCCGGCATCAGGGGCCGATTCGGCTTGTCCCAGCTGCAGCTGCTGCTGTCCCTCCACCGCCTCCAGGTGCAAAACGACAACTTCTTCCTCCGCCTGTGCCTCCACCACCTCCTCCTCCACATCCTCCTCCTCCTCCTCCCTTTCTCTCTCTCCCACCACTCTCCTCTGCCTTCCACCTCGCTCCATCCTGCCACGACCCCCTGCTGCTGTGTGACCTTTAAATCTCCCTCCCTGGCCTGTGTTGTTGCTGGTTGCCTGGCAGCGACGCTGTGTGCTTTGTCCCTGGCTGGGAACAATTTTTCTTGATTCTGGCTGGTGGTTGCTGTTCAGACGTTACTTTTTGTTGTTTCCTGGTGGGAATCGCTTTAACCACGCTTTCGGAGATGGTCCGGGCTGGAGCTCTGGAAGCGTGGTTAATTTTGACCCCTGCTGGGGATTGACTGTGGTGAACATCTGGCACCCACGAAACAGACGTTCAGGGCGCTTTGGCCCCACCGCAGAATTGGCCGTGGTTCACTATGATTGACTGTGATCTCATAACATCTGAAAATACACATGGGTTTAAACGGAGGGGTGTGTGAAATGAAGTGGACACACTCCCTCCAGGTTTGGGTCACAGGAGGTAGTTTGCTCTTAAATGTTGACCCCCTGAGGCCCCAGCTCAGAACTCAGGGGAACCACAATTCAGGAGATGACTGACCCCGGTGCCACTCCATTTCCTGCCAGTTTTGAATTTCCCAGAAGTTGCATGAGTGACCAGAACTTTCTTCATTTTAGGGAGGCTGTAAGGGGCAGGAGGTTTATTTATTTTTATTTAAGACTGTATCCTGCCCTTTCCCTTAGGCTTAGGGTGGGTTTCAACAGAAAACATGCATTAAAAAAATCCCAAAGAACCATCCCACCACCCCAGTCTCTATCACTGTCTGGCTGAAAAGGAAAAAGAAAGCTCTTACATTTCCTTTCCTCCAGAAAATGCTCAGACTTTGAAGAACCTCCAAGGGAAAGGAGTTCCACAATATTGGGGGCAGCAATCAAGAACGCCTCTCTTTGGAAGCCAAGAATAAGGAGCTGCCACTTTGGACTGTTTGGTCTGCTGGTTACTGCATATCTCCCAACAGACATGACTGAAGTGGTACCGCCTTTTTTCTTTTACAGAAAAAACCTGTAGTCCTGTTTAGGTCAGGCAATACCCTGCTTTTGCATGGAACTCGAATCAGAAAGAGATCAGGTGGGCATTAGTATGGAACAGGCTGTTTTTACATTATCACAATTAATCCAAATTAGCTTTTACTTCAGATCCATTAATTCAAAGTTATTATTCAGGAGTAACTGTTTACACAATCATTTAAAATCAGGAATAAGAATTAATCCTGATTTGCAGTGTGAACAGGTTAATCCAGATTAGGATGACTGTAAAAGGAAGACTGTAAAATTCCATAGTGCAGTACAACCGGATTTCAGCCTCCTCTTCTGCTCTGTTTTCTGGGAGTAGTAACAGCAAGAGATACAGCAGTCACCTTGCAAAAAGGAAGGGTCTTCACCCTGGCACGGTAGATTTTAAATTCAGCACACTAAGCAGAGACTGCTGGAAAAATTGTGGGATACCATAGAGATATGGATGAATGGAGGGGAGACATGTCTATCTGCAGAATTCTATGGCATCTGGAACTCAGTCCAGATTCACCGTTCACACAATCACTAATTCGGACTGACCTTTATCCGGTTTAAAATAAATCCTCAAAAATTAAATTTCCAGAACCCAGGTTAAATTTTGCATTTGGGTTCAGTAATTCAGACTTAAGAGTTCACTTGATCACCTTAGTTCTGATTAAGAGCCACTTAATCTGGATTAATGCACGTGTAAAAACACCTTCAGACAAATTTAAATACCTCCAGATTAAACAAAAGATGCAATCACAAGCACCAGGATATTAAAATGCTTAGATGTTTGCATATCATTGCCAGAAAGAAACCTCAAAAGTAAAATAGAATAATTAGAGTAAATTAGGGGTGTGCAATTTGTTTTTGATATTTTAATTACGTAATTTACTAAAACAAAGCCTCATGCATTTTAGTAATTAAAAGATGAAAACAGATGACAAATGTAACGAAAATGGACAAAAACAAAAAAGCATCAGTTTTAGTTATAAAAATAAAAAACCTGCGCATATGCAAAATGGTCCCTGGGCCGTTCCGTGCATGTGCATCATTTCCCAAAATGATGTTGACAACATGGGTGCCATTATGGAAAAAGGCAGCCAGTCTGCACATCTAAAGTGATCATTTTGCACATACACTGACTAGCTACCCTTTTCTAAAATACCACCAATGCTGCTGGCACCAATTTGGAAAAGGGCTGCACCTATACAGAATGGTCTGGGGCCATTTTGCTCGTGCATTGTTTTTTTAAAACTATTTTTAACAAAACAAAGTAAAAACCAACATCCCCCCACCCCGCCCCCCAAATAGGGGTCATTTAGGAAAATGAAGGAGTTTTGAAACAAAGTTGAATGATGTGCCTGCTGCACACCCCTAGCACTAGCTCTAAGTGAGGACAATGATATAATAGGCATCTCAGAAACATGGTAGGATGTGGAATATCAATGGGACACTGTGATACCAGGATTAAAAATATTTAGAAATGACAGAGTTAGTTGTGCCGGGGATGGAGTAGCCTTGTATGTTAAGGACAGCACTGCATCAAACAAGCAGGTCCGGCCGGCCCATGTAGGGAAGGGTGTCCCCGTGGACCAGGTCCGGATAGGGTTGCTGCTAGGGGAACCACGGGTGGCCGAGGTGTGGCAGGGGGCACCGGCACTAGTGAGAAGCCACCATGGAGTTGGTCAGCTGCCGGCCCTCCTTCCGCGGCATGGCATGGCCTGTCGCGCTGGGGGTCACACCGCAGGGCCTCCATGGCATCCCCCATGAGGTCAATGAGCCATGCGGCCTGACCTTCAGCCTGCCACAGGCGCGCCGCTGCTCGCCTTGGAGGGCGGCAGCCTGGCGCCTGTCCAAGAGGTGCTCAGTGCGGAACCGGGCCATCATGGCAGCCAGGATCTCCTGGTCCCACTCCCGGTCCCTGTCCCCCTCCCCTCTGATGAGCTCCCTGGTGAGTGAGAGCTTGCAGGAGTGCACCTCGGCTAACTGTTGCGATTCCGCCAGCAGCTCACTGCCGAGGTCCTCCCTCCAGTGCTGGTTCCTGGCCCGCATCTCCCGGCTCCGCTCCATGCTGCTGGCAGCTGCTACCCTCGCATGAGCGGGCCCCTGATCTGTGAATGAGAGGTTGGACAGAACATTAGTGCACCTGGCACAGTGTGCTCCGCTGCCCGCTACCACATGTCCTGGGGTGCCTGGTGGGGTAGCCCCCATATTGTGACTGCCCCCATCGGCTCTCCCGTTTGAGACCCCCCTGCCCTGCCCTCTTGTGGGATTGCCCCCCGGTCACACAACGCTGCAGGTGGGGCCCTAGTCCATCCTGTGTTCCATGGGGGCTGCTGTGGGTCCACCAGCCTCTCCCACCTGCCACCACCATCCCGCTCCTGTTGGGCCCTGCTGCTTGTGGTTGCTCACCCCCAGGGTGGCCTCCCCCTGTACCTCTGCCCCCCTCTGCACCTGGGGCCTCCACGGCCTGTGAGCCCCACCATGGAGGGTGGCCCACCTGGTGGTGGGGCGCTGCCTGGCCCCCCCTCATCCTCATCCTCCTCCACAACCTCCACCTCATGCACCTCCAGGCTGGTTTGAGCTGCAATGGGAGGGGGTACCATTACTGTTTGCTGGCCCCCAGGCCTGGCCGCAGCGGCTCTGTCTCGGCCGATCCCACCTCCAACCCCTCCACGGCCCCGCTGGGGTGATCATACCTGGATCCTGTTCCTCCGCCTCCTGGGGGCCGTCCCGGGTCTCTGCGTGCTCCGCATGCACCCCCTGTCCCTGTGACTGGATGACCTGTGGGTCTTGTGGGCACGCACGCAGTGTGGTGGCCTGGTGCTCGGATCGCCAGAGCACCTCCTCCCCCTATGGGACGGGGCTGTCGCCTCCTGCTTCATGGCCAGCCTTGCCAGAGGCACCCTCCCCCCCCTTGCTCTGTGGGGTCTGTCAGGGGGGGTTGGGTGGTGGCCGTGCGCCTGCCCCTGGCGAAGGTGCTGCCGTGTGTGCAGGAGGATACGATGTCCCCGTCCATGCAGAGGAACTTGTTCAGCTCCTCCTGGAACTCGGCTGTGCGCATGGCCCGACCGGACTTGAGATTATTGTCCCTGATATTTTTATATCCGGACCTCAAGTTCTTTGCCTGCTGCACGCATTGAGTTACATCCCTATTGTACCCCTGCTGCTGCATCTCCTGGGCGATGGCTTCACAGACCTGTCTGGTCTTGTAGCTTTGCACCAGGTTGTGCTGGACCCTTTCAAACCCCCACACATGGATGAAGTCCCTGACCTCCTGCCTGGACCAGGGCTCCCCCTTTTGGGACCCACGTGTGGGGGGTCGACCAGCTTGGCGGCATGGGGCCCGCCCTGTGGATGTGGTCGCTGTGGTGGTTGTGTCCTGTTGGGGGTAGTGCGATAGGGGTTACTACGGCTCCTGCTGCCCCCCACCCACCCATGGGGCCTACCCCGCTCTCCCCCCTGGGGGTCCCTTTTGCTCACCTGACTGTCTGGGAGGCCCTCCTCGTCCGTCGTCCCGGTGGTGCAGTGCTCCATTGTCTGGGACCTGTCCTGCGGGGAACAGGGGACCGAGTTATGCTTCTGCCCCCTGTCTTGTGTCCTCGGGCCTGATGGTCGGGACCGGGGAGCAGTCCTACCCTCCCAGGGGGGTGTTGTACCCTCGCGTTCACCTCGCTTTCGCTGCTACTCCTTAGGCCGTGCCCTTGGGAGGTGCTGGGCTGAGGGTCATCAACCGGGGGGGGGCCATCAGTGCGGACCCTCTGCCCTGTGCCAGGACACATGTGCTGTGTTACTTCCTGGTGCTTTTCCCCACCTGTTCCCTCCCACGGCCCCCCTGCCGGTGGTCTGGTAACCCCCCCTTGTGCCTTCTGCCTGAGGCGCATCCCCCCCCTCCGCACCACCTTGCCGGGGCTTGTGGGTGGGTGGCTGGGTGACATCCGTGTAAAAGTGACCTATGCCTTGCTGCCTCGCCTCTGCCTCTGGGTCTCGTACCACTCTCCTCCTTCCTGCTCTGGAACCTGTACTGCTCTCCTCCTCGCTGCCTTGGAGGCCCTTGTCATCTGCCTCCTCCTGCTGCCACTGCCCTTCCCACCAGTGGGACATGAACTCTAATAACTTTCTATCAGGTGGGAGTGGAGTTGGACCACATTGAGGGAGGAAGGAAGGTTCAGCTTCCCATTGGTGTCAGCATGGCCACCACCACAGAAAACACAGGAGGTCAAAATTAAGGAGGGGACTGTCTCCTGCTCCCTGGGCTTGGGTGTGTGTGTTCTCTCTGCCTGCCCTTGTTTTTATCCATAGCTTCAGCTGCAGTGCCTACAGGAGCAGAATACTGGTGGAATCCCAGTCTCCTGTTGTGATAAACCAGAGCCTTTAATGACAGGTGCAGAGTCACTCTGACAATTTTATCTAATTCCTGGAAAGTGTCACTGCCAGGAGGCAACAAGGGTAAAGTTACACTGTTGCTGACTCTCCTGATTGTCTCACTAGTTTGTGGCATGTGGTGCTTGTCCACAAACCCCTTCTCTCCATGTTACTCCAGGACATTCTCAACTTTCCTCTTAAAGAAGTTAGTTTCTAGTCCTCAGAGTCACAGTGTGAGCCCCTCGGCTCAGGAGCACGAGAAAGGGGCGTGGCCAGAGCGGCAAGAGACGGCGAGGCCGCCCCAGCAGCGACGCAGGAGGCCGTCGCCCTCAGCTGGGGAGTGGAGGCGGAACGGGAGAGCGCAGGGGGCGGGGCCAAGGAGGGAAAAGGAACGTGCCCCGGAAGAGTGGGGCGAGCCCGCCCGACGAGGGAAAAACGCCGCGCCGGGAGTGAAGAGTTCCTGGTGGCTCACCCTAACATCCCTTCGACGAACCGGGTGGCTCCCTCATTAGAGGAGTGAAGCAACGGCCGCATCACCTCGAGGAGCGTCGCGCCCGGGCCCGGCTGCAGGGAAGTGACTGGGGGGGCGATCCAAGGGAACACGGGGGGAGGGTGGTTGACTCCTAGCTAAAGTGGCCACGTGACGCAACGTGGGTCCACGCCTTAAAGCCCCTCTGGGGGATCTCGGTCCAGGGGGAGGGTGAGGGTAGGCTCGGGCAGGTGCCCGCGGGCCAGGTGCCACACAAGGAGTTGGGGCAACCTCCCCCTCTCCAACCGGCCCGCCCGGAGAACAAAGGGGAACGAGCACCCCGAGAGCACTCCCCCGGGGGTCTCTCGGGGCACAACCCTAGTGGAGGGGTGACAACTGGCATAGTCGGCAGGGCCATACTCCTTTGATGTGGCATGATATCCTCACGGAACCCGGAAAGATTGTAAGGGAACCACCCCGACGAACGTCCCCTCATAAGTGGCCGACAGTAGAGAAGGAGATAAAAGACATGCTAGACTTAGGGGTAATAGAAGAGTCCTGCTCGCCCTGGCGGAGTCAGCCCGTACTGGTGGGCAAACCCGACGGGTCGACCAGATTTTGTATAGACTTCCGGAAAGTCAATGCAATTTCCCAGTTTGATGCTTACCCTATGCCCCGGGTGGATACCATGTTGGAGACCATAGGGAAGGCCACTTACTTGTCTACCCTCGACCTCACGAAAGGGTATTGGCAGATCCCCTTGACCCCCCGGGCCAAGGAGAAAACGGCCTTTGCTACCCACCTTGGCCTGTTCCAATTCATCCGGATGCCATTCGGGTTGCATGGGGCCGCGGCTACCTTCCAAAGATTAATGGACCAGGTCTTACGCGGGCATGGAAGGTATGCCGCTGCCTATATTGATGATATCATAGTGTTTAGCCACACCTGGGGCGAACACATCCAACACCTTAGAGCGGTCGCCCAGGCGTTGGGACAGGCAGGGCTAACCGCTAATCCCAAGAAGTGTAAACTAGGACTACGGGAGGTACAGTACCTCGGGTATATGGTGGGTAAGGGGTGTATCCGCCCGGTATGGGAAAAGGTGCAAGCCCTGCAGAACTGGAAGCTGCCTGAGACCAAAGTGCAGGTCCAGCAGTTTCTGGGCCTGGCCGGGTACTACAGGAAACATGTGCCTCATTTCGCAACCATAGCAGCACCCCTAACGGAATTAACGAGAAAAAAACAGCCCAAGGTTATACAATGGACCGAGGAGGGAAAACAGGCTTTCCGGAGGTTGAAGGAAAAGCTATGCAGGGCCCCCGTCCTCCACAGTCCCGACTTTAAGGTACCTTTTATCTTACAAACGGACGCGTCCAATGTAGGGTTAGGAGCTGTACTCTCGCAAGTGGTCGAGGGCGACGAACACCCAGTGGCCTATATCAGCCGGAAACTGGACTTAAGGGAAAGGGCGTATGCCACAATAGAGAAGGAAGCCCTGGCCATTCGCTGGGCAGTCGAGGCTCTCCGTTATTACCTGGCAGGCGCGCCCTTCCAGATCGTGACAGATCATGCTCCCTTGCAATGGCTAACATCTATGAAGGACAATAATGCCCGGCTAATGCGATGGTATCTAACCCTACAACCTTACTCGTTCACAATATCCCACAGGGAGGGACGGCGACACGGTAATGCAGACTTTTTCTCACGACAGGGCCCGTCCGCTCCCTGCTTGCAGCAAGACCGGGACGAGCACTTGCCGGCGGGGGTGTGTGAGCCCCTCGGCTCAGGAGCACGAGAAAGGGGCGTGGCCAGAGCGGCAAGAGACGGCGAGGCCGCCCCAGCAGCGACGCAGGAGGCCGTCGCCCTCAGCTGGGGAGTGGAGGCGGAACGGGAGAGCGCAGGGGGCGGGGCCAAGGAGGGAAAAGGAACGTGCCCCGGAAGAGCGGGGCGAGCCCGCCCGACGAGGGAAAAACGCCGCGCCTGGAGTGAAGAGTTCCTGGTGGCTCGCCCTAACATCCCTTCGACGAACCTGGTGACTCGCCCTAACGCCCCTTCGCCGAACCGGGTGGCTCCCTCGTTAGAGGAGTGAAGCAACGGCCGCATCACCTCGAGGAGCGTCGCGCCCGGGCCCGGCTGCAGGGAAGTGACTGGGGGGGGCGATCCAGGGGAACACGGGGGGAGGGTGGTTGACTCCTAGCTAAAGTGGCCACGTGACGCAACGTGGGTCCACGCCTTAAAGCCCCTCTGGGGGATCTCGGTCCAGGGGGAGGGTGAGGGTAGGCTCGGGCAGGTGCCCGCGGGCCAGGTGCCACACAAGGAGTTGGGGCAACCTCCCCCTCTCCAACCGGCCCGCCCGGAGAACAAAGGGGAACGAGCACCCCGAGAGCACTCCCCCGGGGGTCTCTCGGGGCACAACCCTAGTGGAGGGGTGACACACAGCAAGGGTCTTGAAAGAAAGATCCCTGCACACTCTAGTGGCTCAAAAAAAACAGCCTGTGCAAAGGGCTGTCATGAAGTGCTGACTGATTTGAACTTTGGAGTAAAGCTTGGGGGCTAAGACAGGGAATTTCTTCATTGTGCTCACTCAGCTTCACTAAGCCCCCGCATCAGGAAAGAGGTACCTTCTGTAGGAGTTCATTCATTCATGACAAATCCCAGAAGGACACCACCACCATATTCACAGAGCATCATCCACACTGCTCCCTCACTGGGTGCTGAGGAGCATCTAGCTTGAAACTCAGCCTGTGCCAATTTTGTCACCCCAGCAGAACTTTTGACAACCATGTGACCACCAATCAGATCACTAGCAGCGTCCTTAGTTGTACACACTCTGGAATCCATTGAGTATCCATTCTTAAAACATGCCATGCCAAATAAGCCACAGGAATGCTGATAGGGAGCAATGCTGATGAGAGAGATGCAGAGAAGAGCTAGGCAAAAACTTTGGTTTTAACTGAAATTTCAATAAGTTTTGGGAAATTTTCAAATTTCAATGTTAAACATTTCAATTTTCATACTTGACCAGCTCTATTCCTGGGCTTGGCAGAATGTTTCATTCTTACTTGTCCTGCTATTTAATACAGAGCATCTGGGGAAGATAAGCACTGAACACACTGATCTACTGCTCTTCAGTCTTAGTTATTGCCCATGTTCCATAGCCATACAATGGAGCTGGTGCACAATATAGAATCATCAAATCTGCAGGACTGTGGTGGACTAGATGCCATTGTTGTCCCTACAAAAGCTGCTCCAGGATATGGAAAATTGCAGTGGTTGCTGGTATTCAGGCATCTAGGTCTTTTGTACACCCTACAGCTTGGTCTATAACACTTCTCCAGTATCTACACACTGCACGAACTCTCTGCTCTGCAGTAAAAGGGAGATTGCAAACATGAGTTACCTATCTCACAGCAGATTTGTCTTGAAGTCTATGTTGCACAGTGTGATTTTCTAACAGAGTATTTGAAAGCTTCTTCAGGATAGAGCTCGTTGGAACTTTACTATTAGTTAGGGGTGGGAAACCGGTAGAATCCGGTATCCGATAATGCCGGTATTGGGCGTACCGGCATTATCGGATTCGACCCGGTAATCCGGACCCGGTACCGGATTTTTTTACATTGCAGCCATTTAAAAATGGCTGCAATGTAAAAAAACGTAAAGCCCCAGCAAAAAAGTTTTTTAAAAAAAAAAACTCCCCGAGTCCAGGCTGCGCGGGTGGAAGGGGGGACACCCCCCACCCACCCTGCCCAGCCTGGATTTTTGTTTTAAAAAAGAAAAGAGTAAGACCCAGAGGCAAGGCGAGGCGAGCCCACCCCCCAGCACCAGCGGCCGCGGCGTCCCCGC
>QEPC01000978.1:768124-779537 GCA_003113815.1 Sphenodon punctatus | reverse complement strand
CCAGGCTGGGCAGGGTGGGTGGGGGGTGTCCCCCCTTCCACCCGCGCAGCCTGGGAGGGGGAGGGGGAGGAGGAGGAATTTATTTCATTGGTTTCAATGGGGACACAGCGCCCCATTGAAACCAATGAAATAAATCCGGTACCGGCATACCGGATTTAATCCGGGAATCTGGTTTTCGTAGAACCGGTAACCGGTAAATCCGGTAGCCGGTAATGGGCCCGGGGTCCCACCACTACTATTAGTGGTGAAACAAATAGTCAGTTGAGTGTTTGCAGGTATTTTTCACAAATTTGGATACGCATTGGGGATGTGCAATTCATTTTCGTTTGTTTAGTTACCAAAAAGAATGAAGCCCCATTCCTTTTAGTAACTAGAAAATGAAAACAAATGAATTAAGAAATGAATGAAAATGGCAACGAATGAATTTTCATTTGTTTTGGTTTTATTCATTTCATTTTTCTTTGACAATTAAGTCTGCTCAAATTCTCAAGCAAAACAACTGAGGGGAAGGGGAACAGTTACAAGACAGGGGATATCTGATTGACATCTCCACTGGCCAATTTACATCACAAACACATCTTAGTGATCTCATATCACCATGGCAACGGTGGCACACACAGAAGAGATACCCTCAAATTGGTCTTTCCTTGCACATGGTTCCAACAAATCAGGCGGGGCGGGCTGGAGGGAAGGCACTGGAATAAACAAAACCTTCTGACACACTTTCCCACCAGCTCACTCTATCTGCAAATTAGATCTCTGTGTGCTTTACAGAGAGATACTTGTGCACTGCTTTGAATCTTCATTACTTGTGCTACTAACTCTCTGTCAGGGCTGGGTCTCCAACCTCCAGCCCTGGGTCATGTTGTGTTTTTCCCCAATGCCACCACCTGAGTGGTCTTGGAAAGAGACTTTATTGTATGTCTTTATTCTGTCTGTGACCCCGCCCACCTGGCTTTCTGATTGGCTCCCAGCCTTATATAAGGCACGCTGGGAGCAACAGGAAGCTGACAGAACATCTGTTGCTATCTCCCTGCTGCTCTAGCCCACTCCTTTGTACAGCCTTTGGTGATGGTCCAGGTTGTTTCGTTTGGTGTTCTAGATTTTTTAGTTCCTAGCCCCTTTCCTTGCTAAATTGCCCTTCTTTCCCCCCACTCTCCCTGTCCAGTATCTCCCCTTTCTCATTGTCTCCGAGTCTCTTCTTGTTCTATCAACTCACTTGCTGCCTCCCTAATAGTGTATTTGTTCTGTTACTTCCTATTCCTTACTGTGTGTGTACTGCCCCTCCCTTAAAGCACACCTGTTTCCTTTAAGCTTAGTCTTGACTCCCTTTAGTTCTAACTCCTGTGTGGCTGCACTGCCTTCCCCATACTTTCCTGTGTTCTCTTAGGAGTTCTGTTGCATATCTGGGTTCCCTTTCTAGTTCCTTAGCCCTTATAGTTCTTTGCTTAGTATCTTGTTTCCTATCACAGGTTCCTAGCTTCCTTATGTTTCCTCATGAGTGTCTTGTGCCCTTTATCACTTCCTAGCCTCCCTATAGAGTCTGACTTAAAGTCTTGTTTCCTCTTTATAGATTCCTGGCTCATGGCTTCTTGCTGCCAGACATGCAGATTTTAGAGGATGCTTATGAGAAAATAACAATAACAAAAATTAAGTCAATAATAACAAAATCAATAATGACTTTTGTTTTCATTATTCACTTCATTATTAGTGGTAGTTGTTTTTGGAGGGGGAATGTGACGAGGGGAGGGAGTAGTCATTTTGGAACCAGAAACAGCGTTGAATTCTTGAACTGGGCCTGTGATGGGAGGGGTGAGCACTCAGCAAGGACCTGATGGATGTACCGATGTCCAATGAGTAGCGCAAGCAGGTCCCAGGCAGTTGCATGGCACCCTGTGATTGCTCAATGCCTCCTGCCTCCCAGAACCAATCATGGAGATTCTGGGCAGGGCACTGCAACCCTTTATATTGCAGGACCAGGCTGTTTGACTCTTGTTCTGCGTTAACTCTTGCTCTGTCAGGTTGCAGTTAGAGAACTCTGGTGCTTGCACTAAAAATCTAGATAAGATATAGATAGTTTAGGTAATAGATATACCTCATAGTTTTCCTTTTCCCTTCCCCTGTCTCCCCCTATCCATATTATATAGATATAGATATTAGTTAGCTATTCTTTGTATATATAGATAAGATATTATATAGATATTTAGGTACTAGGCTGTTTTATTATATATATTAGGATTATAGGATAGGAATATATTGTATAAATAGGTTAGGTTTAGATTCTGTATATATTATATAAATAAAATTACATATTACATAGTACATATTGTGTGCACTTCTGTATCCCAAAGAGAAAGGGAAGGAGTTCTGAGAAGTCTGGGGCAGGTGGCTCTGGTGGCATGGGCAAGTTAGCAAGTCTGCTGACACTTCTGCCATTGGTGACAGTCCATTGCCCAAGATTAAAAGACCAGCATTTCCCCCCTCCAAGCTGCGGGTCTCATCAGGGGAAGAAGTGGCAAAGAGTCTGGTAATGGCATCTGTGGAATGCAGGGAGCCCCAGCCTTCCACTAGCAGTGGCACTGGAGGAGGGAGCAAAGGGTGGTGCAGCAGCAGTGCAACCCTCCTGAAGCACCAGTAGCTGGCACTGGCAGTAGTGATTTTGCACTGGGGGAAGTTGATGTGGGGAGCAATGATGGTGCTGGTGATGTGTGTGCTATGAGTGATGCAGGGGCACCCACCTCTCCTGTTGGGCAGGCTTCCCCCTCTGGCACCACCCTCCATGATTTGGAGGATTTGTGGGAGGGTTTACTCAAGGACATCCCACCCACCCACTGTTAGCAGCAATGCAAGCAGTCCATTATTCTCCCTCAGTGTTTCTGTGCATAACAGCAGGGCATCCTCTCCCATGCTGCAGTGCCTTGGTGGTAGCAGCAGCAGAAGCTTCATGGATTTAATGGATCTGGACAATGAGGGGAATGAGGCTCCCTCTGGCACTCCGAGGAATTTGGGTAGTGGTCCAACAGTTATGAGTTCTGGGACTGGGGCACATGCAGTCCATGGCCCTCAGCGGCCTCAAGAACCCCAACCATGCTCCCCTGCCACTCTTTGAGAGATGCCCTATAGGCCTCCAATGCCTCCCACTGTTTACAGAGGCATTTAGAATATTGTTTGGTCTGGCACTCTCTTTTGCACTACCCTCCACCACTTACAAAGGTCTTCTTTGAGGATCTTTCTATTCCCCCAAAGAAGGCCTTTGTGGATTTGTCCAAAGCCTCCCAAAAACCCTCAAGGCAGGGTTATCAGCAGGAGCTGCTTTTGGAGCAGTCGAGTAAGGGGAGGATGAGGGGTGCCTCCTTAGTTTTGTTCATGATCTCCCCCGCCATCCCAGGTCTACCTTTTGTCTGGACATGTCATCAGTGGCAACCCGACTAACCCTCCTCATCTCCACACCAAACTTGTGTATCATTTTGATGTGGCTGAGTAGCCCAGATGTAGTTTCCCGCGAGCCCATAGAGATTTCTTTGTCACAGACCTTAACATAAGAACATAAGAAGTGCCATATTGGGACAGAACAACAGTCCATGAAGCCCTGCATCCTGTCTCTGCAAGTAGCCATTCTCTGTCTCTGGGGAGGGCTAGTACCTAACAGGTCATAATGGCTAATCCATTCCCTGTTGTGCCAGCCCCCAGCATCACCTACCCTGCATCTTGCAAATCTGCGTTTTGGGTCATCGAACCACTCCCACACTTTGGAGGAATAGGAGTGTTTCACTTTCTTCTGCCCCCTCTGGGCACCCTTTCATCCAAAGAAGCAGCAGCATCACCTTCTCTGAAGAAAGAACACATAGCCCCGACATAATATTATGCACTCATGGTGGTGCCTCCAGTCCTTCCCAGCCCAATACCCTTTCTCCCACTCCAATTGGATGGATGGTGCTGCTGCCTCTTTGCCTCTTTTCCTTTCTCCCACCTACAACACTACCACCTGGGGCGCTGTATGCAAGGTGAGATCCTGGCACATCTTGGGGTACTGCTACCAGTGCTACTGTTGCTCATGTCTCACTGCCCATCTGCCTGCCACCTGCCTGCCCTTCTCCTTCACTGCCACCTGGCAATGTTCCCTTGCTGCTGCTGCTGCTGCTGCTGCTGCTAGAGCCTCTCTCTCTCTGGTATACCCACAAACACCCACAAGTCCTACCCCTCCTGGGATGCTGTCTGCAAGCTGAGACCCTGGCACATCTTGGGGTGCTACTACCAGTGCTGCTGCTGCTCATGCCTGATTGCCCGCCCACCTGCCCGCCAGCCTGCCTGCTCCTCCACTACCACCTGGTGATGCCTGCTGCTGCTACTGCAAGAGTCTCTCTCTCTCTCTCTCTCTCTCTCTCTCTCTCTCTGGCACACCCACAAACACCCACAAGTCCTGCCCCTCCTGGGGTGCTGTCTGCAAGTTGAGATCCTGACACATCTTGGGGTGCTACTACCAGTGCTGCTGCTGCTCATGCCCAACTGCCTGCCCACTTATGGTGCAGCTCGCTCTAAAGGACACTCTACTTGTCCCTCCCTACCTAGAACTCCTCTAAGTTCTATGGAAAACTAAATAAACAAAGAAAAACAAATTTTACAAACCTGCCACCTCCTCTGCCCCGCTCTTCCTCCTCATGGTCTGAGGAGGAGCCCATCCCCACCATCTCCTGGGATGCAGAAGATGGTCCTGCCTCCTCTTCCATGGCTTCCACCTTGACCTTCCTCCTCATTCCTTCCATCAGGCAGGCACTCAGGCAGTAGGCAGGCACTGGGCATTGTGGTAAGTGGCACACTCACTCACCAACACAGTCAGGCAAACAACAAACACAGACACACACCACTACAAATCACATACAGTCACGCACACCATGCCACCACAGAGCCAACTGAGCTTCCGTTTCTGTTTTCAGTTTTGTTTCTGGTTCAGTGCGCTGACAAAAATGCAAATGAATTCGAAAACAAAAATTTTGATAACAATAATGACACCAAAAATGAAAACAAAATAATAACAATAACAGAAATGAAAATGACAGGTTTCAAACATGAAAACAAAAAATGGCATGGGTCCCTGGTGCACACCTCTGTCTGCCACACTTGCTGTTGCTGTCCAAATGTATGTCTCGCCTATCTCCTACTCTCTGTAACTTGTTGCCCTACTAAGGTGAACTCTGCAATTGTACATCCTGCCACTCTTTGGGGGTCATTACCTTTAAAGCCCTATACTGCCTGGGCCCTGCTTACCTATGGGATCGCCTCATCCCTTGTGTCCTAGGGGACACTCCATGAAACTCATGGGTGGCAAGTTTAAAACAAATAAAAGAAAATATTTTTTTCAATCAGCGTATAATTGGGTTGTGGAATCTACTGCCAGAGGTTGTGGTAAGGGCTCGTACTATAGCTGAGTTTAAAAGAGGTTTGGACAAGTTTCTGGAAGATAGGACCATTAGCAGCTATTAGCCAGACAGGATCAGGGAGCAGGATGGGAGCTGCAGGAAAACAAAAGGGAATGGATCCCCCATTTTGACCCGTTGGGTGCTTCTCCCAAGCTACTGTGATTGACCACTGTCGGATACAGGATACTGGGCTAGATGAACCATTGGTCTGATCCAGTATGGCACGTCTTATGTTCTTATGACCCCTGCGGTCAGCCGGGGGTGCCCGCTTAGAGGCCCCAGGTTTGAGCGGGTTTTCAGTGGCCATGTCATGACTATGGAACTCCCTCCCAGTAGAGATTTGCCTCTCTCTGGCTCTCCCTTCTTTCTTCAGACAGTGTAAAACCTGGCTATTTCACCAGGCTTTTGGTGAGGGGGTGTTCCCGTGGTAGGGGAACGGGATGCACACGCACTCACCCTGCCTATGGAGAATGAGGTCAGAGCAGGCAGTGAACGGGGGGAGAATGCCCGTCAGGATAGTATTTGGGTTCTCACCGCTAATTAAAGAGAACGAGCCCCTATCATCATAGGGTGCTGCTGACCACGAACCCAAGGCTGCCCCACACGCTCTCGCACACCCAGCACACCCACAGGGGTTGAGGAGTGGGGAACTCACCCTATGGGGTGAAGGGCCCCAGGAGGAGGGAAGGGAGAGGGGACGCAGGACACTCACCTCCGAGGATTAGGGAACCAACACAGGAAAAAGGCAGGGCACTCACTCTCTCACTCACTTCTCTCGCACAGTCACTCGTTCCAGGTAGCTACAGGGGTCTCAGAAGGGTCCAAACACACGGGCAAAATCCAGGCAAGGTCAATCAAAGCTCAGGCTCATGTTACGCACACAGGGGCCGGTTTCAGCTAATCACCAGCGCCGTTCCCCAGGCGGCGCTGGTTCTTATTACCCAAGCCCCACCCTCGTACGTGCCCGCAGCTGCTCTGAGCGGCGCTGCAGGGGTGGGGGAACTCCTACGCACTGTTTCCCTCCCGGGGACGTGGCTCCTCCCTGTTGTTCTCTGAGTGTTGCTAGGGGCGGCTGTGAGGGCGTTCCCCGTGAGGCTGGGGCCGGCCGTTCCTGCCTCACTACTCTTGGGGGCGTGGCTACAGGCCCAGGGCCTGCCATGGTTACTGGGGGTGCTTCCGGGAACGCCGGAGCCTGCGCCGCCTGCCTGCTTCTGGTCAGGGACATCCCTTCTGGGCCGGGTCCTGCTGTTTCTGCCGGGGGAGGCTCCGACGGGGCTCCTTGTTCCCGCAGGTTCTGAGGTTGGTCCGGGGATTGCGGGGGTGCCTTCGGGCGCCGGCGTCCTTGTTTCCCATGCAGGGCACGCATGCCCCTGACAGGGGGATGGGTAATGGGAGGGGGGTTTATGTTATTTTATTTATTTATTTACATTTATTGGCCACCCCCTCATGCCTATGGCATCTCAGGGCGGCTCACAACAACTAAAACAATAATAAAATACATAAAACAACAATATAAATAATTTAAAACTACTCCCCCCTCCCCAAACATGCCCCCTCCCTACCCTGCCCTCCCACCGTCCAGGCCTGGGCAAACAGCCAGGTCTTACAGGCTTGACGAAAAGCCATCAGACCTGGGGCCAGGCGAGCTTCCTCCGGGAGGGAGTTCCAAAGCCACGGCCAGGCCACCAGGAACGCCCTCTCCATAAATGGGGGACCTCCAGGAAGGTGCCCCTGGCAGACCTCAGGGGCCGCCCTGGGGCACGAAAGGTGAGGCGGTCCCCAAGGTATGAGGGGCCCAGACCATATAGGGCTTTATAAACCAACACCAACACCTTGAATCTGGCTCAGTGCGCTATAGGCAGCCAGTGCAGAGTGCAGAGATGCCTATAACCCCCATTATTGGGGAATAATGGGGTTCTTTTGGGGTCCTAGATTGCTGTGTGATTTTAACGGATATTTTATTTATTGTATTTTGTATTTTATATTTTTATCTCGTGTTTTTATGCATTGTGCCCCAAGCTGCTTAGACAGGAGGGGGCGGTCTAGAAATATTGAAAATAAAATAAATAACATAATAAATAAATGCCAAAAGCAGTGCCTGTCTGCTGCTCTTCTCTGCCCCTTCTCCCTGCTGCCTGAATGTCTCTCGTGTTTCCTGCCCCCCAGGGTACTCTCGCCAAGTTGAAATATCTGATGTGTCTGGGGTGCCACGGCCAGACCATGGCCTCTGTGTGGGAGAGAGAGGCCCGGGTGTCTGCTTGCTGCTCCTGCCCGCCAGAATGAGAGACTGAGACAGCATTCACACATACATTAAAATGCTGCTTTTCTTAAATGCAGTCAATTTCAAAATGCGCTTAAATAAACCCATGCACTATTCACACTGGGTTTATTTAAGCGCATTTTGAAACTGACTGCATTTAGGAAAAGCAGCATTTTAATGTACTCAGGTGGGGGTGGGGGGAGAGGAGGAGCGACAGTAGAGCAGGAGCAGAGTCGAGAGCCAGGGAAGTGGAACGCTGCGTAACTGACATGATACTGACTAGCCCCGACATTCTGACAGGATTTATGTGGGTCATTTCAAATCCGCTCTTGTAAAGGTAGGTTTTGACTGCTTGCCATTGCACTTAAAAAACAAACACAAGCACGGTTAAAGAAGCGCAGAGTCTTTCACACATCAAGGTAATATGCAGAGAAAATAAAAAAGTGCTGGACTGCTGAATGTGGGAATGTGCTCCGAGAGTCTGACTTTAATTAAATCTGGTAATTCTTATTTTTTCTGCTTTCCAAATCCAAGGAAACCTGTCTCTAAGCAAAATGTTTTAAGAATTTAGAATTCTATATTATAAATCTAGCCTGCAGTTCTTATTCCTTCCTATATCATTGTGCTCAGTGTTTTGCAACAATTAAAATTACCTGAAGGGGAGAGAGACAGACTGACCAACATACCTTCCCACTGCTGATGCTGACATGAAAAGGGGGGAGGGGGGTGTCTGACCAGCATTGCCCCCACACTGCTGCCTGTTTTCATCAGAGAGATGCCCTTCTTTGAACCCCAGACCAGATAGGGGTTTTCTTTTCTTACTCTCCCATCCTCTCAAACACAAGTTTCACCTGTCTGCAGACAGCTACCATTGTCCACCAATGCTTTTTTAGGCCATGTATAACCTCTAACTCCTTGGGGTAGGATTTCCAAGGTGCCCCATCCAATTACCTGTCACAAAGAAGCCTCTGGCTCAAGGGGGGTGGTCACAGCACTCAACATTTCAATGGCATCCCCGAAGGGCTTCAGAATGTGCACTGCCTGTGCCATTATCAGCCACTGTGCCTTAGTGCTGTATCCACCCGCATGTTACCCACCAGTGTCAGCTCATGTGGTACACTCTGCTGCTCCACCAGCAACTGCAGCAATGTCATAGGTGGAGCCCATGTCTTGTACCAGGCGATGCTTCTCCAGCTACTTTTCCCACAGGAGCGGACTGCCCTTCACGGTCCTGTGGAAGTACCCTGTGATCTTCCTGACAGTCTCTACAAGTGTGACAATGGGACCACCACCTCCTTCCTCTGACAGAGCATCCTTGACAACCAGGTGGAGGGTATATACTGCATACCTGATGCCCACAAAGTTGCCGTGCCACATGGCCTTTACCGTGTTGGCCCCATTGTCCATGACAAGGAAGCCCTTGGTGACAGGTGCTCCAGGTAGCTGATTCAATTCAATTCAATTCTTTATTGGCATCAACTTTCGTTATAGTCTACAAATAATACTATAATAAAACCATGGTACAATAATATATAATAAAATAAAATATAATAACACATCCTAACAGTAAAGTCTGGGGGATAAATCAAGGCAGATTAACGGTTAACTAAGAACAAAGAATTAGAAGAGAGCTCGTAATACTGCTCAAGGTCTTAATACACATCTTACAAGATATACGTATATCTCAATCTCCACCGGACATGCAAGGTGCTAGCAATGCAAATAGTTTGGACCTTACTTGAGCTCTTTTCCGCCCAGCCAAGCTCAGAAAGGTAGCTATAGCCATCAAATCCTCTCGTTTCTCTCTTGTAAGTAGAAAGTAATAGATCCCCTCGTTATTATCTACTTTTCCTTTTTGGACAATTGGGAGGAGGATTGGTAGAAGCCAAACTGACCGTAAAGTGGTATAATAAGGACCCCTTAGCAGCATATGGTCTGTTGTTTCGACCTCCTCGAGTGAACATGAGCAGAGCCGATCCTTGTACGGTATATTTTTATACCTTCCCTCCATGACAGCCGAACAAATAATCTGGAATCGTAACTGGGTATACAGCCTGCGCAGGTTTGTATTAGTCAGGCTATCTAAATAGGGTTCAAAGTATACCTCCTGCTTAAAATGACCCAAATAAGGAGCAACCCTCCAATGATGCACCGTTGCCAGATCTTCTTGTTGGGCTATATGTTGTATCCTTCTCTGTACCTCCAACTTTATTACGTTCAGATTTTTACCCAGGAAATAACTGAAGGAGAAACCACAGCTCACCAAAAGGTGATGCAAATAGAGCAGCCAGGGCCTCTTGAGCTTGTTGAAACTACCTCTTCTTTTAGGCATACTAGAGGCAGGTATCCTTTGCTATGCAACAACAGCCGCAGCCAATATCGAATAACAGATGTTTTTGCCAGGGTGCTAAGTGACATAATTCCTGTTTCTGTACAGACTATTGCACCAGGAACACTGGTTCTTACCTTTAATAGCCGCCGCAGAAACCTATCTTGCACCTTTTCTAGGTTCACCATATTCGGAAAGGGTACTAATTCCAGTCCAAAGTTGGCAATTGACAGAATCTTTGCTCTATATATGCCCATAAATGTAGAAAGAGGGATGCCCTGTGAGATAGCAATAGCCCTACTTAAGGTCTGTGTAGCCCTAGCAGCCTTATTAACCCGTGCCTGTATGTGCTCAGTTCAGGTACCTCTCCTCAAGAAGGTAACCCCAAGATAGACAAAATGGGGAACTACCTCAAGGGAGCCTAACTTTAACTTCCAAATGTGTGGGCTTCTCCCTCCTCCCAACAGCATGAGTTTAGATTTGGAAATGTTAATTTCCAATCCGTTGCTAATACAGTAGCTATGACAGTTGTTTAAGGCCCTCTTTAATCCAATCTCTGTTTGCGACAAGATGATAAGATCATCCGCATATTGTAAAGTGTCCACCTGTATATCTCCAACTTTAGGAGGCTGTACTTCATCTTTTTGGATAGAGTCAGGCAAGTCTGCTACATATAGGTTATACAGCAGGGGGGCCAGAACACATCCCTGTCTTACACGCCTTCCAATAGGGATTGGTTCACTTAAGTTCTGACCAACTCTGACAAGTGCCGTGTTATTCGAATATAGCAATTGTATTGCGCTTAACAGGCTCGCATTTACTCCCTGTGATCTTAGCTTCGCCCATAGTCTCTTCCGAGGCACCATGTCAAAGGCTTTGGAAAAGTCAATAAAAGCCAGATATAATTTGGCCTTTTTGATCTTAACGTATTTAAATATTATATGCTGCAAAACAAAGCAGCAGTCTAATATAGATCTTTTTTTCTGAAAGCCATACTGGTCCAGAGGCAGTATATTCTTATCCTCTACCCACTTCTCAAGATGAACCAAGAGAGTTCTGGCTAGGGATGGGCGAACGCGGTTCGGAAGTTCGGAGTTCGGCCCGAACTTGAACTGTTTGGATGACCAAACACGAACACGAACATGAACACAAACACAAACACGAACATGAACAAACCGAACAATCCGAACGGCGAAATGGCCGAACAGTTCGGTAAGTTTGGATCGCGTTTGGATGAGTTCGGGTGGCAAAAAAAGGTTCACTGGAAGGTCAAACATGACAGGGAGGTGTAGTCACTGAGGAGCAGACTTCCAGGCACCAGGGGTGGAGAGAGGCTTGCAAGAAATGAAACTAATTATCTGCCCCCCCCTTCCCAACACCTTCTGAGCTAGTCACTGTTCCTGAACA